>CM062847.1:7700-607700 GCA_031772225.1 Eubasilissa splendida | reverse complement strand
CAATTCAGGAAGTTAATATTAAAAAAATAATAATGCCTTTTGATATACATCAGACCCATAAAATAGATATACCAAAAAATATAGAATTTGAACTACTTGTATAGACTTTAGAAATTATTTTTGTGACTCTTTAAACTATTTTTACTTGTTGAATAACTGACAGGAGAAATTATATACATATACATAAGTTTCAGTTGAACCATAGGGTTCTTAGTTTGCAGAGGAAGGGAAAGAAAAAACTTTAGAAATTTACACCTATCAAATTTCACAATCACTTTGTATCACTATACCTCGAAAGCTACGAAGGAGGTGGTGTGGACGTAGACGGGTGGACCCTCGGGAGAAGAAGACATCGGGACGTGAATAATTGCAACAGTATTTAGGCGTGTGATGATTGAAAGTAAGTTAATGTCTTTCAACTGGCGTAAGTTCGGAGTCAACTGTTCGGAAAAGAAATATCAAAAGCACGAGTTTATATACGGGCAAATTGATTATGAAATGTTCATTTTTTATAGCCGAATCTACATATTACAGATTGAGGTGGAGGCTGTGGAGTCGCAATATTCTCATCGCGTCGTAGTATATTAAACACTACACCGAGTTTAAATGTTAATTAACACTAATTTACTCTTTACTATTAATTTGTGGATTATCGTGAGATACGACACTAATAAAACATGTCATTAAATGCGGCAACATATCGATGGTTTAGATAGAATACGTTTTTATTTGTTTTATTATTATTTTGTAAGTCGATAGCGAGATACGGCACTTATAAACTATGTTATAAAATACACTAACATATAACTGGGTTTATTCTATGATTTTTCACTACCTATATATTTTTGTAACAATGATACGGTGAATTGAATTTATATTTGGTTTGACTTCCCCATTTCCTTGTGGGAAACGGGGAGATCTTTTTTACAAAATGTACTGTTCTCTACCCCACAGCCGATTTAGGAATGATGATATTTTGATGCATAAACGGAGAGCCGAAATCTCCCCTATTGGAAGGGGTGAGTACTGACGAACATCACTTTGTCTGAGGTACCATGATTTGTGGTATGTTACTGGCTAAAAATAGTCCACATAGACTAAATAGGGTCTATTGACGAATCATAGGAGTTTTTTAGATCTTAATGCCCAAATCCGCCGATACGAGGCTTCATACACATTTTAAGCGTTTGACGTCTTTCAAGATAGACTTTAAGTGCACCTATTTCATATCACGTTAATAGTGAAACTACTGACGTCAATAACATGAATAATTACTCATTTTGAGATGAATATTATTATTTTTAATTAATCACAGCTATGCAGAAAGTGCAAATGACGTCATAAATGCAAGCAAGATTTCGTACACGAGTTTAGACGCAACAGATGTTTATTTTATTTAGGAAGAATTTAGAATTTTGAAGGTATTTTAAAAAAATGTCGCAAATAGCTGAAATGTGAATCTCATATTTTTATTAGCAATATTTGAATATGTCCAAGAACATATTTATATTATATTCTGATATTTGTTTAATTTGATTATTAGTTTATTTTGAATGTGTTTCTTCGTATGATGATTTTTTTTATCAAAATAAATTTAAAAGACTGAAAAGTTTGAAATTAGAAAACATACGTCACATTGACATTTTAATTAACTTATTTTTAAATAGCTACTTCACGTCTTATTTATTTAATCACTACGCATATTGTAAGAGATGGCTCTTTATTATTTGACAATCATTTGTACACAGCTTGACATAAACTTGTATCAAGGCGGTAATTTACCATATTTAAAATATTATTATATGTAATGAGACATCCGGAGAAGTATGAGATCTTGCACCTCAATGCAGGGTAAGGTTAACGGAAGTCGAAGCCCTGGAAGAAGGAGAACGTCATGGCTGAAGAACCTGAGACAATGGTTTGGCCAGTCCACTGTAGAGCATTTCCGGGCCGCAGTAAATAAAGTTATGATAGCCAATGCCCGCTGAACGGATAGGGTACAATAAGAAGGGAAAATAACATATGAAATTAAAATATAATCAGTAATACAAATTATATTTCAAAAATTTAAACAATATTTTAATAGAAAATAATATTTTTAATCGTTTCTGCGCATTTAATAAAATATTAAATATTAATGTAAATAAGGCACATAAAATAACATTTTAAATAATTACAAAAAATAAGATTAAAAAAGTAATGGGGATTAGTATTTACAAATATTTTATAATTTATACGACAAATACAAATTACATCATATTTTATATGTATATTACATGATAATACAATATTACTGATTAAATATTTTGTTATATTAGCCATCTTATACATTTTCTATTATTTAAAATTGTCAAAAATTCGTCCCATAAAAAAATGTGTATTGTAGGACTGAGAAAGTAAAATAGTTACATATTAGGTTACATTTCAGGTTGTCTAAGACTCGTTGAGAAAATTAAGCTCGATCCAGTCTTTACAAGAATTATATCATGAAGAATGTGTGAATTTTAGCAAGAGCGTAATGAAACATCCGCGTAGAAAAATCATAATATATTACTCGTGTAAAGATAATATAACAAGAGATGTTTGTTTCGATTGGTATTTTGTTTCAGGCGTTACTAAAAGAACTTATATTTCGAAACACAGAGAACAAAAATGAATATTTTATCATTTATCTTCAAATATTGTATTGGTTTCTGTCGCTTTAAAGCCGAGAACTCTTGGAAAAGACTGTCTCAATTTAAGATGGGCATGTGAAGACCGCAAGTTAGTGATGATGGATGAAGGAAGGCGCTTATTGTTTGGGTTTTTTTGTTCCAGCCACCTCCACTGTATCGGTGATTGATGAAGAGCTTCTCCCCGTCTCCGAGGGGGGCGCTGTCCTTCCGCCCGCCGCCGGTCTCACCCTCAATATTATATTCATTAGAGAAATTCGGGCTGTTGTATATTTCCTGTGTATACTAAACATTCAGCGTGGAACTATTATTCATAAATAATACGCTCTACCATACTCGGAAGGCTGTCATTATTAACGGGATTACCTCGCGACGTTTGGACGAGTTTCAAAAACGATACAATGCTAGTTTTAAGTGAGTATAATTGAATAATACGCCCGCCGCAATCTTGCAACATTAACGTATCGAGCGTAGCCTTTAAACCGAAAAGCTACTCACGGGGAATATTGAAAATTATGAATAATTAACTAATACCGTTTGGTATAATTTGTGGGAAATGTTCATCCTGATGCCGGCGTCTGTACACAGAAGCGCTAATGATGATAACCGAAGGTTTTAAGCCTTCAAAGGGAAAGTGTCCCTTTCCTATCGCGAAGCTACCGACACGGGGTACTTAATAGATGACACGAGGCTCCCAGCTTCACCCCTAATAAGTAGATCGGTATTATGTGTTCATTAATTATTTAGGAGGCGGCCGCGCGGTAAGCGCTGTGTGTGACATATTGAGATAGTTTGATTGAGAGATTAGGATATTGTCACTTTGAAGAGTAATCACCTCGTGCCGGGATCCTACCTGGGGAGGACGGGATGGTAGAAGGGAGTTCGGCGTCAGCTTGCATTAGGATGATAATCTAGTGGCCGTATCGATTATCATCTCATTTTCAGTTACGCGCGAAATGCTCGATATCAAATCATATAGGAGAAAAAGCGGGGTAGACCTCTATACTCGTATATTCCAATTATTATATTTGTATTTTGAATATGCTCGTGACTTATGATATTTTCAAAGATTAAAGTTTTGCTTTGCCTAAAAATATTTATTTCTATTTTTATTAAAAAGTTTTTTAAATGATTGGATATATATTATAAAAGATGTTTATGTTGTATTACACATTTTAATATAACAGATTCTCCACTCGTTTATCTGTGTGTTATGCAGCTTATGTAAAGTGTGAGAATACGGAATATGATGTTATTTAGATGTCAGCGCCAGCAAGAAGAAATAAGTTCCACGGCCTGAGAAATGCCCGGTGTGTTGGCGGCTGCAGTCTAGTGCCGCAGTCTGCTGCTGCAGTCTGGTGCTCAATAAATTAGTTTTCAATGCGCAGCAAATCGCTGCCTGGGATACCTTTTCACATGTCTGCTGAAAGTTTAGTTGTATTATTTGTATTTCTAACGTCTTTAAAACACAGTGTTTTATTTATAGCTTAATTATATATTCATATTAACGATAAGATTTATGAATGAAATGAAAATGGAATAATAACTAGTACTTATTTCTTACTTACCGTTAGTTTTGTAATAAAGCATCGATAGATAACTGATTTATTTTTTCATCCATAAATTCGGTGAACACACTTGTTGTTTAACTTGTTCCGTCTAAGATTTATTACTCAATGGATACATCGATCTCACTCCTGAAATGTAGTTGTCCGTATTAAAGGTCTCTGGAGGTAAAAGTTTGTTCTTGTGACTTATTAATGGTTGTAGAAACAACAATCGTTTAGAAAATGTTCTCGTGTTAAACATACAGATGTGATGTAAGGTACAAACAGTATGAGAACAGAATCCATGTTCAATCAGTCTTTCTAGATGCGTAATAGTTACTTTTTTCTACAGGAAAGTTCCATGACATTATATATAATATAATAACGGTATTTCTAACTGTAAGAAAAGGCGGGGGAAATGGAAAAAATACGCATTTATCTATGAGAAATACCTACTTTAAGATATGGTAGTCGGTTACTTAATTTATTGTATAATACAACATCGACACTTTTATAAATAACTCTTCTCTGGGAAAACTGATCTTCAGTTGTAAAAAAACCTTTATGTTTTTAAGACTAAGTTTTGCTCAGGATTAGAGTTACTGAGCAGTCTTGACGTTAATGTCTACGGAGTATTTTGTGTACTTGATGCTACAGGAGGTAAAACTATTGCTGGATAAGTATTTTTATCCCTTCTTTCTAATACATAGTGTGACTGTGACGTATCTATGGTTGACAAATACGTGTGCGTGCGTTTGGTTGGTACGATGAGCGTGCGAAAGAGTTAAATGGAGATACGCCGCCGTCGGCGGGGTTCTCTGCTCCGAACCGCGATCCAGTAAACATATTGTATTATATTGTATATACGTGTCTAGAATAAATACTATTGTTATCACGATATCTGGTACTATTCCGACTATACTATCCAGTACTCGAGGTCGACGTCATCAGCATTGTAAAGGAATATTACATATAGAGATATAATATAGGTCTAGCAACTTGTCTAAAGTCTCCATCTATGTAGTAATATAACGTAAAAAAAATATTCTTCGTTTCCAGCTAGACTACCAAGTAATAATATTTTTGATTTGTTGCGAAATAAATGGCTACAATAGTTACATCGTAATACAATCGTACAATGGAATGGAAAAAATAAAGAGGTGTTTGTATATACAAGATTACTTTCAGCGATATATTAAATAATTAGAAGATCTACTTTACAGAGACAACGGTCAACGTCCAGAAGTTAGCATAAAAAATAGTTTAGTCAACGAGATACCACACAGCTGTTCTCATCGTAGACTAACTCGATGCGCGTTGAAGCAAGATCCGGAAGCATCGTCTACTACCAGAGTTTGTGCTCGTAATAAGTCACAAGTTTTTTCATGGATTATTTGGAATCATATAAACACTAAAATTAGAAACGCTGAAGCACCTGAACAGTTCCATCGCAAATTGCGAAGATATTCTAAAATAAGTGGAGGACAATCAGTGCTGAAAGGTGCATCGTTGTATTCCGGTTTACTGTGAAATACATTAAGAAATGTTGTTCCTCAGGCATTCGTGTTCCACAAAAAATATATTAAACCGATACGCTTTTACTAAAGTGGTACAACTCAATCAAGATAAAGCCTGGTCGATCGGAGAGGCGTTTCTTAAATTAATGAACCATGTTGTTAAAATCACCAAAAGTTGAAAAAAAAATGTATCGCTGTTAAATTAGATGTTTTAAATAAGTTTGGATCTAAAATATGGAATCATTATTTTTTGTTACTTCTCACCGCCCTGCTCCAGCCACTAGATGTCAGTTTTTTTGGTAAAAGTTTTCTCCTACGTGGGTTCTTCTCTATCCAGAACCAATAGTTGTTATCTGACTAGATAACTGGAAATATACTTCAGGGAACAATTTAAAGTGATTTAGGATATATCCGCGTTATATACATAGCTATATATAGCATAAAAAAATTTAACACAAAATAACTAAAATTAAATCCGTTAGATATCACAAAACTTCCCCCCTCGGCGTACCACAATGTTATGAATGTGTGTATATGATTTATATACAACGTCAATGTTACTAATATACAAATAATGTGTAGTAGATAATATATAGTGCTGCTCACAGTAGCTGATGCTTTTCCTTGATTTGATTTGCTTCGGTAAATATTATTATTATTATGCCTAGTGCGCGAGTCTCGAGGGACCTCCGACAACGTTAGAATCGGAATTTAGATCATTTATTTAACTACAAAACAGCCATGGCAATAAAGCATTTGAGTAGCAAAGATAGATATTACTGTGAAGTCTGCTGAACCAAACTAAACTCTCTTCTGAAGCGACAATTTTTATAAACAGTTGTATTTTAAATACAAAATATATATATTATTACGACGTCGCTCAACATAAATAAACTACCAGAAAAGTAATTGGTTGCTGCTGGACCCTGCGGGAGACTTATATGGCAGTTTCGCGGTCGAGAGTGGCTCAGATTTTCCAGCGCCGGAACATGCCGCTATTTCACCAACGTGGCCAAGGACGCCTGGCCTTTTCAGCCGTGGCCCTTAGCAGCCTCATACTCTCATATCTCGCTTTTTCTTCCACATGGCGGTCGGCTCTGTCCTTTCCTTCCACCTGTTACCACTTCTCGATCTGTCACCGTCTTGATCTCTCGCCAAAAAAATATGAGTTTCGCCATCTTTATTGACCTCCTGCTCTCATTGTGTGATGTACTGGTTCCTCATCGGTGGCTGGACTGCAGTAGATCACACACACATTATGATATTATATAACTGACGTTAAGTGGGCCCCACATGTGGACGCTTGCATCTTATAACGTCACAATATATCGAATTGTTTTTTATCATTCCACTTAAAACTGAGATCATGCTAACAATAAATAATTATTCAGCAAACGTAACCATTATAAATATATATGTAACGTATGATAGACTACGCGAGATGACAGATGGTCAATATTGGTGCCAGGCGAAAAAGATCACACGAATTCGCTAATACATGTTTTTTTTTACTCGTCATAAAAACAATGTACAATTCATTTGAAATTAAGTATGATGGGTTATGGAGCCAGGGGCTTACACCTCTACCGGCTAATTCAGTTGCAAACATGAGATGTGGATCCCACCGACTCAAACCTATCAGAACTAATTACCTTACCGGCGATCTTCCAAATTTGCATTCGTCCCTCGAGGTAAAAGAAGAATAATTTTAAATAACAAAATGTTAAAGATGTTTTTTTCATAATAAATAAAAACTTGATTATCATATGAACAAAATTTAATACATTGAACTTAACTTAGCAACAACTATGTAGTTGTGACCAATTTCGTACCATAATTTACGTTTACGGTAACTTAAATAAAGAAAACGTTGACAACAATATTTTCAGACCAAATACTGTTCCATTATTTTCAAACTATTTCTTCATCATTCGAGGCCGCACCGAGATACAGAACTCAGTGCGTCAGACTCCGATCACAGCAGTGATATCAGGGTGCTATACAAATTATCTAATATCATTATTACAGCATCCGTAGAATGGTTCACTACCTCCTCCATCCAGAAACATCAGGGTAGGACCAAAACCCTCTGCCCAACCAGACAATAATCCAACTTAGGTCACGCGCCCGTCCCAAGGTGAAGAAGACCCTGGCAGGAATTAATCTTCTGCCAGGATCGACGGTAGATAAACCTATCATATCGCCATATATTATTGGTTCCGCTTACCGGCTTGGTAACAATTCTATATCCTTTTTTTTTTTTTAGGAGAACACATTCTTATTGTGAAGTTGTAATTATTCAGAACATAGGTCTGTGATATTTTAAATATGAATTAAATATATTAATTATTAACGTCTACTATCAGATTTACTTAAAGGTATTTGAGATTCTGTAAAAATAAGGTAGATGGCTCCTATCAAATGATGAACGATTAAATGTATTGATTTAAAAAAAGGTAACATATAAGGTCGAAAAATTGTCGCTAAAAATAATACCGCTGTAGCTTAGTTGGATAAAGCACCGCCCCCGGTTAGGGAAGAGATCCAGGTTCGAATCCCGGTAGCGCAACAACAATATTTTTCGATAAAATTGATTTTATATGTGTATCTTTATATTTAATATATTTAATTCATATTTAATTATATATCCGTTAAACGGACTCTTTCAAATTTAAAATATTCTCGCCGCGACCGAGTGGCAGACACAACTGCTGCCCCACGCGGCCGGGCCCCGATCGGGTAGGCATAGATTTCTAATTTTAAAGATTGGTTATTACAATTGCAGAATAAAATTTTCTGCATGGCGGGCACGTATAGATTTTTAATTTTATAGATTGGTTATCACCATTGCAGAATAAAAATTTCCTAGATGAATTTTTAATTATCGGGGTGAGTACTACAGTGTAACGTTACAATATCTATTCACGTACTATTATTAAATATATAAAAAATAATACACTTACGTAATCTTAACCGGAAGAAATAAAAAACACGTTTGACATATTCGCAACTTCGATATTTTTTCTTAATGGCAATGGACACTATTATATAATGAGATAATATTAAAGAAATCACTAATTTGTAAATATATTTTAAATACTTTCAATTTGATAAAAATACTATTTTTTGCAAAAATATATTAAAATTGATAAAAAAAATTGTTTGAATAATTTATTTTTATTTTTTATTATTAATAATTAATCAGGATGCTCGCGTTTACGAACAAAATGTTCGAATCTTAGAAAGGGTCATACAAGTAACTTTTATATTAGGAATTTATTTGTCTCTGTTTGAAACAGTGAGAATTTCTACATATCGTATATTTTTGTAAACATAATACGTATGTATGTTTATACATATTTAAAAATGTATCGGAAGTAAAAAACTTTTTATTAGAAAATTTATGACTACACACATAAAATAAAAATATAAAACAGAGTGCAAAAATTAATATATGATACCAACAGAGTAACAAGAATACACATAAAATAATTAATCTTTTTCCATCCACGGGTGATGTGTGTATATTTTCTTCAGTCAAAATATTTTTAAAAAAAATTAATTCAGAAATTTAAGGTAGCGCAGAAAAAACAAATCTCCTGCTTGAAATTGTAGCATAGAAGTAAAATGATGGTTATTATTAACTTAAAATTATACAATTTAGTAAAACAGTATGTATGTGAGACCAACAATTATGTTGTACTGAACAACTGCTGTGTTCAATTAATAAATAGTTATGTATCGGGTGCACACAACGTATATTATCATTATGTTTAACGAACGTTGGTTATCGTTACTTTGTTTACTGCGACCCCTCTATAGTAGACTGGCTAAATCATTGTCTTAGGTTACTCACCCATGATGTTCTTCTTCTTCCAGGGCCCCAACTTCCAGCAATCTTTCCTTGAATTATGAGGTGCAAGATCTCGTACTTCTCCGGATATCTTATTACATGTCTGTGATATTGAAATTGTAGGATTTTTATTGTTTTAAATATTTATTTTTCTTTACTACAGCATCTTCATTTGTATCTCTATCGATCCAACTTATTTAGAGCATTCTTCTGTGGATCCACATCTCAAATTCTTTAGTCACCTTATCATTTATTCATTTCATGTTTAAATGATGTACAATCAAATAAAAATTTAATTTTAGGATATTATTTTTAAATGTTTTTTTCTTGTACACTTGTATAGTATTGAATATAGTTAGAATGGTTTCAGGTTAGTCTAACATGCATCCGTCCACCTCGTAATGCCGTGTTTCAGTACAGAATGAGCAAATATAAAATATGCCATTTAGATATTTATAAATAAATATTTTTTTAAATCTACCACCGCACGTCATCCGAACCACTAAAACATGTACAATTGCCTAGCTAGCGTGTATTGTATCCGAGCACTAAAACATGTACAATTGCCTAGCTAGCGTGTATTGTATCCGAGCACTAAAACATGTACAATTGCCTAGCTAGCGTGTATTGTATCCGAGCACTAAAACATGTACAATTGCCTAGCTAGCGCGTATTGTATCCGAGCACTAAAACATGTACAATTACCTAGCTAGCGCGTATTCTATCCGAGCACTAAAACATATACAATTGCCTAGCTAGCGCGTATTGTATCCGAGCACTAAAACATGTACAATTGCCTAGCTAGCGTGTATTGTATCCGAGCACTAAAACATGTACAATTGCCTAGCTAGCGTGTATTGTATCCGAGCACTAAAACATGTACAATTGCCTAGCTAGCGTGTATTGTATCCGAGCACTAAAACAGCGACTCCAGAATAAATCGCCACCGCTGTAGATAAAGTGTCCGCGCCTAAACATTAGACTAAAACCGTGTTCCTAAATAGCTATAATTTTTCTCTTTTTCTTTAGAAGAACTAAAATGCGCGGGGATTCTTTAAGGTTATTTTTACCCTTCCAAGTGATAAATTATGCGAAACACTTAAGATGTTTATAGACAATAAAATGTTTTTAATTGTTTAATTGGATAGAAGCATTTGTTAATGTATTTAGTCATAGGTGAACTTCTCGGAGTAACATGTATTTTAATTAATTAGAAATAAACCTACTACTAATAATACCGTTCAAAAGCAATAAAATAACTTTGTTTTATTAACCACTTAATAAATTAAATACGTCTACCGGTTTCGAAAAATACAATTTTATTCTTCAGGATGTCATTAACTAACCAAAAACATATGTTATATTTTAAATAATGTATTTAAAAAAATGAATTAAAATAAGTTAATAAAAAAAATATATTAAGGAAAACACATTATTATTGTGAAGTTGAAATTGTTTAGAACATAGGTCTGTGATATTTTAAATATTTACAAATTAAATGTATTAATTAGAAAGATATACATATAAAATCAATTTATTGCTACCACTAGCAACAACAATATTTTTCGATAAAATTATTTTTATATGTATACCTTTCTAATTAATACATTTAATGAACAAATATTTTTAAATAAATTTAGTAGGTACATAACTTCAATTACTTGACTTGCATTGACTTACTTAAATTGTTACTCGATGATATAAAATTATTAGAAATATTTTTGAATGGGACTTGTGGTTAAATTTAGTTTGTTTATAATTATAATATTTTGGTTAGTTTTACACGCTTTATTTATTTCGAACGATTCTAAATTATTCAATTTAAGACCAACATTATTTATATGTAAAATAGACAATTCCAAATTTATATCAATTTGATCATTTACTAATAAATTATTGGAAAATTCTTAAAAACCGGTAGATGTATTTAATTAATTAAGTGGTTAATAAAACAAAGTTAACAATCTAAAAAAATAATTTTAACCACAAATTTGATTTTGTAAATATTTAAAATATTAAATATATGCTAACGTACCTTTTATAAGTTCTAGAAAGGTACGTAATATATCAATTTGTGACCATTCGATAGTGTAATCGTGTGGAGGTATTTTTCGCAGCAGACACGACTAATCGGAACATACGAGTTACATAATATCTACGGAACATACGAGTTACATAATATCTACGGATCATACGAGTTACATAAAATCTACGGAACATACGAGTTACATAATATCTAATATGTGCAGTCTGACACTGTTACAAACAAAAAATATATAATTATTCTTTAGGAGAACACATTCTTATTGTGAAGTTGTAATTATTCAGAACATAGGTCTGTGATATTTTAAATATGAATTAAATGTATTATTATCAAAAAGGTAACATATAGGGTCGAAAATTGTTGCTAAAAATAATGTCGCTGTAGCTTAGTTGGATAAAGCACCTTCCCCGGTTAGGAAAGAGATCCAGGTTCGAATTCCGATGGCGCAACAACAATATTTTTCGATAGAATTGATTTTATATGTATATCTTTATAATTAATATATTTAATTCATATTTAATATAATTATTCAATTGTATTTTGATTGTAAATGATACAATAATTAAAACAACTTTATATAGACGAGAGAACAGTGAATTAACGGTACAATATTGAGTAATATAATCAATTAACATTTAACATAAAACTCTTCTTCAGTAATGCAAGTATCAGATAAATAGACTTCACATATATTTTTTGCATGCATTACTTTTTTCTTAGTAATGTTAAATATATACCTATTGTTGTCAATATATTGTATTATCTGAATCTTAATTTATGTTACACTTGCTAACATGATCGTTTAACGTCTTCCCTTAAATTTTCCCTTAGTATTTGAAATCACTGGGCACTCTTATTATTTGTTTCACCGAATCCATTAGTAGATTAAGCTTTAGAAACCTTCTAAAGGTAGTTTATAATAATTTCCTCACTTCCGTCCGTACGTATCACATAACAAAGTAACGCAAACATTCATTGACAGCTATCCGTGTTGCAACATAAAACAAATAAGATCTGCTGACAATTCAGTAACGTAAAAATGTGGTAATTTTTTTGTAGTATTTAATAAATATTGTGACATTATAAATGGGGGTCACGTACAAAATTGCCCCGTCACTTATTTTTGTCAGCACCTTGACATTTCACAAATAGTTACCCTCAGGTTGGTATCACATTCGCTGTCTCAGCTTATAAAAACGGTTGAAATCTATGGTTCATTTTCAAACCGTCGCCAGAGCTGTTAGACTAAAATGTAGTCGTATGTGATTCACTCTACCTAGAGGATAAGTATTTTTTTATTGTTCAATCACTAGTAAATAATATAATGTTAACTTATTAATCTAACCGCAAGGTAAATGATCTTTACAAGAAATAAAACGTTTCCCTCTGGGCTTTGCCTCTGGAATTTAACTTCTGGTTTTTACCTCTGGTTTATGCCACTGTTTTTTTAACTTCAATTTATACTTTGGATTTACCTTGGAATTAGTCGCCTCACTGAAGGCGACAAATTTTATCATGATGATCTATAACAAATCACGTCTACGAATCTGATCGCGTTGGCCTAGATCTGCGAGCCAAAACGTTTTGGATGCCAATACGTCCGGTGTCCCATAAAGAAGGACGTCGAACTCGCGCCCAACCCGATGAAATGAGGATTTGTAGTCTGGATTTGTTTTATTTCTTGTAATCTTATATTTTTCTTGAAACGATGTCTTACTTTTACTAGAGACTAACATCTTTTATTTATCACCTCCAGGTATTATTATAATTTTTTCCCAGTTTAGGATGAAGGCAGAATGTGACAAATATGAGGTGGGTATGTGTGCTCGAGGTAAAAGAACCCGCTGATCTCATGTTCTACACTGCCTAGCCGGTGAAAGAGAAGGATCGAGAAGATCTAGATTAGTCTTTTACCCCACAATGTATTTTAATTATTTGCCGTCATTTTCGACCGATTATTATTTCTAACATTAAGTTTAGAATATATCCATGTATTTTATTACTTCTACAAGAATAATCGCAAAATATCTATTTATTTAAATGACATACACAGGATAAATATCAGTGTATGTCATTTAATTAAATCAGAAGCTAGAAATCTAAGCTCAGAGCTAATAGATGAGCATCTTGTCACTCAACTAAATAAGAATATGATTGTTTAATCTACCGGCTAGGTTACATAACAAAAATTCTACATTTTTCTATCCTAATTAACTTATCTTTTCGCTGTTTCTGCAAGGTTAGGCAGATAGGAGAGAACACTTTATTCTTTTGTTCGGACACACCACTTCTTCCCTGTCCACATTAATACATTTTCTCATGAAAGTTAGTCAGTTAACAAAGTTTTAATATATATATCTTAAATACGTTTTTTTCAGTCTTTTATAGCTATTCTGTATTTGTTTATCTCAAAAATAATATATTTACTTTCTCGAACGCTCCATACATCTAGACACATCGACCTTTATTTATAGACCTGTACACATAAGTATGATGATAATATAATAACTTAAAGCCGCCGAGCGGTGGACATAAGAATCAGTGAAAAATGTACGTCAAAGCCAGCGCCGGCGTGACGCACAGGCGAAACAGGCACCCGCCTGTGGCGGCCAAATCAAAAGGGCGGCCCTAACTTATTTTATACAAATTGAAAAACAAAATTCCAAGTTGAAAAACGATAATAGTGTGTAGTAAAAATAGTCTAAGAATAAACAACCCAATAAATAAAATCCAATATTAAACATTACGGTTATTTCCTAAAAAGCATTAACACTAGTGTCCAGAATATCTTTTGGTAAAAACCAACCATGGGAAAATTTAAAAATGCCGCTCCTAACCTGTGTGGCGCGGGCGATAGACTTACAGGTCAGCTTGGGGATGCTTCTAATGTATTACAAAAATTGAACAACAAAATTCACTTTAAAAAACGATGATGCATAGTGTGTAAAAATGATTCAAAACAATTAATTACTAATGTAATTAATATTTTTTTAAGTATTCTTTGTATTATATTTACTCATCAAATAATGAGTATATAATTTTTCGTATTTATTAATTATCTAATATAATATACATTTGATAATCTCCAATTTTGATAACAGGCATGTCTTGAGTTGTTGCCGCCTTGGAAATTGTCCACAAAGTATTCTTTTAGATCACTGTGTTTTACTAGGGCGGAAAAAAATGTCTAACGCCGGCGCTGGCCAAAGCAATACCAAAAACATGTAATTTTAAAGATTTCTCTCTATCCCGTGATCATATATACACATATATACGATACGGTTGTACCGTAGCTTGTTGAAGCAACTCCTTGACGATGGAACATGTTACCGTGGCACAACGTCGGCCTAGGTTTTTTCAAGGAAACCATCTACAAAAAACGCGATCTAACCTAGAAGGGACGCCAGTTCCATACCTTAGTGCTCGCAAAAATCTTAAATTAAACATTTATATATATATATATATATATATACAATATTATATATATGGCCATAAAATATTTTCATTGCATGTTGGAAAGCACCGTTGTTCACTGTATTCTTCGGTTCATCTGTACTTTCAAATATCGTATGATATGATTTCATAAAGAAATGTAATAAAAAAAGGCACGCCTGCTTTTATACTAAGGTACTTTTCAAACAATTTTACGAGTGTGAAATAAAACTCGACGGTATATCGATTTCTTGGGTTCAAGAAGCCACTTCTAACGGACATGCACAGTCTCTAGTTCGCTGACTCCACACACAAAGAAAACTACAAAAACTGTACAAACATTTCCTGTAAGGTTTCGCCTTAAAACGTTTTCCACATCAATGACATCTAGACAATCTTAACATTTCTGATTATTTATATGAATTTCTAGTGCGTTAGTTTGTAATTTATTGGAATTAAAGTGTACATTTATGTATTATGGTTCAAATATAACTGAGCCTGGAATAGGCCTGAAGAAAGGAATCGTACATATGCTCTGGACCTCTAATACTAGGCCAATAACTACTAGATGGGAGGAACCAACGAAGAAAGGTGAAGATTGTCTGCAGCTTTCCGACAGGAGTGAGTTGACTGGAAATATATGCTGAGATTCTGGACAATATTTATGCAGTCGACCTTGGATTTGAATGCATCGTAGTGTCAAACAGTGATTATGGGGGATATACCAGATGAAGAAATGATAAATTAGTGTCATTTGTTCAATTAAATTAATTGATGAGAATACTAAAGTGTTTTTCTGTTGTAATATCTCCTGCCCTCAAATTAGTAAAAAATAGACTACTACTTTGGAAGGAAAGTTTCGGCTTTCAGCGCGCTAACATTCTGTAGCGATGAAGTGGCTTCATCACATAATATTTAGCATCTCCATGGCTCCCGTTACTTTCTTTTTACATAGATTTCTTCCACTTGTTTCAAACTACTACTCGACGAATGTTATTTGTAAAATTCACAGTTATTTAGTTCACAACAAACTTTGGTAAATTGACAATCCTGTTTAATTCAACACGGTATTACTCTTTAATTTAATTTAATCAAAAGTTTGTAAATTAATTGTCATATTTAATGAATTACAAGTAAATTTATCCTATTTTGTGTTGACTTATGTAATACATTGCTTTTATGTTCATGAATAATATATATTTTACATTGTATATGATTTTGGAAATAAATTAACAAATCTCTGAGGTTTTTATTGCTTTGTAGTATAAATGATTGTTAATTTTCCCTAATCAAAATGACCTCCTATAATTTCGAGATGTACAGTACTTCTGATCATGATACGGAGAGACAACATAAAGCAACGTGCGTGCAGTACAAAGTTTATATTGTGGAATAAAAAAGTATTTTATTTTATTTTTGATAACTTAAACATGTGGTTTTTTATATTTCGAATTATCAATGTTAATTAATAATGAATCGATTTTTGCAATATTTAAAAATAATAATCAAAATATAATTTAACCAAACTGGTCATTAAATTAATATCAAAATAAATTAGATGTTTTCACGGTAAGTTTGGAAAGTATTGCTTGTTTGATTATCTCTGTAATTAAAAAAGTAATACCTGTACTTCACGGATAAAACAATTCCCGTGTTGTTGCATGGGGGGTAGTTATGTCAGGGTTTATTGAGCGGATCCCGCTACGGGTCTGTCGTCGGAGCCGCCCTTAACAATGTCGACTGAGGAAGGCGTAAACTACTCTCGGTTATGTCTTTCGTAATAGTTTCCGGACTCTGCCTTTATCTTGGGTTAATTCGGTAACCAGGGAGACGAGATTAAAACATTAGGCCGAGCATTGTACTGACGGAGGACATCCGGCAACCTGCAGCTTCATGTTCTCCGGGGCTTTTGAGCCTTTACCAAATAACTAAAGCAGATAGAGTTTTGTTTCTGTCAAAAGCCAATGTACATGTACGTTAGATATATATTATTTTATTTCATATTTTCAGAGCAGTTCTAATCATTGGCTGCTGTACAAGCATGATAAAGCTACTTTATTTTTGAACAAGGGGTTAGGAAATGGAATGTAGAAATAATGGAAGGAATTTGAGGGAATGGATAATGAGAGAGCAAGGACCAACCAAAAACCAGGAAGAATAAGACTTACCTGGATTTCTCTCAGCTGTGGCGGCCACAGGTCATCTGAAGTTTAGGAACATCATAATCATTAGGCCATCTGAAGTTTGTTGTGATGATTGCACGAAGTACCGTAGTACACACGAAAGTAATTATTATAACAATTTCTGGCACGCACAGCGAGAAACCGAATACACAAATGTAATAGTAATGGTATTTGGCAGCAAAACGTTAACACTCTTCTTATACACTGTATAAAAAGTCATGGACAAAACAGAAAGTTGTGCTTTATGATAAAGGTGCGGGGGGGAGACAGACAGATATAAAGACGCGTATCGGCGATCCGTGGACCTGTCATATTTGACACCATTTTAAACATTTTAATCGCTTTTATGCCACACCTTGTATTCAATTGATTATAAAATGGTATCCAGCGTGTGGGAGATCCGATTTTTTCACATTCATTGTTTTCTCAATTTAAGAAAACATCACACAAAATCGATGCAGTTAAATGTGTCGTGTCGGTGATGTCACAATACATTATGTGATTTTTTTAAGCTGGGTGTTTCGCCGCAGTAATTTGGCCTCGTGGAATTTTGTAGTGTTAAAAATTATAAAAAATAAAATATATAACACAAATTATATAAATCAACTAGAAAGATACAGAAATAATCTATTTATCCAAAAATATTTTAGTTGCAACCGGAATTCGAACCTGGACCTTGTTTTATCCGGGAAAATGCGTTATTCAGTTTCGCCATACCAACCGAGTAAATTGACAACAAATTTTCGAACTTATATGCTGCAACTCTTTCAAGTTGGTACATCTGTTATTCCATTTTATCGTAAGCTTACTCGGTTGGTGTGGAAAAACTAAATAACGTATTTCCCCATATAGGAAAAAGTCCAGATTCGAATCCCGGTATAAAATATATTTTTTGATAAATTGATTTTTAAATATGAATTAAATATATTAATTATAAAGATATACATATAAAATCAATTTTATCGAAAAATATTGTTGTTGCGCCACCGGGATTCGAACCTGGATCTCTTTCCTAACCGGGAAAGGTGCTTTATCCAACTAAGCTACAGCGACATAATTTTTAGCGACAATTTTTCGACCCTATATGTTACCTTTTTGATATTAATACACTTAATCGTTCCATCATTTGACAGAGCCTTATTTATTTAATTTATTTAAATTGATTTTCTCTGAATATCTTTCTAATTGATTAATTTAATTTGTATTAAATACTAATAAAAAACTGAAACTTCCCAATGTGAATGCGTTATTCTTAAAATATATATTTAGAAATATACTTGCACATTTGGTTACCCTAATACACGACGACAATTATTATAACTTTCTCATGAATTTGTTTTTATAGTTACCTTATCAATTTGAAATTGGTAGAAAAGTAATGGCCAGCTGTCATTGTTTTAATGTTCCGACATAATACATGAAAATATGTTAAAAGTTTACATGCTTTAATAAATAATCACAAGTTGACAAGGCTATATTCAAATTTGATCACGCGGTGGGTTCACAGGCCCTCCGCGCCCCGCCCCTTCCGCGTGACACTGCGGCCCGGGGGTAGCTGGCGGATGGAGGATATTGGCCGCGTGCTTGTAGTGAAAGGTATGTTGTAGGATGTGTAGGAAGCGTGTAGGTATGTAGGTGGCTGGCGTAACGAAGTTGCGGCGGAATTAATTGAAGGTAGCGACGCGTAGCGAATAGTTCCGCAACTATTCGTGGTCTGGTCGTCGTCGGGTAGCTTCTGCAAACTTGACTCTAATAATTAAACAACATACCGCCCATAAATTATGTTAAAGTGTATCATGTCAACTATTCACAATTATTTACATATTTCTTCACAATTTAGTAGTCAGTAAGCCAGTTGTAGCTCACACTATCGGTGGCTATCTGCCAACGCTCAATTCACATGTGATCCGCGTATGATCTGCATGTGATGTGTATGAAATAGTAGTTTAAATTTGAAGTTGAAATGATAGTTTAAATTTGAGTTTAATTATCAAGTAAGCCATGACATCTAAAATAGTATTCCAATTTAAATTATTTTGTTACTAAAAGTGATTAAACAGAGATTATTATTTTCTGTCCGAATTTCAACAAAAAATAAACATCAACTTTTGTTAGTCTAGAGGTCGTCATCAGCCGTTTTCTATATGCTATTGGATAAAAGCCTCTCTGTGTATCTTCCACTTTTCTTTACGTATTGAAATCCGCTACCGCATTCCGCAAAGTATGATGATAACGTCAGTCCAGCGGGCTTTAGAGCGACCTTTCGGCATCTTGATTCTCTTCGGGTACCGATAAACGAATTTGTTTGTCCGAAAATTGTCCGTCCTCCGAGTGCTGCGGCCTGTCCTTTGTCGTTTTATTTTCTTGGCGAATTCTATTATATAGACTACTCTTGTCTGTTCACTGACCTATTTGAGTATTTTCTTCGTGAAATGACCAACATATATCTTTCCATGCCGTGTAACATTTTAAATTTGGGCAGCGCCTGGTTGATGGGAAGGCTGGATGAATGCGACGAGGAGGGGTTATTTTATCGAATGAGGACTTTCGCGCGGGCTGTCCGAGCGAGCCTATCCAGTAGCGATGGCGTTCGATCCGCTAATAGCTGCTTAACGTTTTTACATCTTTCTTTTGTTCATGTCCAGAGTTTATATTTCGCAGTCATACGTGAGTTCTGTTAATATCCGTGCATCAAGCAAACAGACATAAATGGTTATAAAGGGAAAAACGATTTAACGATGATATCGTACAAAATAAAATAAAAGACCGCATCAACATTAATGAAAACCTAATACATTACACGGAGGAATTGCTTCGGAAAACAAAAAATATATTGAAGGAAAAATATAAATATATCTCGGTAACTCGAGGCAAAATACTGGTAAGACGTACAAAAGGAGCAAAAGTCATACAAATATACAAAGAATAGAATGAAAATGTGGACTTGGCTATACTTAATCATATGAGTAGTAAAATTGAAAAAATATGTAATAAATTTTCTGTAACCTTTTCGAAAGAAATTGACAATTTAGATTGTCTTGATTGATTGAATGAGGAAATAAAATGAAAAAAATGACAAGATAAAACACAAGTTCTTAAAGAGACACACTTATGTTACCGGAGCGGATCAATCGACGAGAAATAATAAAATAACACCTAAAGAGGTAGCCAAATGTATTGATTCTATGAGTGGCGCAAAAAGCCATGGAATAGATCAATCAAGATATTATATAAGGTCATGAAAAATAAAATTAGCCCCATACTAGTTGAATTGATTAACTTATGTTTTGAAAAGGAAATTTATCATAACAAACTAAAAATTTCAATCAGACCGTTCTGATACAATCAACTACACTGTTGACAAGTAATAATAAAATATTGAAAGAGTTATCGTTAATAAAATTACAATTTATTTAAAAAAATACGGTTTTCAAAAACAAAAAAGAAATCAATAAACACTGAAATGATAAAAAAACACGTCATCACATTGTTCATTGATTTCAAAAAATCGTTTGATACTTTGGACCATGATACGCTGTTAACAGCGGTGGAAGAGAGTGGATTAATGGTAACTATCTACAAATGGTTCTGTGAGTACTTGAAATCCAGAAAGTTTGCAGTAAAGCTACTAAATAAACAAATTACTTTAAAATACCTAAAATACGGTGTGCCAAATGGATTTATATCAGAATCTTTGTCCTATATTATGCATGTAAATAGCCTGGCCAATGTTACAAAACATTGTCAAATGTTTATGTTTGCTGACGATACATGCATCTTATATTCCGAAAACTGTGCCAAAACCATACAACACAACGTACAAAATGACCTTAAATGTACTCATGACAACGAAATAATTTTAAATGTAAAAAAACTAAATATTTGCATATCCGATCATCTCAAGCTAAACAAAAAACAATTAAAATTAATCTTGTTGGACATGATTACGAACGCTTACATAAAAATCAAACAAACTGTAAATGTGACAAAATTGAAAAAGTGAAGCAATATTAATATTAAGGTTTATTAAACTCACATTGTACTCACTGTACTTTCCGATGGCCGACTAGGTTATCAGTTATGAAGTGAGTAGCTATGGACTAACATTTAAAACATATACTGATAAAATTAAACAGTCACAATAAAGATTTTTATTATTTGTAGATAACAGAACAAAGTGTTTGTATAAAGTAGATTATTACAAATTATTAACAGTACGCAAAAAGTTGACAAAAGTAACAAATAATTTTAAAAGAGATAATAAACAAAACAATGCAAATATGAATACTGACCCTCACCATAGCCATTCTACCAGATCTTCGGGACGAACCACGAGAGTACCAATCTCGAACAATGTATACCGTGAGAGAACGAGAAAATATGTTGTGCTAAGAATTTTTAATAAAATCAGTAAAAAATGATTAAACGTTATGGAAAATAAAGAGACATCAGTGAACACACTCAAATTAAAAGACAAACATATTCTTATTTTATTTCTCTATTACATTACTTTTTTTTAAACTGTTGATAAAATTATACCTTATATAGTATACCTTAATTGAATATGTTAATTATTTGAATAATTGAAGGGCAATCCTTGCCGTAAAACTGCATAGCAGTTTGGAAAAAAATAAAAGAATAAAAAAAATATAATTTATTAGAATATTCGTTAGACTACACTCTTATAAACCTTACTTTACGTATAGAAACTATAGAATATACATGTGACTTTGCATATACATTTACATTATCTTTTCATAACTAACCCCGGAATTCTAAATATTCACAATATTTTGAGTATGTTAACATTTTTATAAAAACACAATTACTGGATTTTATTCCCAGAGATTGTAAGCTCTGTAATGCCCATACTTCCACACTTCCCATATGAAAATAATAGCTTCGTCTCTATGAGACATCTATAATAAATATTTATGTACTTAGAGACGTGAGATTGTATAATATTTATGGAATACTTACCAAAAAAACATAACAATTTAAATATGAGTGACTGTGATTTTAGAAAATAAATGAGACATATATTTTGGTGTAAAAAAAAACTCCATACCTCAACACGTATAATATTTACATAAGTTAAGCTTTGTTTGATCACTGAATTGGATTCACAGGTAAAATATTCAAATTAAAGAAGCTAAATTTATTTTTCGACAAGGGTTTCAAACTTTTTTTAAATATGATGAAAAATGTAAAGCCTGATTGACAATGCGGCGCGTAACCTAGTGACCTAAATCTGCTTTTATTATTTTTCTCACTTAATTAGGGATATTTTGTCGAATAGATGGGAATGGACCAGTAAATCCAAACTCGTTAAGTTTTTAATACAAAATTATAATAAAAGTTACACAAAATTTGTACACTAGACCGAACAAATTGTAACGATCGAAGATAGTTGCTTATGTTCGGTTATCACCTTAAATTCTTCATAAAAAGATTTTCCACCTTCTGAGTTCATGGCGTGGAGACCCTTAACAAGATCTGATTTTTATTTTTATTTGTTAATTTTGTTTTATTAACCACTTATTGAGTTTAAATACATCTACCGGTTTCGAAATTTACCATTTTGTTCTTCAGAATGTCAATACTAACTAAAAACATTTATTATTGTTTCTTTACCAGAATCTGTTTTTAAAAAAACAATTACAACAATTATTTAAAAAATAAATTAAGTACCTAACTCAAATTGTTACTTAATACAAATTTACTCGAATCATTTTTAGGATAAAATTTTAGAATGAGACTCGTAGTTAAATTTAGTTGGTTGTTTATAATTTTTTGATTAGTTTTACACGCTTTATTTATCTCCAATGATTCCAAATTATTTAATTTGTAACCAACACCGTTTATATGCAAAATCAATCCCAATTTTTTATCAAAACCATGACCATTTTAGATCAAATGATTAGAAAATTCTGAAAACCCACTATTGTCCAAATATCTCAAATGCTCCTTTACTCTTATATTAAAATTTCTACCAGTTTTACCAATCAATGCAGCACAATCCTTGCAACTAAGTTTATAGACACCAGAATTGTTAAATTTATCATCTTTGTCTTTAGAATTTATGATTAAATTTCCTATATTATTATTTATATAAAATGCCGGTCTTATGTTTCGTGTTAGGTGTTTAGATATTTGATTCGAAAAGTTATTTATGTATAAAATCCTATGCCAATAATCATTATAATCATTATGTTTTATCTATGATTTATATAAAAATTGATTATTATATTCTTTTAATTTATTTTTTAAAATAGTGTCTATCAAACCTATATTATACCCGTTATTAACTGCTATTTTTTTTAATTGTATTCAATTCAATATTGAAATTGGGTGTTGACATAGAAATATTGACTAAACAATGCATTATGGAGTGGAACCCTGAATGTTTGTGTGATAATGGATGATTAAATTCATTATGTATGATAGTATTTGTAAAAGTTAATTTTCTAAAAATTATGAATTCAATTTTATTATTATTTTTAATCAATGTTAGATCCAAAAAATTTAAGGTCGAATTATTTTCCATTTCTAATGTAAATTGTATTTGATTATTAAATGAATTAATGAAATTTAAAAATGTAGTTAGTTCACGTTGTGAACCTGACCAAATACATAATATATCATCCACATACATTTTCTACAACAAAACATTTTTTAACAAAAGGAAATCACAATCAAAAATATTCCTCTCAAAATTGTCTACAAAAATATCTGCTATTAGTGGACTTGTGGGTGCTCCCATAGGAAGACCCTCTGTTTAATTATACATTATATTATTAAATTGAAAATAATTTTGGTTCATACAAAGGTATAATAAACGACAGATCTTTTACCAAATTATTAAGTAAATTAGATGAATTTAGTTAATCAGAAATTAAAATGTTACTTTCATTAATATGTACATTAGTAAACATATTAACAATATCAAAAGAAACATGTTGAACATTGTTGATAAGATCCATGTCCTTTAACATATCCACTAATGTAACTGTATTGTATTTTTAGTTAACTACCGGTTTTATTGGAATATTAATTTTATGAATTTTTAATACGGAATACAGTTCTGGCGTTTTATCCATGACATGGAAAGGGTACCCAGTCAGCCTGAATTATAAGGTTTTCGCGAGCACTAGTGTATGCAACTGGCGTCTTTTCTGGGGAAGATCGCGCTCTTTGTATATGATTTCCCAAGGAAAACTTTGGCCGACATTTCGGAACGGTAACACGTATCATTGTCAAGGCGTTGCCTCAAAAAAATACGTTACAACCATAGTTTTTTACGGAAGATTAAATCTCACTTGGCTAAGATATGAAGGAATATACAGAATTGATAATAATAGATTGACTTCGTATTAAAATTTATTCAACTGTGGAAGATTTAATCACCTGCAAAAAAGCACGGTTGTGCCGTAATTTTTTGAGACAACACCTTGAAAATGGCACGTTTTATCATGACAAAACGCCGACCTAGAAACCATCTACAAAAACCAGGATCTAACCCAGAAGAGACCCCAGCTTCATTAAATTAAACACATATATATTGTTAGATATAGCCTGGCAGACAATCCTCCACCGACCAGATCAGTGGCGAGTATGAGCATGAGTACATGTCTCAAAATCTATCTACTTACCATAATATTGAGGTGCACCTTAACCATCTCCTGGGAATTACATTTTAAAAGAATACTGAATGTGTAAATTTAAATAATCAAATATGCAACATGATGATCTTCCACAATAAAAGAGTTTTATTTTAATTAGATTTTATAATTTATTATAAAAGAACCACCATCGCTCTTGGTAAAAAAAGTTTACGTGTTGTTCGGACGTCAAATAAAATACATCTGTTAGAGTAAATCCCGCCTAATAGTGTGGTAAGGCGAATAATCATCAAATACCTGCGATTTATACCAAAACTGATTTACTTTAAATATTCACCATCAGCAATACATACAATTTAATGGCTTTATTTTCCCCCTGCGTTCGAAATCTGTCACTTTTCTGGCAAAAATAAACAGCGAGATCATCATCGGACGGGATATTAAATGATTGATTGTTAATTTTTAAAGTATCAATGTGTCAGATGACTTTTGAAATAGCTGTGAATAGTCCGCCATTTTTAACTAACGATTGACGGTTTTACCATCGGATATTGGAGAGTAAAATTAATTTACTACCGAATGTACTTTTTTGAAAATAGTGATAATGAGTTACCATTGGTGAGACAGCGTCTTCTTTGAACATCAGTTATGATTCTGCCTCAGCTTGGCTCGGCTTGTCCGAAAAGTTTGTGTAAATAAATTGTAGAACGAAAAATGTTAATTATTTTGACTTGTCCGACGAGTTTAACTTCCGTAAAGTCTATAAATAAATTATAGAATTAAAAGTGTAGATAATACCTATACATCTAATCTTATTTATTCGAATTTTTAATCAATGCTTGAATTATTAAATTCGTGCCTATATTATGTCCCAGTCCTAAACGGTAACTAAGAAAAAAAATGGAAAGGATGGCATTAAATATGATATACTTAATATCGGAGGTAGGATTGAAATCACCGAAGTGAGGTGGAGGATACCTGTATTTTGCGCAAGTGTAACTTTGTATATTTATATACAAAGGTGGGGAGTGCAGAGCTTTATTTTGGGCAAGGTCCTATTTGGCAAAAAAGTTAATGGATGACATTAAGGAAAGGGACCCCCTAAAGCACTATTTTAAATTATAACTAAATCTGATTCTCGGCAATGCCGAGTAGGGACCGTTAATTATTTAGAAATGAATGCACATCCATTCAACGGACGTTGGCTATCGTCAGTTTGTTTACTGCGGCCCCGCGCAGCGCTACAGAAAACTGGCCAAACCATTGCCTCAGGTTCTTCAGCCTGAAGGTGTCATTTGGGATACACCTTCAGATCTTTGAATGCAACATTTAAGGTCGTATTATATGTAAGCGTTTAAGAGTGATTACGTTGACTAGATGTTGGCAAGACGGATGGGAAGCGGCACCATTGGGGAGGTGGACTTTTTTCATTCTCTCCTCTATTGCCGTCCGAGAGAAAGGTCAAGGAGGATACTCAGGCATTTGATGATTACTCGGTTCAGCTTATTCTGGACATGGGGAATTTACAATTTAGCTTTTTGATTTAGGACTTGCACCTGACCCGCGTGAGGCAGACGCCGGATTACATCCTTCGGCACTGTGATATACTGACGGATGCTGGAGATAATTTGATTGAGGGTTTGGTGTAAGTGGGTCGGGCTTCAATCAGAAATTCTGATCTAGTCAGTTACAAAGGAATCTGGAACTTTTCAAAACTTTTGTGCAAGTGTGGGTGTCCAGATGGGAACTTTTGCGAAGTTTCAATATCTGATTAGGTCTCCAAATATGTTTTTATTATTTTCTTTCTTTTACACTAATAAATCTACATGTGTTTAAATATGTTTTTCATGTGTTTTATAATGTTTTTGTAATGATTTAATTAAAACACTCTTTAACTTTTCTCCACTATTTTATAGTGGAAAAAAATTAAAAAATGTTTTAATTAAATCAGTAAAATGTAATTCCACCATGAACAGTAGCAATATTTTTATAGTTTCTTGTTTTTCTTTGGTCTATAATCTGCCAGCAGTAGTGCATTGATTGCAAGTCAGATTGTGTTTATTTTTCTTTTGTCGTTTTTCCCCTATCGGGAGTGTGTTTTCATCTACCCCTCAACTCCCTATCTAAAGAGACATATGTTTATTTATTTCTACTAATGTTATTTATTTATGTTATCCTTTATTTTATTGTTGTATTAATCTGTTATTTGTGCTTTTGCTTCATTGTTGTTGTACGTATTGTATTGACATTTTTTATATGTTATTATTTGAACCTCAATAAACTTGAAGTTGTCGGGGTACATGAGGGAAATTTTGTATTGACAGCTGTGCGGCACTACCCTGTCGTTATTGTGCGGGACCTTATGGCGTATTTGTCCTATTATATTAAATAAATGCGTACCTGGCGGCGAATGAGCAGGATCATATAGGAGCTTTTGCTTACAAGCGGTCCTAGGTTAGCGGTGGGTCTACCCCAGTAGCTATGATTTTTTTTCATACAGTTTATCAATGAATACGAGAGTTACAATAAAAGATAAACAATAATTCAATAATTGAACCAGTTACATGTTTTCTCGGGAAATACAAAATAATTTATACAGTGAGTACAATTTAAAACTTAAGAAGGACTATAAAGCAGAAAAATGTTAGAAAAAAAGTTGAGAATAAAAAAAAAATTAAAAACGTTATAAAAAAGAAAGTAAGAAAATATTCGAGGGGAAAGGAAAAGGAAAATGGGATAGGGAATAAAATCTGAGTGATGAAAATAAAGGCCTTTAAAGTTTAAGTATTGAATTTAGATTTAATTGAGGTAACTGAAGTATTGAACATGTCTAGTTCGTTTAGGTGTGAATTGAAATTAAGGGGTGCTCGGTAAAAAATTAGTTTGGCATTGGTGTTATAATGTGGAAGATTAAATGTGAGATTAGTTCTGGTTGACCTGGCTGGCACTCGAATGGATAATATGCGTCTGAGTAAATAAGGACAGTCTACTTTAGCGGTGGCTATTTTGTGTAGGAAAATGACATCGGCCATGTCTCTTCGAGTTTGTAGTGAGGGAACTTTGAAAAAGATAGATGACTCAGATAACTACGAAAGTTAGGATATTTGAGGAAGCTGTTCTGTATTTTTTCGATTCTATTAATGTATGTGGTGATCTTCTTGTTCCAGGCCTTCGACTTTCGGCAATCTTTTCCTGCATTATAAAGTGAAAAATCTTGTACTTCTTCAGATATCTCATCGCATGTCCGAAATATTGAAGTTTTAAGATAATTATTGTTTTAAATACTTATATTTCTTTATTCATCTGAATCATAACATCTTCATGCGTAACTCTATCCATTCTGCTTATTCTGAACATTCTTTTGTAGTTCTTATATCAAATACTTCAAGTCGCCTTTTCGTTTCCATGTCCATGATCTCATTCCATAAAATAATATCTAGAATATATAGCATCTGACCATTCTCATTCGTAATCTAAGGTTGAGACCATGACTGTAGAACATCTTTATAATGTGAATAAAGGTTGCACTTTGCTCAATGCGGCATTAGATTTCAACAAAAGGATCCCATCTATCATTTGTATTGCAACCCAGGTATATAATACATTATATTTTCTCCAATTTTGTTCCAGCAATAAAAATACTTTCATTATCAGCTGCGTTATATTTGCTAATGAGCATATATTTTGTATTAAGTTTTAACCTAAAAGTGTCACACGTCTTCACTATTTGGTTCAATAGAAGTTGTAAATCCTAAATATTACTCGCTAAAAGTACTGTATCTATTAATTCATAATATAAATACAAAATATTAAATTTTTTATCCTTTTCTGTATCTTATATTATTTTGCAGTATCTTGCTTATGAGTCTATTGAAAATCGCCAACATCTTCTCATTCAGTTTACCGGTATTTCTGTTTTAATATTTGGAAAATATCCTCGTCAAAACTCTCTTCACGTTCGTTCGAGACAGCTTCCAAGTTGACGGGAAATAAATCCAAATATGGGCGCAGGAAATGAATTTTGACTGCAACCTAGAGACAGGTATGAAAACAGTAGCTCTTCAAAGAGTCCTAATAATTGTCGGCACGTACTCGCATGTACATTTTCAACAGAGCGTTCATCATATACACCTGGCCAAAACTTCCCACGCTCTCATTTGTGCAGGATTCAATTTTCCTTTGAAATTATGATATTTTAATATTTGTTTGATTTGTGAGACAACGAAAATTTGTCGGAATTACGTCGTACGTCCTCAGGCAAGAGGTTTTTTCATCTTTTTTTCAATTTTTTAATTTTGACACGATAGTGTGATTAAAAAAAATTGCATTTCCGACCAAAGCCTCTGCATGACTATCCCATTCACATCGGGAGCAGTATATTTTAGTATGCCCTCCCTGAAGATCTGTTAGCAATCTCACAATTTTCAAATCAGCACTGTTTCTTTCATTCTTCCTCATATTACGTTTCTTTCATATAGAATACGTGAGCAACTAAACTGAAATTCAACGAGTCACTATGCTGGATGTTGTGGCAGATTTAGTTATTCTAATAAACGTGGTATGTTGTTGAAAGAACTGAATCATCGTATATCGAAAATACTAGTGGATATAAAACTCCTAACCCCCTTTTACCTTACAAAAATACCGAGCGCTTATTCTTTTTCTGAGAAGATTCGACTGTTGAAGATGCTCAGTTTGTTTTCGAAAGGTAAAAGTTATGAATCTAGGTTGACTGTTAGTTGTAATTCAGATAGACTTGAACATGAAGGAGAAGGCGCCAGGTGCGCTGGCGACACCGGAAGAGTGATTATTTTGACTCAGGGCCTAACAACATAATTTACAAGCTAATGATTATATTTATGGATAGCATCACAATATTGAAATAATTACTTAGAAATTTAAAAAAATATATGTCTACTTATCTGTTTTAAAAATAATATTGGAATTTTTTTGCAAAGCAGCCGATTTTTATAATTTATATTAAATGAATGCTGAAAGATTTTAGAAGATTCGTATTCAGCAACTAAAACTATGTAAAGAAAACACGAGGGTATTGAGTGAACATTGGGGCTTCAATCCCTATGAGTGTATCATATCATATATGTTCACATACATTTATATCTAAATATATATATATACGAGTATATATATAATAAATATTCAAATATCGCCCATTAAATCCTCCCAAATTTGGTATGTTGTATTTTACATTGCAAAATCTCAAACATTAATGTTGCCCCAAAAGTTATCAAATATCGCGATACTACGCTAGCATGAATAATAAGTCATTATTTTACATGAGAGTTTTTTTTTTGGAAAAATCAATTATGTAAGGCGAATCCTACAAAAATAAGTCATTGTATTTTAAGGAAAACACAGGTTTCATATTTATTTTATAAAGCGCTATATATATATTTCTATTATATTTAACACGTTATATTAAAAAGATTTTCTAATAAAATTAATTCACTTAAATTTAAAAACTTGCTCTAGGGTTGGTTATGTGATTATATCCTAACGTCAAAAATATATCTTTTGAACATTTTTTATAATTTATCATTGCTAATAATAGTAGTTTATACTTAATAGGTACTCCATCGTTTAGACTTTAAACAAATGTAAATATGGATTACTTACTCGAATGGAAATTAAAATTTGTATTTGTATTATAAGACACCACTATTGGGACTCAATGTGAATTGTTTACTGTAATGCCGCGCACTGCTCAGACACCTTAAGCAGGCGAGGATGTGTGTACTTCGAGTGTAATTACTTGCTGTACTACGTACAAACTCCCCGTCGATGTGGTGGTTCTAACTTACACGACTATTCGCCATTCCAAATGAACTCGGGTCTGTCTCTCATTCGGCGAGCGAGCGTTTATCGACATTCCGTGTGCTTACGTATAAAAATGGAGCTCGCTGATTTTTCCATACATCTTTGTATTAGCATTGGAGCAGCTCTGGAAGCGGCCCGGGATAAAGATACGAGAGCGGTTTGCGATACACGTTTGACGTATTCTGTATAAAAATCTTACATTCATATTTTATGTGGTTTTTTATGTCAAATATTAAAAATGTTATTGTGCGTTAAAATAGTATCGGGGACTCGGAACAGGAGTGCGCTGTTAATAGTCGATGTTAATCTTATATTTATTGTTGTGCATTTTCCACTTTATCCTTTCACGCGATCATGAACAGTAGAACGAGAGGTGAATGAGGTTTGTAAATTCCACAAAATTTTCACTTTAAATTAGAGAACCGCCGAGAGTTTAATATAAATAAAATTCAGGTATATTACTCCCGCGGGGCTAATATAGCATTCCTCGGAGTATTACCTGAGACCTGAAGAGTTGGAGCGGAGAGAAGTTCCTCGCTAGAGATTTCGTGTTCCACAATCCCGGACTCGTGCATCGGGAGGGATAATCGCATTTTGTAAATATTTTACAATCCAGCTTACGGTTATTTAGTTTAGCTTTTCTCTGCCTTACATAACCCAGCGTTATGTGTGCATAATATATGCTTTCACCCGGTTCATCAACCTTTGTTAGGTGATAAATTTACATTGAAAATAAATAATTACCTTGCCTTATGTATCAAAACATACATTTATTTAAAAAATATTCTAACCATTTTTAACTCGATCAATACTGTATGAATCTAACTATGCACATTTATCTATGCGAGGAATTCTAACGAATTTAAGAAAATAATAAAAAAACTGAAACATAAAAAATATATATTTCCAATCACTTACACACACCTATTCAATTATTCCTTAGGATTAAAGATAAATTTGTCTGGAAAATACAAAAATTTTAATGAAAAACATGTGTAATTTTTTTTTTAATACAAGAAATTGGTTCAAAGTAATTTGACAACACATACATTTAGTTGTTAAAATAATTAATATTGAACGTTGATAATTTGATGTGAAAAGAAATGACGTTACGCATATTGTATTAGCAAATTAATGCTCAAACAAATATCTAAAGGATCATAGAAAATATTGGAAATAAAATGAGGTTACCAAAAGTGCAAAGTAAATTATTATAAAATTAATTTAAAATCCTTTCATATACATTCAATTTATCGTATTAATTTGTAAACGTTATCATTGACGTGAGAAAACACGTAATACCATCGTAAATCTAAGTAATTTTTGAATCTGTAGAATATTTTTCGATATTTAAGATTTTCGTAATAGCTCTGAATATTTGTATTCAATCGCAAAAATTGAATTCAAGCGATGTTCAACGCCTTCACGAACATTTCTGAAATATTTACGGATCAAATATTTACGGCATATCTTGGTCATACACAAATATTCTGGTTTGGCGACTCATAAATCGATTTGCGCAACCGCAGCGTGAGGAGAATAAAATAGTTCACGGGGAGAGGTGCGCTGGGAGAATATTTAAAATTGTCAACGTTTTGTTCCTAAAGATTTTTCACTCTTTGCGATATAAACAAAATATTGGATGTTAAATAACTCGGTCTTTACTTCCGAGGCTTTGGATTACGTTTCTTTGAATATCTTTATGGTAATGTTTTAAGAGACCTTAACCAAAGTAGATTTCATTGCCGAACTCAAATTTACCCTTAAATTAAGGCCAAAGAGGAAAGTATGGTACTAAAGGGGCAACATTATACTTATAATAATGCATACCGAGATCTGTTGTTATTGTCTGAAATTGAATGTATATCTGTATGTTCTCTATTGTACTTTGATTTCATTCTAGACTTCTAAATTTCATCTTGATATAAATATCATTAATATATATTTAATTATACATACCAATATCATACTAAAAATAATTACATTTGTAAAAACCACGCGACATGAGGAAATTAGATGAATGTAATCAAAAAACAAGTATTTTATTTTCATGTAAGTAATGAAATTGTTTTTATAATAAGTGAAGCGCAAATTTTTTTCTTTATATTATGAACTGAATTTTATAATAAAATCAATTAAACGGAATGAAATTTAAAAAAAATTAAACTAAAAAGACATTTTATTCATACAAAAAAAAAACATATTTTTAATGCACTTATTTAAGAACTCAGATAATAACTAAATTAAAATATTTATAAAAATTATTGAACTCTAAAACAATCCAGTTTTTAGAATGAAAAGTTCAAAGTAGTGAATACAAAGGTTTGTTCATTTCGGACAGAATTATTATTTGTCGTCTTGGAAAACCTTTAAGTAAGGTCAACAAATAATGGCTTCGGCGTGCTCACTTGTGGGTACTGTATGTAAAGCTTAGTTTTTCTTCATTCCTCAAAAGCTTTAGTAGGAAAATCATTGAGGCTTAGAACCGTATCCCCGGGCCCCATAAAGGACTCTTAGGAAATAAAAAGTAATGAGATATTGAACTGAAAGAAGCAAAAAATTAAAAATATTATTAGGTTATCTTATTATATGAGAAAAATGTACGATTTGTACAAAACTTCTCCATTATGTGTATTCAGCAGTGCTATTATTAAAATAAAGGTCCATTTTTTTCTAATATATGATATTATATTATTTACATGAAAATGTTATCTCTGTGCAGAATTTTCTGAGGTATTCTGGTATAGGTTTTCAGCCTCTTTGGCTCACCTTTAAGAGCCTCTTGCAGGGTCCATCATCAGCCTGAACATATGTTTAAATTGAAAATAATCACTTTTGATTTGAAAATTCACCTCCACTTTAAAATCTTTAGGGAGCAAATGAAAGAATTGAAATCCTTTAATAGTGTTGCTATGCTTCACTGAAGTGTCTTCAATGAGGTGTTTTCACTAATAAGTCTTCACTGAGGTATTAAGAATATCTTAACCAATCTCAATCTATTACCAAAACAACTTCTTATTAGTATATTATTATTTCAATATTATTTGTGTATTTGCAGTCAGATATATTTTTGATAAATTTGATTAACGCTTAAAATAACTATCGTAATATTCATGATTTATTATTGCCGTTGCGTTTCCGAGTGTGCACTTATCATATGTGCAGTTGCCATGTGTGCACCTGCACAAAGACAGTTGACGTGGAATCACAAATTAACGCGTTCTTTATACTGACCAAAGGATTATATTAACCCAAAATATAATGTTTTCTTATTAAGGAGAACGCATTCTTATTCTGAAGTTGTAATTATTCAGAACAGACGGTCTGTGATGCTTTAAATACTAATTAATGTATTAATTATAAATATATACATATAAAATCTATTTTGTCGAAAAATATTGTTTTTGCGCTACCGGGATTCGAACCTGAATCTCTATTTCCATTTCGGGGAAGTACACTACCAGTTGTGTTATAGCGCCAGTATTTTTCATGACAAATTTTCGAACCTATATGTTACACTTTTTCAAATTAATACATCTGTCATTCCATTATTTGAAAGCCATCTATATTTATGTACACACATGTAGATGGATAATTATTTTTGTAGTGTAGCGGAAAAAAAATGTGGCACATTTAAAATTGTTTTTAGTAACGATGAAATATTTAAAAAGAAATTAGATTAAATTTATTCTAACAAGCTTATTATAACGCCAAAAAACAAAAGATATAAAAATGATAGGAATGAAATTCAAAGGAGTAAGTTCCTTATTCGCGATGTTGTTTCACATTGAATGTAGTGCGTGTCCGAGATATTATTTTTCTTTCTATCGCGGTAATACAATATAATATAGGCGACCCAGCGAGCCACAAAACAGACATACTTGGGGTAGAATAATAAACTATGATATTCACAGTGGGGCTGTAATATAATATGTAGTTTAGTAATAACAAAGCTGAATGGTAATAGAGGAATGAGAACCAGTAAAAAAAGCTAGCATGAACGTCCCACACTGGAAGTCGTAACGTAGGTTTTTCACCAGCTCGCCAGGTGGATGACGTGCGAAATAACGCAGAAAGTAGCTAGATGCGGAGGATAAGGGAGATATTGGTGGCCTTCATTGAACATTGGATGAACGCGAGTTAAAGATCAATAATAACTGTTAACCCAATCTTCAAATTCGCTACCGAATTTGTGTCCATAAGACATTTTTGAGATTTCACCCTTAACGAGCAAACTTGAGAAGAATTTAATTTCCTCATAATAATATCCTCATCGGCCAGTGTCTGCGTTTATAAACTATTTGTAGGAAGATACTCTTCTCCACTTTATATTAGAAATGAACTTCTCGCATTTCTTTGATTCCATTTATAATATGTATTCACAGGACCTGAACAATCGTGATTCGAACTAACGGATCTCACTAACGCCATTTAACAACACTGACATAGTGAGAATATCACACATTGTTATGATGTGTTACACATTGAGTAACTCTCATTTTGTAATACTTTATTTTTACTAATTGTCCGTAAACAAGCGACGACACCTCCCCATTGTAATCCGTTTGTTGTCTTATCATAATAAAGAATAGCAGCCATTTCTTCCTCGCATGCTTCCGTGATACAAGATTAAAGTCCATTCTGGTTACTTCAAGAAGCAGGTTAACATATTTACAAATCACTCCGCCGAAAGCGCGGGCGCAGTGCCCTGGAGTGACACAGTAGAATGAGCATGTAGCGATCGCGGTGGTGTCTGCAGTATCAAAGCTACCCTGTACCTACGAGCAGGCAGATGGCCAAAACTCTTTCAAAACAAAGTTGTCCATCGCATCACGTCTGAACTGTAAACCACACTAGCCGCAATCTGATTCTGCTAGATGGCGGTAGTGGCACAAAGCGGAGTAATCAACCTTTTTAAATGTCCACAGATATTCATCTTTAGAATTCGGCCGTCCGACTATCGTCGAATACGTTTTAATACAAAAGGCTTGTTTTGTTATTCACGGGGCGTACGACTCCCTTCCCCTTCCCCTGTTCGGCGGCGGAGAGGGAGAGCCGGGGGAGGGGGAGAACAATCTGGAATTTTCCGCGTGAAAGATTTCATTATAAGTGCGGGAGTAGTGGCGGGAAATTAAATTAGGGTCAGGCCGCTATTAGGGCATTAGTAAACATGGACTTTTTGAATGTTCCCAACTAACTAATCGAAGAAATATTAAATACAAATTGTTGCTGAATTACGTATTTGTTATGTAAATTTCTCCCGTCTTTTGAATATTCATGATATTGTTTTGTTGATTTTGAAACAATTCGGGATTTATGGAGAGAACTGGATGCTTCTGTGAGAACATTCACCGCTAGTTCACTCGCTTTGTTCAATTAAGATGTTTGCCTCCAAATTGTGCCTTATTTTTAACGCGTATTTTCAAATTCAACCTATAAAAACAAGCCGAGCTTCGAATTGTTGGAATGTACTATTTAGTAGGAATTAAGATATATTTTCTTAGATGACGATGATGATGATGATGATGATGATGATGATGAAGATGATGATGATGATGATAATAATAATATTATGTTTTATTTTATTTATACGATGGATGAAATATTGACAATTTAAATTTGTAACTGAATTATGAATAATTTAGAAATATGGAAAATCTCAAATACTGTTTGGCACAAACTACCGTTAAGTAGAATTATCCATTCAAAACTAAAGTACACAGTGGAAATAGAGATCATTTTGCTTCCCGACCGCGGTAATAGTTTGGTGGGGAAGTATTAGGAGCAAGCCACGAGGAAGGCTTCTCCTTGCGAACCATCTGTTCCTGTTTATTCTCACTTTTAATCTACCACTAAACTTCCAGCGGGCTCGGCTGGTGTGAAAGCGAAAACTTCCCTCTAACTTTGCTCGGGCATAATACCTACCGCGCTACAAAATTGTAAAACAAACCCAAATGTGTTATCTTCTCAACCATTCACCGAGCATCTCAAATTATTGGTAACATTTGTGTTCAACAATAGTGCAGACTTTAGATCACTACGTCATTCCGGAACATTGCCTGCCTAAAGTAATCTTGTTTAACATACAGTACTTACTAAGAAAAATTGGTTTCCGCTGTATCATACACCATCATGAACTAATCATTGTTTTTCATCTCTCCACAACAACTACGCCCATCGCTCAATATTCATTCGTGCGTTGTTGTTGACCTTGATTTCATTTCCTTGTAAAGGTGTCCAGCGGAAAAATTTCAAGATTAAATTGTAATTGCTCGTAAACCATCAGGATGAGGTAAGTGGGAAGGGTATTTTTCGAAGCGCGTGATTTGCGATTTGCCAATCGCAATGAGTCACTGGTCGGGAGTGCACCGCGCGTTCGCGGTTGAGCAATATTTCAAGTGCGGTGATTCATTGGTTCGTGCGCGTCGCGCTTTTTGTACTCACTTTAATATTCGACGAATAAGTGATGGTCCGAACACGCAACTTATCTGGTGTCGGGTTCAAAAGTTCAGACAAGAAGGGACAATGGTTAACCAAACTCCTCTGGGACCATCAACGTCAGCATCGATGCCAGAACATGTGGCTCAAATTTGACGTGAAATTATGCGCAATCCGCGTAAATTGATAAGGAAGATTGCAGCATTTACTGGAATAAAAAATCAACAGTGCACGTTATTTTTAAAAATAAACTATAGTTTCACCCATACAAACTGCAAATCGTGCAGTTTCTCAACGAAAATTACTATTTTTTAGGTGAAACCTTAGCGAGAACGATGCAGGAACTTTTGGAACAGGACGAACGCTTGGAAATATGTTGTTTACTGACGAAACACATTTTCATATCGATGGCTATGTTAATAAACAGAACATGAGATACTGATACCCCGACAACCCAAGGGAACGCCATCAAAAATGTTTGCATTGTCCAAGAACGATAGTATAGCGCGCAATTTCTGCCCGAGGAATAATTGGCCCTCTTTTTTTTAATAAGCGAGAGACAGTCACTACTGACGTGTATTGCCGAAAGATCGACGAGTTTTTGGTACCGCAACTGCGGCTGTTTTTCGGTTTCAATAACAGAAAACAATTTCAGCAAAACTTGGCCACTCCACATACAGCTAGAGTTTCAATGGAAAAGCTGAGGGAAAGTACGGAGACATACTCTGGGCACCTCAGTCACCGGACCTTACACCGTGCGACTTTTTTTTGTGGGAAAACCTTAAGTCGAGAGTTAACAGTGACATTCCATGAACAATTCAGGCCTTACAAGAAAATATTCGCCGTGACGTTGCTGCCGTTGAACAATGGCTTTGCTCTCGCGTGTTCGCAAATTTAAGAGTCCGATTGCAAGAGTATCTTGAGAGAAATGGACGTTTTTTGGATGATATTGTTTATAAAACGTAAAATCCGCATCGTTATACTCCATTTCGTATAAATAAAATATGAAAATAATATTGTAGTTTTTATTTTTATTTAATATTAACTAACCTTTATTAATATTATATATCAAGTTTCGTATTCGATATTTTAGTCAGTTGATTTACTCCTTCGATGTACATCGCGAATTTCTATTATACCACTTCGTAATATCTACCACTAAACGATTATTTTAGTCACATTGAGTAATGGTAGATTTTAAAAAATATTGAGTAATATTTAATCATCCTAATTATAAAACAATCCAAAATACTTTAAATATATTAATTATAAAGATATACATATAAAATCAGTTTTATCGAAAAATATTGTTGTTGCGCTACCGGGATTCGAACCTGGATCTCTTCCCTAACCGGGGGAGGTGCTTTATCCAACTAAGCTACAGCGGCATTATTTTTAGCGACAATTTTTCGACCTTATATGTTTCCTTTTTTGAAATCAATACATTTAATCGTTCCATCATTTGATAGAGCCATCTACCTTATTTTTACAGAATCTCAAATACCTTTAAGTAAATCTGATAGTAGACGCCAGAATTATTAATTCATTTTTATTAAATTTTGGACACATTGATACAACTTTATTATTTTTTAGGAGAACACATTCTTATTGTGAAGTTGTAATTATTCAGAACATAGGTCTGTGATATTTTAAATATGAATTAAATATATTAATTATAAAGATACACATATATAAAATCAATTTTATCGAAAAATATTGTTGTTGCGCTACCGGGATTCGAACCTGGATCTCTTCCCTAACCGAGGGAGGTGCTTTATCCAACTAAGCTACAGCGGCATTATTTTTAGCGACAATTTTTCGACCTTATATGTTACCTTTTTTGAAATCAATACATTTAATCGTTATAATTAATATATTTAATTCATATTTAAAATATCACAGACCTATGTTCTGAATAATTAATTACAACTTCACAATAAGAATGTGTTCTTCAAAATACATTATATAGATTTGTATTTTTGGCGCATTGTTCTAGTATATTCTAAATATGAATAAATGAATTGAAGAATCTTAACATAAATGTGTACTTATGTATTGTTATATACACGAGTACAGTGTCGGAGTTAATCCCGAGCTTATAATATCTTGAATTATCTTATGATGTAAAGTCCTGTTTATAAGTCTGCCGTCTTTGTGCTAAGGAACTGTTCACAATAATAAGTCAGTATTTAAAATGAGTCATAATTTAACGATAAAATTACTTATTTGACTACCGTAGTTTACTTTTGTTGACTACTACTATGTAAGTCGTTCTACTGACACAATACATGCGTCATCGTAAACTTAAAAACATGTTGAGATTGAATTTTAGAAATATTGCGTGACATACAATCAAGCGCATATAAAAATATACGAATTTACGTTTGTCCACTAAATGGATATGAAAATATTCACCTGTCAAAATTATTATAATTAAATCCGGGGATTATAAACTTTTTAATGGAATTTCTCACCTCCATTAAAAGAAAATGAGATGTGGAGGCACGTTTTTATCACTTGCTGGTATTACTATTCCAGATATATTATATAACGTTCATAAAGGTATTATTGAATACTGTGTACGGAATAATATGTTCGACACGAAATTACTTTTCAGATGCCCGGATGCTCGGGTCACGGCAAAGTATTACGAAATGCAATCGTTCAAAAATGTGGCGTCTATTCAAAATTACACATAATCGGATTGTATTGTTACAAACACCACGTACTGCCTTCCACCCTCTACCGACCGAAGTCGCGCTCTGTTGCTGCCATATACCACCTCCGACTAGTGATAATGATGGGATTATCAGCATTATTCTGCTTTGCGACTTCCCGTGTTCGGAGTTGGCTCTTCTGATGCTTATATATATATGGCTGAAGATTTTTTGGCTGTGGCGGGTAACCTGACCCCGTGGAAGTATTGAAGCCGTCGTCCAGCGATACCTTTGTGGTTCTTTACTTACCTGTCCAAGTGAAAAGCGCCATCTCTTTCGAAGATGTCAAAAAAGCCTTCCCGGCCTTCCTTTACACTTCTAGAGTCCTTTAGTGGCGTGATTCTTTAATACGTATAAGACGTTCAAAGTGAACGTGTGTAAACAGCATTATGAATGGAAATATGATATATGTAGCAATATGACAGATGAACAAAGTACAAGATAATTAGCGCGAGAGAGAGGGACAACATGATGAGGCACACTGCGCGCATGTTGTGCGCACACGAATCCAAATCAGCTAATCGTGTCCTATCAGTTTTCATAGTCCGCACCTGTGTCTCTCGCATTCACAGAAATATCATAATGAAATACGAGTCAAGTTTAATTGCTCATCTGCCAAAAAACCTCCACCGAGAGATCAAAATCCCGGAAAAGTTTTTTAAGTAAGTCATCGTTCATAATCGGATGATGGCCTATTCCAATTAAACCATCGATCATGTTCTCCTGTGCGTCCCTTAGAATTTCGCATTCCCAATTGAATTGTCCCAAAAACATGAAACTAAATATTAAAACTTGGATACGTAGTATGGGAAGAGCCAGTATTGGTGCACTCACCCAAATGTATTAACTCATACCTTTATTAATTATTACTACAAATTTATCCAAAAATAATTTATTTGAAAGTCCACTTTAAAATTGTTTTTCGTATACACTTATATATAAAGTAATAAATGTTAATTCTATCTACTACTTGTAATAATAATTAATTATACAGTTGCTTGTGAACTTTGCCAGTCTCGACACAGAATTTTTCTAGTGAGACGGGCACAGTCCAAACATATTTTTTACATTATATTATAAAGTGACAAATAAATAAATAAATAAAATAAAATCTCCGGCGTTTGTCTCACCTAACCGCACACACACTGCGGTCAGCTATTCAAACCAGGGGTTGATTACGTACAATAATTTTGATTAGGTATATTTTATATTAAATTTATATGTGTAAAATATGTTTGAGTATTATTATTCTTACTATTGAATTTAGTACAATTTTGTATCGTTTCACTATTTTAACGTCACTTTAAATACACGTTGAACCTACGTCATTTCAATGTGATTATTATAATGTTATCAAAAATCCCCTCTTTGATGGCCTCTGGGTGAATTAAATTGGCAATCAATAATACACAATATGGAATAATATAATACACAATATACACTGTTAATCTCATAATACGTATTATGAGATTAACAGAATCATGCTATTTAAAAATATTTGTTAATTTATAAAATGGTGTTACAAAGATTTAATGACCAATTTTTACATGACATGTGTTTGATATAAATACCAATGTAATTCTCAAATTCATCCAAACCTTATGGAATATATTAGCATTTTAATACTAATTATTTAATACTAAAATTAAAGTGCTCCATACAAACAAAGGAATACGAATATTATATCATTTATATTTTTATTTATTTAATAGAAATATAAACTAACCCGGTTGGGCATAATGTCTTTATTTTGGGCTGATATAAACAATTATCGAACATATATTCATAGTTAGATTTTTTTTGTATCTGACAGTAAATTTATTTTTAATATTGGAGCATGGTGTAGAATTTGCTATAAGAAATAAATAGAGATGCGTTCACAGAATATATATTATGTCACATAAATAGTCTTCAAACTAATATTCGTACTATAAAAATAGGACTAACGTGGTGATCTCCTGAGACGAGTCTTTAACTCACAACTACTTGATCATAGACCACTTGATTGTTGTAGAAAGTCACTCGCCTAGACGAGTGACTTACTACTACACAAAAAGCAGCTTAAAACCTTATATTAAATATTCTGTGTCGTCAACTGTTTTTAAATTACGTCAATGTTATTTATAAGATCCAATTCAAGGAGCTTATTATGAACTAATTATATTTTTTAGTAACAGAATAATGGTGAAATTGTGTAACAATAAAACAACAAAAATATGATAATGCGTGTTGCAAGCAACTGTGTAATATAAAACATTGTGTAATATAAAAATAAAGGTAATTAAGTCAATTTAAAATGAAGTATCTACAAACAAAAAGGATAATTCTAACTTATTATTTAAGATGGACTACTATATTTTTTTAGTAACTGAAGTTAGTTGCTTTCCAATTTAGTGGAAAATTGAAAATTATTGATTTTTTTTTTAAATCGAAGGCCTTTGCTTTAGATTTGTACATTTTATTTAGTAAAGTAAGCAACTGAGTGTAAATATTATTATTTGGAAACTTCATCAGGCAAAAGAATATAAATATTATTTTTAATATATTTTCAAGTTATTGTTTATTTAATATGATTATTTTCATAATATTTTAAAAACAATATGTAATTTTTAATAATTTTGAATTGTTAAAAAGCTAGCAAGATCAATTAATATTTTCGTAGAAAGCAATCACTTTGTCAGTACGTGTGTAAAACAGTTTTAAACACGTCCTGACGAAGCTTGAGATAAGTGAAACCGGTTGTCGTGTAATAAAATTCGTGATTTAATACAAAGTCATTGTGTTTTATTTAATCGATTAATATTTACCAAATATGCAATTCGAAGATTTTCATGGTACATACACGTGTTGGCTTATAATAATATTTCAATTAAACATAATAATTTGAATTCGTATTTTTTTAAATAATTTTCTCCGTAATTACGGAAAAATTTATTAAAACCAAACATAAAATTATTGTCAAGTATTCCTTCTTACATTAGTAACTTCCAATTCGAACATGGCGATAACTTCGCGCAAACATTGGAAATATTGTTGAAAAAGTTAACTTTAAAGAATAATGTGTTTTATATTCTTATACGAAATAAATAAATATAATAAAATACAAATGACGTTAATAAAGGGGCGTAATTGCATTTTGGAGTATAAATCAAAATCAGATTTATTTCCCGCGATATATTATTATTAAACATATTTTTGTCTTTATTAAATTAAATTAAATAGCAATCTAAAATTTGATTTAATAAAATCAATTTGCCAAAAAAAAAAAAAAAAAAAGATCACTTTATTTTTAAATATTGGTTTATATCATCCGAATGTATTCAAATTACAACAATCTTACCTATTAAATGTTGAGATTGTAACAAAACACCTAACTTTGCATAAGAATTTCATATTATTTTTGTTCATAGTGTTTTGTAAATACTTTTAAGCTTTTTAATTAAAAAAATTAACAAATAAACATTAAATGTTATTAACATTTTTGGTAGTGGGGGCTATAAATTACCTTCACGTAACACGCACAAGAGATAATTTAATGAAAAATAGAATCATTTATTTACTTACATAATTGATATTTCTAGTGATCCTGAGAAATATTATTTTTACTACACGAAAAAATTCAGGTGAAGGAGCTCTCATCCTCGCAGTGACACACGTTGACACACACAACATCATTTCACTCGTTATTGTAACATAAATAAGATATATATTGACGAAAAGAAGTGGCATTTTTAGTCGATATTTAAGATGAACCAGTGACAATTTAAAATGAAATTCAACCTTGTTTCACTTCTATTCAAATCAAAATTCCGCCTACGGGCTCACGTAGGCGGCGGGTGGCGGGAGGGAGGGCAGGGGCGGCGGGCCCAGGTAGGCGGCGCGGGGACGGGGACGTTAAAGACAAATAATCCAGCGATTTGCATGCGGAACGGTGAGCCGCCCTTCCTTCGGACAAGTTCCTAAGCCAGCTGCTCTGAGAGTCGCCAGCGGCGGGGGGCGGGGGGCGGGGGGCGGGGGGCGGGGGGCGGGGAGCGGGGGCCGGAACACCCTTACACCATTCATATCGTATTACGGACAGCGAGTGGCAGTTCCTGGAACCGATATGATGTATTAACCATCGAAGATTGTTCAGTCCCGCTGGAGGCGGTGAGGTGAGGTGAGGCGGGCCCACCCGGCACGGCACACTCGTATCATATCTCTCCACACTATCGCGGGGCCTGCTAGATAGCGGTCCAGACCCCGATCTGCACATTTATATTTGCGCAGTAAAGAGTACGACGAAATTGCCTGTCAGGCTGGTAATAAGGGGAAACAAATCGTTAATCAATATTTATCTGTAATAACAATAAATGACACATCTAGCGGTATGACAATAATGGGCGGGTAATGGCCGCCATCAATCCGCGTTAGGGGTGCGCTGAGGAAATATTTTGTTTTCCCTCGGGACCGGATCTAGGCGCGAGGAAGATATGTCTCTGCCGCGGCGCCGTACTCGGAGGCGCGCTCGTAAATAATACCAAATGTGATGGCTCTCCGAGGAGCTGTTTCTGAAAACGTACAACAGTTTCATTACCTTTATAACATTATAGGTACGTAATTAATTAGACCCATCTATAAAATAAACTACTGAAAAATGTTGTTTCTTATGTTCTCGTATTGGAAAATATTTCGATTGATTAAGTGTTATCGTAGTTATTATGGAACGGTAAAAACACTAATTCAACACAAGGTGAGAGAAACAAAACTAATGAATGAAAGCGTAAACTGAATATTATGAACTTGTTAACTTGTCCAAAGCTTACTTCTCGCGGACCGTGTTACCTACCCATAGGTAATTCAATTCAGTCGTATAATTTCAACGATTGTTTTCTTAGTTTTCTTAGTTTTCTAATATTCTGAATTCAGAATGTTGTAAGACTAATAAAACTTGCTCGATAATTTTCTTAATGCAACTTTTAAGTCTAAACTACCTGCGATATTCAATAAAATTTCAAAGTCAACTCTCGGATAAACAGAGGGTTTGAAGTATACATAAAAAACTACTATTGAACATTTTGAAATTTTAAATTGAGTGGAAAACTAATCAACCAACTCCGTCTAAATCTAATATAGTGAATAGGACCTCTTCTTATCCGCGGAAAGCACGTTACCACTTTGGCTATAGCAATCGAAAACAGAAAAATTAAAAATAGCACAGAACTATGTTCTGCAACTTCACAACAAAAATTAAAATAACATAAATACTAGTTACCAATTATGACATACCGCAGTCGTATAATGGCTTATCTACGTTCACTACTACGCTTACGAGACATTTCTTACTTCAGGTATATTCTTTACTTCTGAAAATTATTTTATATTTGTTAAATTCCGAAGGAAGCGCACATTTTATTATTGTTTTGGACAAAGTTAAATCGTATTCTACTGAAAAATCTCCCTAAATCAATATTATTTTAAAATCAATGAAGCAATTCTAAAAAATGGGAAGAAATGTTTTAACGAGACCGAATTCTAATTTTGTTTCATCCTTTTCCCTTTGAAGAATCGTATGATTTATCGAAAAGAAATAACAATCTTTTTATTCATCATTATTTTGCAACGAATTTTTCCCTTTTTCCACCCCCACCCGCTTGCGAAGATTAGAAGAAGGGATTGAAGGCTCTCCCCGCCGCCACCGCCACGGCCGCCACCCCTCAGCGGGGGTTGGATTACATTACTCAGCAGAGTATTAATCAGTGAAGCATGATGGCTCCCCTCTCCCCTCACCCCTCGCCGCTCTCCCGCTGCGAGGACTGGTGGACTGGACCCCCCGGCCCCGGTCTCGTGTAAGAAGTACCCTGTCGACCTTTACTAAAACATTGCTGGCCCAATTTGGATAAACCGTTACATCCCCGAATGAACAGAATATCGAACACAACCTCCTGTTTCCACTGGATTTTGAATGAATGAATAAATTATCGCTCAGCTCGCTTATTTATCTCGAGTATACTTTTTTGTCCGAAGTTAACCTCCGTTTGCTGTAATATTATAGTTTTCGCTGGGTTTTGGTATTTAAAGATTCTCCCGAGTCTCATAATAATTCACAGATTCACAATTCCTCCCCGAACCGAATGCAAGATAATCCTGAAATAAATTTCCGTCGACATCGACGTACAGCCTTGGGTTTTCGATTTGCCAGCCCACCGCCGATAGTCCCAATCTTTATACTTTATGCATTCTGTGTGCAAATTCTACTAATTAAAAAGTTTTCAACAAACGTCAATATTATGTTGTTTTATTGTAAAGTAATATTTATTCAAAATACTCGCACGTATAATTTAATGGAATAAAAAATATATTTAATCGTTCTTTTCTGAGAATATTTCTCTTACATATTCATTACGAGCGCAATTTATTTCTACGTTCGAAAAGAATAAGACTTTTTAAAATTGTAAACTCGAGTAAACATTCGCATCCTGCATTGTGTGGGAAGTCTCAGTCGCATCTAGTGTGCGGGGATTGACGCTACAGCTAGCGACTTGTTGCTTCCGTCCTGAAGTGTTGACACAGACACGAGAGAAGCGTAGCCAGGGGGAGGCTAACTTCACCCCCTCCTTCCTGGGCTTACGTTACTACCCTGAGGCTGCTTTAGTGACATGTCATCTCTGTAATGTCATCACTGTAATCAATATTTACACTCAATTCCAAAATTCTTACCATAAGGTGTTTTTCGTGGAATATATTTTTGAAGATATTTATCATATATTAGGTAGGTACATACTTCCTACGTTTCTACATAGTTTTCTTAATAGACTTTTGTAGCCATTATTAATTGTATTCAAATACATAATGTACAATAATTTCTACTAGCGGAGACCGCAAATCAGCAAGCCCCGCGGGTGGCCACGTCGCGGCTACCGAGCGACCAACTGGTGGCTGCGCAGCGGCCACAAACAGTGGTTTTGGAATTTATAAAACGGTAGAGAGAAAACTATGTTAAGTGTTTTATGAAAGTAATCAAATAATAGTGTAATATTAAAAGTTGTTGCATTTCAATTATGTGGAATATTGTGTGAAATAAAACAAACCATATTGTTGAAGTATGCTCACTGTTTTCATTACGTTAAGTTCACAATAAACACTAAACTTAATCAGGAGACTTGAGTTGTCATCAAACCTTATTTTCACCTCCGTATTATCATTATTTTCCTTATGTTAAATATCAAACTGATATTTTTAAATTATCACATAAAATCACACGATTTGACATCATAAAATGAATGCTATTATATTATACCTATATTTTTTTTAAATTTGTGCTGCTTTAACTGTTACATGAACATGGTTTAAAATATCATACAACATGGTTGAAGACGTGATGCAGTCATATAGACATTCAAAAAAATATTAATTCCGGAATGAAGAATGTTTAAAAGTTTGCACAATCCGTTCGGGAAAATAATATTTACGTTGTTAGGTTGATAGATTTTTGGCCAGATATATTTATTTATAGTTTTCTTATTACGTTATTCTACCTGTAGGCTTTCTAATACGTTAATTACCGGTTATATAATAGGTACAGCTGTTCTAGATAGAGCTAACTATCCATCATGAAACTAATTTATACAAATTTTAATGTAACTTAAAATAAAAAACATAATAATGACATAACATCATTTTAAACTTCGAGTAATACTAACCAGAACCAACCGTGTTGCAATACCTCATAAAACTCATGGAAATAAAAATAATATATCTTTTACGTCAAAATTGTATGTATTGTTTTTTTTCCGATATCCTTCAACTTCTTTATCTCGAACATTCGACACTGAATCCCAATAATATTGAGTTTATTCTAATTTGTATTTATATTACTTACTTTAAATGAAAATTAGTATACTATTGTAGTTATAAACGTACCTAAATGTACGACATGTACGTACTATTTGTATCCTGTGTTCAGTTCTGTCATCTCACTAATTAACTATTACGTATCGTATTGTCGTCTACACATACGAGTATAAGCGATTAATTAATAATATGATACAATAACTAATCTATAAGTTAAAACGTAACTTTAAAATTTTTTTAAAGTATGTTTTTGATATATGATATGATCCATGTATTATGCATTATTAATTTGACACCTGTACTAACTTAAGTTAAGTTAAGTTGTGCCAATATGCGATAATACAATCTTCCAAAATTGATTGCTTCCCTGGAATGAAGAATTCTAGTAATTAATGTCGATATGTACTATTAAAGAAACTTTATTGAAAAACTTACTCAGCGTATTAATATATTTAAATTGGAATTGACCGAGATGAATGTAATCTACGATTTCTTCAACTTTTTCAATCTTGTACGATTTATAGTTATTATTAACAGATTCATTATTCTTTTATGTTGAATCTTAAAATATATCCCTTCTAACTAACTGACTGACTAACCATCACGCCGTTTCCCCCAGGAGTGGCCAGAGAGGATAGAGCGACACGCTCTTTTACCCTGACACACAATTCTCGCCTCATCCACATTCATACATTTTCTCATGCAAGCTCGTCGATTATTGAGGTTTCTTTCAGGACCATCTTCCAGTATCCGGTTTACTCGGTCGTGTCAAATCTTCTGCAAACATCCTCTATTTCCGGTGCCAACAACATTTGCGTAACATATCTTTCTTACCATTCTCTCTTCATTCATCCGTTCCATATAACCGAACCATCTAAGTGATCATTTTTTAATCTTACTCACGATGGTAAGATCAGCTTTACATTCTCTCCTAATTTATTAATTCTTTACTCATAAATGGATTTATCGTATACACGTCTAAGTGATTTGATTTCCACTGCATTCAGTCTACTTTTATTCCTCTCCTGCTAGCTCCAGGCCTCCCTTCTATACATCAGTGTCGGTACCAGGAATCTTTTTCATTTACCTCATTTTAATACGCATGCATAAATATTAAAAGATGTATATTTTTACGAGCCATTAATTACCAGAAGTTTTAAGCAAATATCAATATTACGAAGAACGACAAAGTAAAACTAATTATCGGTGCAAAAATGGGGAAAAAAATAAATCCACAAATAAAAATTAGTATGACAAATATTCTCCATTTTTAACTGGAAAATATTTGTATTTTGCAAAAATTTAAAGGAATAAATATTTTTAAATAGACGTTTACGCCATGGCCGAAGGGCGTCATTGTTCACTGAGCGCTATACGCGCTGTGCTGACTGACAAGTGGTATTCCCTCGGCCACACTAGACATAGCAAGTAACATTCAAAACAAAACCGCGAAATCAGAATATTCACAACACACGCCCGAGAACAAATCTCAATAAATTACGCCTCCGGCACAAAATACAACGGCGGCAAAATACATGGAGACTTCCAATTCTTACCCGACTTGTATTATAGTATAGTATTATAGTTCTCTATATAACTAGTATATTTGTTTTCTACCAAAGTTGTTCATCTCTACTTCACATTCTTGCTCTATCACTTCATTTCATTTTGGCTAATTAAAATCTTAAAAGTAATCCATTTCCTTCTTAACTAGTGATGAGCGAAATCGTTATTCTGTAACTGAGAGATTTGTGTTTTGTCATAATGATGATCGGTAATTCGGAGAGTAATCACTGATTCCTCCAACAGTTAAATCTCAGTTACCAATCACCGATTTAATCGAATTCCGATCTCTTAACCAGTTTATTTATAACGATTAGTCTGTTATAACGATTAGTCTATTATAACGATTAGTCTGTTGTAACTATTAGTCTATTATAACGATTAGTCTATTATAATTTATTTTGATTCACTATTTACACTTTTAAGTGATCCTATGTCATTATTTTTATCCTTCAATACTATTTATGTGTAATATATTTAATACGTTTAATGATGATGTAGGTTTACATAAATAAACTCAGTGTGCAGAAGAAAAATAGGTAAAACAAATAACAAATAATGTTTAAAGACGGCCAGTTATATTCTGTAATATTTAAAAAATGTAATTTTCATTTAATACATGTCGATTTTGCCCGCCCCGAGCTGCCGCGTCTCCGAAGCTTCGCACATTGTTTCCGTTATCTGCGGGCGGGACGGGCGAGTGTCGCGCGCCCGGCACTCGGGCATGCGGGCCGCGATAGTCGCTCGGCCACACGTCATCAAATATGCCGCCAAACTTTAGACTATTATTGTCTGTATTAATTTAGTGGGTCAGACTGTGTATCGACCGGCACGCACACTCCCGGCGCGCCCGTGCCGACGCCCGCACACGCCCGGCGAGCGGTGTCGCCACCGCAGGCGCACTCCGGACGGCTGGCGGCGATTGCTACTGACTGACTATCGCATGCCCGATGCAAAAACGAACAACACCCCGAGTCTCAGAGTGCGGAAAGTACGATCCACCGCATGTACATTGCTTCTGCGCTCGCTGATTGACAACAATTTCATATTCTCAAACAGTTTAGTAATTACAAACATAATGAGTAAGATTAAGAATTGACCACTTGAGTGGTTTGGTCATAAGGAACAGACGAATGAGGAGAGAATAAGTAAGAAAGATATATGAAATAGAGGACGTCCGCGGAAAATTTGGCGTGATCAGGTCAACAGGATACTGGAAGATGATTCTGTTAGAAACCTCAGCAATCGACGAGCTTGCATAAGAAGATGTACGAATGTGAATAAGGCGCTGTGTGGAATCCTCAACTGTGGGAGATTTATATCTTTTGCGAACTAGTACAGTTGTACCGTAACTTTGTAAAGCAACGCCTATGAGATGAAACGAGAAGATAAACATTTTAATGCGTTTTAATTATTTAAAAAATAAAAAACTTAATACGTGAGAATATTGAGAAGCGTGTTTCCTTTTACGCCAACAATTCGTTGGTTGTTGCCGGTACGACGAATCATTCTGTCTCCATCTACAAAATATATTTAAGCAACACTAACCTCTCATACATGATAGGAGAAGTCCGATTAACAACTTCATCAGAGTAACTTCACTAATGCACCTGCAGTAGTTTGGGATCAAATTAATCTCGAAACTCTCGCATTGTACTAAAAAAAAGTCATGAATATCAAAAATATTTGTGAGATACCGAATTTAGTAAATGTTCACCAAGATTAGCACTGCATTGGGGCGGTGTTACATAATTCATTATTGTGTTTCATCGGGCAGTAGATTACAATAAATGTATATTGAGTCACAAGGTGTGAAGTACAATGAAAAACAAGACTGATTAGTTGAATGGCACATGAAATGGCCCCGAACACCTTGGAAATGACGTTTATAAACATTAGTTGAGTTCGGTTATGTTAAGATAGGTTAAAACACAAGACGAAATGTTTTTTAATGGCAAATAATATAATAGAGTAACGATTGTAAATATTTAGTTAACACTTATTAAGAATAAATGTGGTCTATAATTTGGTGGACATGTACAATTTTTGTGTGGGAAAATGTTTATTCGGGTTTTTAAAAACCTAAAATATCCAATTGGATAAATGGTGCATTGCAACAATAATCTTATTGGCATTTTATTATTGTCTGATAAAAATAACTTGGCTTCCAGATTCCAGGATAACGAGTGTTTACTCCAATCCTCGGTAGCCCCTAACCTAACCTAACCTACATATTATGGAATGCTTATAACGTCAAATATTCTATAAATATACCAATCTTTTCAAATCATATTCTATGAAAAATAAATATATTTGGCACCACATAAAACTGCATATATATGTTCTTTTGTTTCCATACTTAAAAACATGATTTTTAATTACTAACTAATTTTTAAACATATTATTTAAAACGAAATTAAATAAGGTTTTGTAAAAATTTAATGAAGCATCATTTTAATAAAAATTGAAAAAATTATTCGTTGCTCAAATGGTATTTTTTAATTATATATAGTTTAAAAATTTATTTCAAACTAATTTACTTTTCCATACAAAAGATAATGAACTCAGCTAAAAGTTTTTAACACCAAACGTAGTTTAATAAATATCATTTTTATGTATCTATATTAAAAGTTAGAATATGGTACGTGTTCCTTAACTACAATTTATAGGGATCACTTTCAATGCTCCGAGCGCACGTTACATTTGGATTTATATTTTAGATATATCATCATCATCTTCATCATTAACAGCCGCTTTCTGTCCATTGTCGGACGAAAACCTCCCTAAGCGTCTTCCACTTCTCTCTGTCTATTATTATTCGATACCGCGTATTTTGATGATTTCGTCCATCCAGCAGGTTTTAGGATGGCCGATAGATAACTGCATTCGTCCGACGACTGTCCGTCCTCCGAGTGATTTCATTTTCTAAGTGTGCTGACCGACATATATCTTTCCTACAGACTTTTGGATATTTTTTGTTGGAAGTTGTAATACGTAATATATACCTGTGCGAATTCAATGTTTTACAAAAGTCTCGACGTAAAAATATGTACAACATTTAATATGTCCATTTTTGAAGTAAAGAATTCGAATTAAATTTGTTACGTAACATCTTCGTTTCTTTGTAGTTTACCGCTCCCACCAAGAGAGCTTAGAGCGAGCTTTTCTTACATCTTGTAATGCGTTACGCAATCTGATACGTCACGCAAGACAGTTTTACAACAGCCAAACCAACTCACAAAAATGTTATTCTATTTAATATTTTAATTAATTATTGTATTTTTTCGTATTTATTAACAATAATTCTCTCTCACTCAAATGATCCTGTGTCGAGGTGGGCTACTGTTCAAAAGTTATTCAAGTGTTTATTAATATTTTTAAGATTTTTTTTTGTATGTTCACCAGTTCCTGTACAACATCTCGTAATTCTTGTATCCATTGTATAATTAGTTTCTTAAATATTATTACATTTGTTGCCTCTTTTATTTTCATTATTTCTTTTGAGCTCGATAATATTGGCGATTTGAGTATTACTCTAAATATTAGTTTAATAAGTGTTTAGACTGTACCTCCCCATCTAATTAAGTCTTTTTTTTTCTAGTATATACTTTTTGTTGGATGATTAACTTAGTTATTTTTTTGTATTTATCAATAAAAATATATTTAATTTTTATCTATTAAAAGTAAGCTCTGAATCATTTAACTTAATGATGATTTGAGATAAAACTATATTTATGAATAATAAGAAGGTCAAGCTTCTGTCATATTATCCGAATAACGACGCTGCCCCTCGATAACCTCCGAGGGTTCCGAGGGTCACACCACCATTGTACTGTACGAGTACTCGGTTGACGTCATATTTAGATATTCCTTTATGAAACGTGTCGAGCAGCCCGCAGCTAGAAATCAAGCGCCGAAATGTCTTAAAACACCACCCCATTGTAAAGCAATAATTGAACAGCCGTCACATTCCCCTTAATGTATCGCCGGAGTATTTCTTATCTCGTGGGCTGTTTGTAGTCACGTAATAATTTGGGACTTTTCTTAATGCCTTGTTGCTTACGAAAATTAATTTGTGAAGTTTTAGTGCCGCCGCAAACACAAACTTTCGCTGTAATTAGGTTTTAAAATGAAGCATTGCTCGAGACTTTGCGATTTTATTTTTTGCTGCGAATTCAAAACGTGTTTGGAAACTTTTTCGAAGGAAATGGGGTTGAAAACGGGGAAACTTTTTTCTCAGATGATATTGTGCGCCGCTTTTTAAGATAAATTCGCCGCTGAAAGATTAGCTGAAATTCATTTGCAAAAAAAAAGATACAAAAATGGAAGCACGAACCGTCGGAGCGAAGTATTCCTGGGCCCCCGGCCCCGGCCCCGGCCCCCGGCCCCGGCCCCCGGCCCCCGGCCGCCCAGCCCTCCGGCCCTTCGGACCGTCGGACACATATGAGAGGGCCGCTCGCCGCGTGCGGTTCTGCAACTTAGCGAAACAGAAACAATATTGGGCAGAGAATGGTCCACTTATTTATTACGTGTTCTGTTACATATTTCAGGCTACAAAGTAATTATTGACTTGTGAACCATAATAATCATAATATCGTATCCCTTTTTGCTATATCACTACGTAGCATTAAGATAATATACGATAATACACACATCTATGTGAGTTTTTGGTTTTGTAATCATATAGTTTTTAATAACTATTTTTAATAATTTCTTTTGTTTTTGGAGAGAAAGTTTTTATTAAATTTTTGACATCCTCTCACTTAACGAATATCAATTTGGACTTACCAGATTGATGTAAAATACTTCACTTCGACAGCCAATACTTCCTGCCGACCATCGTCTGATATTCTTGCAGAAATAGGATCAAACTCTTTATTTATCTAATGAGGATAGGTTGAAAACTTTGCGACTTCGAAAAATTACTAGCCCGCCTGAAATTTTTTTTAAAATAATTGTAACCATTTTTGTTCTACTAGCAAAATCTGACATCACTTACATTGTTTGTTTACTTTTAACGGCTGTTTAAATTGAGCATATTTAACATTTTTGTAAAAATGGTTAATAATATTAATAAAAATGGGAGAAGTTTTATAGAATTATACGAGCACTATCATAATAGTACCTTACTTGGTTGAGGGCAGTATTACGCTGGCCTCATAACCCAGTTAAGAAAAAAATATGTCATCTCTCACTGGGACAATGGCCCTATCCGTGCAACAGCAGTTGCAGTGCGTGCTGAACGCCAGTCACTTTTTCAACTAATATGGTACCGTTAGACTTGCACCTTTTCCCTAAACCCAAGAAAATTCTTAAGGAAAAAAATTTGACTCAATGGCTGGTATCATAGACACCGTATTTTGAAGACTGGCAAATTTGTCCATATATCTGGAATTTCGGCTTTGAATCATCGTTGCGAAAAGTATATTTAAGTTTTTATTGAAAAATAATAACACTTCTAACAATAATGCAGCATATGTAGTTTTCGAGACTGCAAATTTTTTATCAATACTAGTGACTAATATTACGCACGTCTTCTTGAGTCAACATATTTCTGATTTTCGGGTCATTTTTTAATCTTTTCTTTATCAAATTAAACAACATTTAATGTGTAAAAGTTTGTTGATAATTGGATATGAATAACATATTTTCTGCGTATCTTACCCACTGATTCATATATACATATTTAAGTTATTTCATTAACTTACGATTCCGTTTCACATCTAGGGGCTAGTTTCAATATTAATACATCGTTTTTTATGAAAACTTAGGATTGTATTATTAATTTATATCTGAAACTCTCGCCAGGATTAAATCTAATTGATTTCTTTGCATATTTTATTGTATTGTTCAGTTAGGAAGTGTCTGTCCAGACGAAAGTATACTGGTATCGAAACCGGTCGACGTTAAATTAATCATTAATAAAGATGTTTATACAAAATTTGTCAGTTTTTTAAAATCAATCTTCATCTTCTACTGTCTGTACTGTTCTTCGAATATTAAATGTATAATATGTAATAACATAAATACTACTAGTAACTAAATAAATAAATAAATGTTTTCACCGGTATAATACCAAAAGAACAATGTTTGAAGTAATAACTTTACGGTTAGACATTTGAATAATCAGTAGTGGATTCAGTATTGCAAGTGTCGAGTTTTGAGACGAACCGAATACTCGCATTCCCTCCGTACCCCTCCGGTTGACAGAGACGTTCTGTGATTCGAGAATTCATTTCACTACTTTTGTTCCTCGTAGTCGGGAGCCTCCGGGCAGTCGCGGGCCGGCGGGGGCGGCGGGGCGGCGGGGCGCGGGGGCGGCGGAAGGGGCAGGCGAGGGAGTGTATTAATTTAACTAAGCAATGGGAATCTTAAGCACAGTAGAATACGGTCCCTGCTGGAGGGAGACCCTCCCTGGCGAGGCCGAGCTCTGGAGGAAGTTTGGCAGTTTATTTTCTGCAAAAAGTGGAGAAACGGAAAACGTGTTGGCTGCCTGGCCCTGAGATGATAGATAATCATCTTCTCGAATCAAATTCATTCTTCGGAGATTTTCAGATGTTCAATTTTCGAAATGTTTTATACCACAGCGCTTTCAGCAGAATGATAATGGTATAATTGCAGTATTTTTAAAAATTCATCTGATTTTTATTTAACGCAAATTACATTCATCAATTAGAAAGATGTACAGAAAAAATCTATCTGCTGAAAAAATATTTATAAATATTATTTGAATAGATATACATATAAAATCAATTTTATCGAAAAATATTACAGTTAGATCTCTTCCTATCTGGAAAAATTGCATTAACTGATTATGCTACACCAATACAGTTCATTAACGACAAATTTTCAAACCTATGTGTTACACTTTTCAAATTGATATATCTATCGTTCCATTATTTGAAAGCCATCTAATTTGTATTTGAAAAAATATCACAGACCTATGTTCTGAATAATTACATCTTGACAATAAGAATGTGTTCTCCTAAATTAATAAAGTTGTATTAATTTGTCCAAAATTTAATAAATCGTCACTTTATTAACAGAGCGTGCGATAGCCGAGTTAGACGTGTCAATGATTTTTTTCTTATTTTTAGCACGTTTACACAATAATTAATATATATATTCACTTATGTGTGTCAACTATTATTTTAATGTTTAATGTAAGTAAAATATTCATATTTATTCGACTTAATAGCTAAATTCCTACATGTACACTGAGTTTACAGCATCGGAACGCGCGTTTTTATTATAACACCGAAAGGAAAAGGTAAATAGTAAAAAATCATTGAAAAACTTGAACCATTTTTGAATTTGAATTTAAAATAATCACCAATTCTAGTAGTGTTCTATGTAAATAAATTGAAATCTTAATACAAATAAGCCTAAAATTTTATTTCCCGAGTAGTCACCAAAAAACTCTAAAGCACCTCGTACCGATTTGCTTTCTACTTCGATTTTCTTACAATGCCACTTTTTATAAGTCAAACGGCAAAACGTGAACATTTTACATAAAAATAATACGGTGAAGTGCGAGGAACGCACTTCTGCGCCCGCCCACGTCTCCAATCGGCGCAAAATTCATACGACTCTTTCTGTAGCGACCGCGCACGCCGTGAATAGCATCAGTAAGTGTACTCGGCGGGTGGTAGGTAGTAGTGGTACTCATTCATCACGTGTGCGCCACGCACCAATTACTAAAAATATTATTTTATTTCTCACCTAATATATCTACAATTGGAGACAAATTTTTCACAGATCAGATAAATTTTGGTCAAAACTCCTATGATATTTTTAGGCTAATAAAAATTATATTAAAAATATGAAAAATTATTTTATATACACATATTTCAATTACCACAAATCCTTTTGGGTAGTATTTGAACGCGATTCATTTATGTAGCATTTTTATGCTAATGTTTTAAAATTATTCCAAAAAACGCAGTTTTTTTACAATTTCATAAATCATTTGAAAGATCAGTTCCGATACCATTTATAAAAAAATCACTCAGTGTTATTAATTGCTACTAATATTTTAGTGAATTAATGTAGGTTGCTAATGTTATAATTAGAGATTTTAACCGTTTTTAATGCATTTAGAGGAGTGTTGCCTCTAAAATCCATAAACTAATAAACTTTTGGTTTAGTAGATAATATTTATCGATATTAATATTTTACCAAACTCCTCGCGGACGTCCAGTGCAGTCACAACTCACAGCGGTCATCTAGTTAGCCATTCTGCTTCTTCTCTGATCGCTACGGGCTCTCGGAGCAGACCTCTCCACGGTTGCTGCAATTTGCATGTCTGTCGGGAATATTATCCAAAACGTCTGCTGGTTTTAATGATTAAACTCGAGCTGCGGTCCAACTGGCTCCCCTTCAAATGGGGTGGGGGGAGCGGAGAGAGAACAAATCTCACCTAACACATTGTTCTCTCAAACGTTCCACAATATTATCAATCAGATATTCCCAATCGACAGCTCGTGTCTTTTTATATTTTTCAAAATAATCCTTACTTAAATAATTTAAAATGCATTTGAACAGAGAAATAAATATTTTGTCAGATGAGATAGGTATAACAACTTCCTTTTTTAAATTTTTAAACAAATCAATATTTTTTAACATAAATTGTGAGTCTTCGTGAAAGGAGCGATATCATTTTATATCCAAATATTTCCGTCAATTTGCCATAAAGCCCTGTGGTGCCATATGTTTTTATTTTTCCACTTATCTTCTTTGGAATTTTAAATTTTGAGCATTTCAATGAGTTTTCAAAAGTGTTTCCAAAACGGTAAAACAAACAGTCAATCGTTGATTAGCGAAACCTCCAAATCGAGGCTTCGTTCAGTATTCATCGAAAGTGTACATATTATAAGGATGTGATTACCGCGAACAAAACATGTGCGTGTTTTGTTGTAAAATTATGATATATGACATGAAGAAGCGTGAAGAGGATGGTCAGTGACACTAGAAACAGAGGACTTTGCGCGAGAGACTTGGCATGACCAGATATTGGAAAATGGAAGCCTCGAGGTTCGAGACAATGTTGTCAACGTCATTAAATTCCTTAAAGAAGCTGGGTTTTTTTAAGAAACCCCAGCCAATAACTAGTCTGCTGAAGAATAAAATGGTGAATAAAGCTGCACATGGATGTAGGCTTAGAGCTGGAAATATTTGGCACTCGCCAGGGAGCCTGGAAAAACTTTGTGTAGTTGTTTATGCTTCTTGTTACTCAGATTGGCACTACTGGATTTCCTGGATGATAATATTGTGCGTGTGTGTATAAAGGTATTGCCGCCTTTTTTTGGAAAACGCAAGTAAACTATAAATGACAGAGGAATAATTACATCCCATGCTTCGACCAGTACAGAGGTTCAAATAAACCGATCGTCAGGAGTGCGCACTTCGGTCGGTCAAAATCTACCCAGCTAAAAGAACAACATCGGACCAAAAAATCAGCTCGTACAAAAAAATTTTAGTATAGTGTTCATGTATCATATGTGGCCTTATTGTCAATCGGAAACCTAGGAACCAGGTATCGAAGGAAATTACGGGAACAGAGTCAACCGTGGATTCGGATGGCCCGTAGCGCCATTTGATGATTATAATTCAAACATGTCCTACCCAACATTCTTATATATTATATACAATTAATCCAATTTTCTACATTTTACGGATTTTCTTCAATTCAATTCAATTCTTTTGTTCATAATCATAGGATTAAAGTAGATCCACTACGATTCCTCATATTTTAAATTACGATAAATACCCTTATGTCCTCTAACCGCTAGTACAAGCGAATGTTCTGACTGCGTTTACTTCATAAGTCACGTGATACTCCTATTCCCGCGTAATTTGTATCGCGGGCAACCATTCATTCCACTCGCTTCAGACTTCGCCCAGCTCAGCTACCGAGAGGATGTATTTCTCCGACGAAAATCTTTACCGATCGAATCCCAAAAAATAACGGGATAAAGTCGTTGTAATCTCTGATTTACTAGTTTGTTTTAAACATACTGGATTCAACAAGTTGTATTTACAACACCAGGAGGTAATTTCGTCAGTTGATTTCGCTAATATCCCGTTATCAAGATTGTATCATCTAAATACCAATGCGACTCTGCTCTCTCAAATCTGTAACGTATTCGTCCGAGAGTTTTGCTAGGCCGGGTCCATCCTGGCCAATCACCTTGTCCAACCTGGTCATTTACTGGGTCCTACTCCTGGGGCCACCTGGTCCTCTGATGTTATCATCCTCCGCTGACATCTCTCCACTGACTCCTAGCTGGTATTTCTCCGCTGTTCATTTCCCAGCTACCCTCGCCTCGAATCAACCTCTGACTAATTCATTAGGTCAGATCGCCGATACCTACCAGTGTGCACAAGAACTTCACTGCGTCATACCCGAGAGACTTTACACTTTATTTGGTCCTCGACAACAAACACTATTAATCTGTAAAATTATCCTGATTTATTTGATGTTACCAAATCGGCCATTTGGCTCCATCTATAATTATATGATTAAGAATCATCTCATCACCATCTTATTTGCTAAGTTCTCTTTGCATGTCATTTGAATTCTATGCTCTAATATTGATTGAATAAATGCCATTATTGTCATTATATTATTGTTCTGAGATTGCTCAATGCCATTAAGATTTTGTCTCGTTCTGTTTCCAACCGATTTACCCACAACAGCATACAGGTCTCATGCATCAGCTATAGGGGCGCGACCTAGAAATTTTGTAAGTATCAAAGATTTAAATGTATCCATATCCACATAATAGTTTTGGTACAAGAGAAACATCTTTGGCAACATAAATATTGGATAGTAGCTGTAACTTGACATACGTTTTTCTCCATTTTTCTCTTTAGAAATAATATGTTTTTATATAATATCTTATATTTCGTAGGTCTATGTGTAATTCACTCAATAATAGGTTTACATAATTTTAAACAGCATGTTTTTATGTAACATATTCTTATTATACTTTTCTATTTTTAACAATACTATGTCGTGGGTTTATTTTAATATCTGAGTACCTACCATCAAAAATAATTAAACCGCGCGAGAACGTTCTAGTCCCTCGAATTAAACAAGCAAAGATCTAGATTTCCGTTTCCCGTTTGCAAACGCTGTTTCCAACCGCCATTATGTCCAGCGAGTTCTAAGCGCTAACAGTCTCCGATGTTTTGAATTCCTATAAAAAACTCGATCCAAAGAGCCATTGGTTTGGAATAATCGATCGTAATCCACCATCTTATTTACCATTTTATTGTGTAAATTGTTATTATCATATCCGCGAGTGATCCAAGATATCTACAGCTATCTTATTATTATTGTGAAGTGTAACTGACCGCCATTACATGTTCCATGCGATCTCGCTAGAATCGTCGTTACGAACCAATTACAATTTAATCACCGGTCTCACAAGGTTCACTCGGAGCTCGTAAATCCACCATCTCATAGTGCTAGGCGCATTGGCAAAACCTTGAGCATACCCGACAACCTCCGCCAAAACCTTGCTGCCGATTGCATCAGCCGAGGCTCTCCAAACATATTGCATCACAGTCTCATCATACTACATAATTCTCCGCCCTCCACAACGGACCCATGCTAACCGCTTCTGCTGTCGCCTGCCTGATCATTCCTGTCTTCCTGTCGACATCATCTAATCAAGAGTCCTTCTACCGCCACCTATACCCTTTAGCGTCTGTGCAGGTATTCTCTGTTTATCTTCAGGTTTATTAAATAAATCCAAAGGTACTTAATGAACATTTAATCTGAGTAAAATCAGTGAGTGATACGAGGCATCCTAACCATCACCGCCATACTGGCATGGTATTCAGTTTATTTCGAGAAACATTTATATTAAGAAATTAAGGCTAGCCCGCCTCTTGCAAGGCGCACATCTGTTTATACTATTATTCATCTATTCATCTGCATATAAATATTTCCCCATTCTATAAATGTCATCTCCTCCATAGTCTGATTCTTGTATTTTGTATAACATCTCTGACTAAATTGTCTATAAACTGTATCCTTTCTTTTTATTGTTATGTTCCCCATTTGAATGACAAAGACCCACAGCCCATTTAATGGATAAGATATCTCACTACACACTGAGCTAGATCGAAGGAGATATTTTTAAAATTGTACATAACCTTAAATTGTGTTTTTTTTAACATCCATAGAAGCATTTCTTACAACTAACAACATATATGTTATCCACCTATTATACTTTAATGTCAGATAGTTACTAATGTTTTCTAGTAATTATTTCACTGTGTTTACTATTATTATTAATATATAATTTTATATGTTTTAGTATTAATATGCAGTACGAGAATTCCCTCCTTTTAACGAAACTCCTTTTTGGGCCCAACATTATTAAATAGTAACAGAACACCTTTATTCTTTTTTCATGATATATTACATAATTTCCGAGTGACAATTAAACAACATATTTACATATTTACCAACTACATATTCCAAAAATAATCAATCAAATAAAATATCCTCCAAAGAGAATGATCTCCGACTGTAGACCCCGGACTTTTCATTTATGTCGAATCTTCAGACCGCACAATACGGAGGCGGACGGAGTGGGCCTCGAGAGAACTAGAATATGATGTTAATGGAGAGAGCGGGTCCCGACTGAAAGTTGAGCAAACGCTGGAGTGTCGCTGGATCCGCCGCCGTAGCGCCGCGGTGTGGTTTTATCTCAGGACATGAGATAGCATCGCAAATTGCTCCACGGAGTCTGAGCAAGTCGTAAAGCGACAATGTACACGAGCTCTAATGGCCATAAATTGATAATGTAAAGTCCCCATTTCCTATTTATCATTTTCGATGTAAAATCAGAGACGATATTGAGTTTGTGAGTGTCGCGCATGGAGCTGGAATTATTACATTTTCTCATCGGGAGTGACTTAAAACCAAAATTGAGATGTTCCAAAATAACGGTTTATATATATGATATTATAATTGTTTAAAAACACATTTAAATTTTCTTTTAAGATACAATTTTCGGACGTATTTTGGTGTTGATAATATTTGAATCAATAATTTTTAGATGAGACTTTTTTATTGATAATTATTAAACGCAGAAAATAAATAGTACTGATTTACTTTGTAATATATTATATTACGGAAAGCGTTTAACTATAGATAATATAATTCATTGTTTATTATAAATTGTCGAGACACCGAAGAAAAATCGAGAATGTATATCTGTTTATAAAGGCTCCTTACGAGCGGTCGAAATTCACTTACGTATTTTCGGATGGTCATTTTCACGACCTGGAAGGAAGTTCGCGGGACTGGAGGGCTTTTATGAGTATTAAGTTAGAAAATAAAGATGTGTCGATATTTTGCAGTACTCTGTGGGGTCCATTATTTTATTTCATTTTATTAGTAAGAAAATTGATACAAATTATCAAATATTTTACATGAATATTTTATTAATTTGTAAGAACAAAAAAATCTACCTTACGTTTTACGAATATTATCTCGAATGACCGAACCTCCAACACTCGGTACCAAATACTAACTAATATGTGATCACATAATATAGGCTAGTTAGCTATAGGTTCTGTTCATTTGAGGACTTAAGACCAAAAATAAATATATTGAAATATATCGGACCCACACTAAACTTCAGTAACGTTTTAAGTAAGATTTATCAGAATTATTTACCGTTCCAATTTTTGTATTAATATTAAATTCTGATAGATACTGAGTCTAAAGATGTATAAAGCTAGATATTAAAAAACTCTGATGTATTTGAAGAGGTAGATTAGGCGGTACGGCCGCATTTAGAGTACTCAGAGTATCATAAACTCCAAGAAATTTCTTTTCGAAATGGAAAGAACCTAAAACAATAAATCTCGACACAATTTTAAATTCCAATCAAAATTATTTCTGTTCTTCTTTGACCGATTCCAAAATATTATTTAATTTTCCTCTTGCCTCCGGCATCTGATTAGATATATATTTCAATCAATTGAAATATGTGGTACTTATATTACTTTCAATTCCACTGAAAATATAGATTATATTATATATTGAGTAAAGTGTGAATATCAAATTACCAAAATATCAAAAATGTTGTCAAAAAAAAAAATTCACTAATGAGAGTGAAGAGACTTTGTGTTTCTCGCGTCCTCTATTTAAACCGAAGAGTTGTGGTTAAAATTGTGTATAATTAAATATTTTATCAAATAAAAGATGACACAAAATATAAATTATGGTTTTTCATTATTGATCATGGTATTACGGACAGGAAGAAGGAAGAAAGACAATACTAACAGAGATGACTTCTTACCCTTTTCTTAGTTTAGATATAGTACAAATACTTGAAATCTCGGCTGTTCAATAATACACAGAGCAGCGACCTCGATAAACGGGTTTCTATTTTGCCGGTAAATGTATATATTATATGGAGGTACATGGGCTGCGTCCTGGCTTTACTCGTAAACACTACACTTTATTATTGAATACTTTTCTAGTGTAGAAATCTTGAGAAACTTTACAGTATGCACAAAATGAACGAACAGATTGTTTTCACGAACAGCTCTTTCGAAATTGTATATCGACCTATCTCGGGTCCACAATCAGCGAGGACGGTAGCTGCGAGCTAAAATTAAACCACCCCTATATTCTATATTTTTATATGATGTTGAATCATGAACCCTGAAGGCGAGGGAGAGAAGACGGATTGATGTGGTGCTAGAGATACATGTTGCTCATACTACGCATCTCCATTCTGCAGGAGCTGAATATCAAGGATAGACTCTCAATCTTTTGAGACGAATCCTTCCATTTGGTGGGTCCCGACGAAGAGGAAGAGGAAGATCCCCCACCCGTCGGACCGACCGAGCGATGCAAACCGGCACTTCTCCGATGACAGGTCTGAGAGGAGCACAGTCAAGAGAGCGGGAGTTCGCGGAGATCGCGATCCTCAGTCACGAGAGACCGACGTGGATGAGCATTTTCGGCATTGTTACAGGTATTAAAAATGATTAACTCTCGGGGGATCCCCGTGACAAAAATAATTACAGCGGAGTACCGGGCCAGCCTGCCAGCCCGCCAGCCCGCCAGCCCGCCGCCAGCATTGTTCCCGAGACTCCTCGTCCCGGAGCCCGTCATGTCACCCGATGAAATAAAACGGGAATGGTGAGTGACAGGAGAAACGGAAAATGATAAAACACAAAGGAGAGCTGAAACCTCATCATATTTAGTGCGAGCGGTACAGGGTGTACACAAAGGCCTGCCCACCTGGTATTCATATTCACGGCGCCCGCACAAAGGGGATGTTTACAAGTGAGATTTATCAAATGTAATGATGAACTGTGGCAAAAGTAATCATCCTACGCCATTCCACATTCTCATTCTGGGGGAATTCAATTTCCCGAGCGACGCAGCCAGCGCTGGCGCGCGCGTAATGACACAACTTGCCCCGCCCGCCCCGCCCCGCCCCCCGCGCGCCCGCGGCACGTACCGCTGCTCGCTTTGTAGTCGCTGGACACGTTCTGGGGAAACAGACATTTTCTTTGTTCCCGCTCGAGAGGGATGCTTTAATACCCGGGACTGGAACAAGATGTTTTCTCAACTACAACTTCTTTCGCTGCTAACCGTCCTGGATACAGATACAGATACGGCGACAGCTCTCACCTGTCACTTCCACTCGATACATGACGTGTACCTCCGAGCGCGTACTTTTCATTTACAAATAACAATTGTTTTAGTGTGTGTAATAATATGTAATGCTTTTTTTTTAAATATTAAATTAAATGTATTAATTAGAAAGACATACATATAAAATCAATTTTATCGAAAAATATTATTGTTTGCTAATACAATTAATTAATTAATAATCAGCAACAACAACATGTCTCGATAAAATTGATTTTATATGTATATCTTTCTAATTAATACATTTAATTTATGTTTTATCGTAGGAAATAGAATATACGACACGCACAGACCTCAAATCTTCATGTACACCTTTTTTTGCGATATCCATATCATATATATGTGTTTTATGTTTTCCGTCATATAGAGTTAAGTATATTTATGAACTGAGAAATAATGGTTTATTGGAACATGTATTATACATATAATGTTTTTTGGAATATTTATTTTTATTATTATATTATTAGTACGTGTATATTTATAACAATGGAAAAACCAACACGTGCATTGGTAATAATATGAAAATACAAAAACACAACTAATATTTTTTTAAAAATTAACAGATGTAAACATAATATTAATTTTTTTCATTAACAAATTTCAAATATTGCGTACATGGATACCGTATTTATAATTATTTCAGATGACAACCCCGCCCACTGACCAATTAAAACGCTAAGCGGCATCGATACACTGTTGCAATGCGTATATTGCTCACACTAATACAATCGTTCTTTCTAAACTATACTATAGAGTATACTTGTTTTAAAAAAGGCATTGGTTTTAAAAATTGTTACAAAAAAATGAAAACATGCAGTGGTACTTTCAGTTAGGAAGTAAAAAGGTGGAGTTGATTCCCTATCCCCGGGCTCTCAACTTTTTATGATGGAGATGAATATTTATTATATGAATAGGTATAAAGGCTAACGCTAAAAGCGAACCGGTCGTTTAATGTAAGATTTCCTTAATTAGGTAATTTGTAAGATCATTATTATTTACCATACTTTAGTACGAAACATAGTGTTATGTATGTGGGCAGGTAATTAGGGCGCACAGGGGCGCACTCTGACCCCTGTCTGGAATATTATAATATTATTCCCAACTTTACACAATTTATTTGGCCGCTACGCTTATCGACGTCATCTCCCCGACTCACGCAATATGGAAACTTTGCAAATTTCCTTTCCCGCGTTATTTCACTCGAACTCCGCGCCGAAACTCTCGATATCTCGGAAGTTTATTTAATTAAAATAAACCACCCACAATGGAGGTCGCTAATTCAACTGTCGCGAATCATTTACATACGTTAAATCTCATTTCAATATGGAAAACCAGTTGCGTCGGCGAGGGTTAAGACGTGGCGGCGGGCGGCGGGCGGCGGGCGGAGGGCGGCGGGCGGAGGGCGGAGGGTGGATATGTGGAAACTTCTAGATCCGAGGATAGATTGGAGAGGCCGGGAGCAGAATCACGTAATTACTGGCGTTATTACGTGATTTACGGTTAAGCTCGTTAAAGTTTACAAATAATATTAAACACCTTCGATGTAAATATTATGAGTTTCGGCCATTAATTATCTTTAGCGCCCGAGTCTGCGACCTAATTGATGTAACGCTCGCTGAAACTCTCTACATTTATCCTCCAAGTAGCTGCGTATATTATACAATATGTTCGTAGGTTTTAAAATTGATTTCAATTGCTGATCGTGTATAAATCGCAAATTTGAATTGTTAAAGAATTTTTTCAGTCACTCGTAGGTGTCTCCCAATCCTCGATAAACCGTATAGTCGAATCGAAGTTAATAACTATCTGAATCGATTTTATCAAACTCTAAATCAACCAATCAAATGATGAAAAGTAAATATTCCGCGACTTTTCGTTTCACGCGCCACTGCTTCTCTCTGAACCTTAAAATAGTTCTCCTTATAAGAGAGCGGGATTCCTCAAATGATGGGACTCAGCGCGGATATTCAGCCAATCCCTGCTTCCTGGCGGGAGATCTCGGGAGTGCTCAGGGATCGAGCTGGTCGTGAAACAAGTAAGAATGAGAAAGGGGATGAAAAGGGGGAAAATGTACAATTTTATTGCTCAAGAGAAAGATTTTACTGTCCGGGAATATTATTGAATTCATGTCTACAATATTGTGTTCAGTTACAACTTTGAAACACAACATTGTACGTATTCAATGCAGATTTTTGTGAAAAGTTTGGTGAACTTCCGTCATACTTAAATATATCTCATACATTCGGGAGTTCGTAGATGATCGTCGATCAAAACCTTGCCTAGTATGGTTTAGATGGAAAATAGCTTTCTTGGTTAAATAACATTAAGTTGTTTCCATTAGCGGCAAGCATAGAGGATTTCGTATTGTAATCAACGATGTACTAAATGTCTAAATATTATCATTACCAGCGATGATCCAAAAATATATCGTAAGATAAAAACCCATTAACATTGACGTAATTGATATGTAATAAATAATAAATTAAATTGAGTTAAATTTAGATTGTAGTGAGGGGCAATTAAGCTTTAAAACCAATTCAACCCTCTGGCTAGTACGGGTTTCGTTTCTGCTGTTATAGCGTACTGCTGCTGCTGCTGAATACTCGAATCTTCAACATAGCCTCGGATAAGAAATTAAGGTAAATATCTGCACCCTTCAAATCTAGCAAAATTTATCTTAAGCATACACTAACAATGAAAAATAATAATTCACCCTTCTAGTATAAACGACACCGACCTAAATTAATGTATTTATTTAGTATCACAATTGTAACATTCAAGTAGGTACGCAATATGTTATGAAACGTAATGAATTTCAATTGATTTCCATCAATATTAAATATTTTTATTTACGTTATTTAAAATCTACCAAATATAATAAATTTATTATTACACGGGTTTCAAGAACTAGCTTATGTTATTTTCAAACGCAAAATGATTAAAGTGGGTTATTAAAACCCCTTTAGGATTGATAGGTGTCCCTAAATATTTGAGTTTATGAAATAGTTTTTCAAATAGAATTTATTCATCACAAATAATGGAAACTATCATAAAAAATTTAACGATATTTATTGGTTTATGTTTTGAATATCATCTTTAAAAATCGTTTTTCGCTAGGATGATTAACAAAATATTCCGGGGCATAGATAGTTGAAAATGATTTAATGAAGACATAATCAGGTCTATTCTCAAAATTGCAATATTGAAATGAAGGTGATTGTTACACCAACCCTCAAAAATAGTGTTATATTTGAATGAGAGAGAGGGAGAGAGAGTGAGGGAGATAAACGTACCATAATCTGTCAAAACTATCTGTCTATTTTTGAGGGTTGGTGTAACAATCACCTTCATTTCAATATTGCAATTTTGAGAATAGGCCTGAATTATTGTTTTGCCAATTCAGACGGATTCATTATTCTGGAGTACTATGTGTAAAGGTAAAAGTATTCCCAACTCTGTAATTTTGTAGTGTCATAAAATTTATGTTTGGAAAAAATTATTAAAATTAAAGAGTTTGATTATTTTATCATCATTTGACATTACGGGTCTAACAAGTCTATAGCCAATTCACAAGTATTCCCTAAGGATTCCTATCCCTAATCAAACCTATCTAGTTCTGTAATTTATCTGCATCTATCATTCACTATCTATTCTGATCGAGTTCTAGCCGGGGCTCCCTCAAAAACCTTTGAAGAGTCTTGTAATTCTCATTTCTCCCAGATCTTATAACTGTTTGAAGATAGTGGATGCGAAAATACCTTCGATTACTGATAATTGGCTCAAGTACTCAAAGAGAATTTCGTTATTCTCATTTTTATAACTTAACTTTATATTGTACACACGTTGTATTATTGTCACTACTATAGTTTCCAGAGGTACAGTTCCTATCATCATCAGGTGATAACTATTGATACGTATATGATACGTTATCTCCTGATGATGAGAGAGTCTGCACCTCTCGAAACTATGTATATTAGTACTTGATGACATGTTCTTGCTTCTACATAAGACTACGTTTTACATCCATACAGCACTATTGGCTTCACTATCATAGAATAGAATCAGAATTGATTAAAATCATCATAAAATTAAGGAATGTGTAGTAGACTTGCAAAGCATTTCCGTACACCGATTAAATAATAGTTTTGAAAAACACACTAGTTACGTTAAAATACACTAAAACGCCCCTTGACAATAAGGACCCTTAATTATGACATTTATGTCGAGAGAATTGAATCTGTGCAAAAAAGAGTTTGTTAGAATTTTCTCAAATAGAAAAGGTTTATCGTCTCAACTGGACTATAAACAATGTAGCGATCTGATTGATCCGCCTCAATTTAGCGAATCTGAACCGGAAAAGAAGACTAAATGTTCTTACATAAGAATATCAAACACATCTTATTGAATATCATAGCCAGCTGACTAGTTTTTAATCTCATTTTAAAACAATACATTTTGTTCCACTTGATAGAACATAAAAAACCTGCTATTGATATATTCAGAAACTAAAAGTTAGCATTAAAAATGCATACATTTTAAGTCATACGCTTATTTCAATACCGCTAATGAATGTTTACTGTCATTTTGGCTTTTCCGACTTTATTTATAGGTACCATACTCTAACATGGATATTTTAAGTACGTATACATATATGTTTGTATAATATTGAATATTACATAGTATACACACATATGCGAGTTCGTAGATATGTACATACATATATGTTTAATATGAATATATAACGAGTTTGTTTGGTCGACGGGAATCACAAGTACCTAGTGATAAAAGGTCGGGAGTTCGAACCAATTTCCGGGACACCATCAAATTAGTCACACATTTAGTTTGAGCAATTATACAGTTTTTAACTTTTAACAAAATAACTTTAAGAAAACTAATTAATAAAATAAAATACATTGTTGTTTACTTCACACTATAAAACTTAATAAAAAAGTTAAATTAAAACGTGCATCATCTTCAGTAATAAACTAAAATATAAGACTAGAAGATATTTTATAGACTACTAGCTGACCCGGCGAACTTTGTACCGGCTGAAAATCAATAAATGTTGTCTTAACTTATCAGCTGAATTAAATTCAGTTTATTATTAAGTTAAAATGAATACTCCAAATTTGATAACCTCACAAAGAGAAAATTCGTCGCGGTTTGCGGCACTTCACAGAAATCGCGCCACATCATAAATTAATTAAAGTACACAGTTCCCGCCATTAGACATGAATCTCAGGTGTGATTGGACCATAAGGGGATAGCCGTGGCGTGCAGATCGCATACCGCCGCGAACTTTCTCAAAGTGAACATCCTCGAAGGCAACTTACCGTTTGAAAATCACTATCGAAATAGCTATTTGTGCACCTAGCTGGTAATCGGCTCGATTATTCCAGGAAGATTTCTCGCATCTCTGGGGATAAATACAATTACACACCAGAATGATTGATCGGATTGAAAACTGAATGAATATTGGTGAAAACTCGAAAAAATGCTGATAAATCGTGGCACACATCTGCACAGCTAGCTCAATGATATGCAATGAAAGAACCGCACAACTGAATCAACTGTCAAAGGATAAAGTACACAATGCCATCTACTGGCATTACCGGAACCAGCATACAACGCCATGTTCATTTCTGTCCGTGTTTTGTTTCTATCATGTATCAGAGATGGCGTTGAAAACGAATTAAATTTTTGATGTAATTTTCTTATTTTTCCAATGCGCGAGGAAACTTCTCGATGAACAAAAAAAAAATTCATCGAAATCAGTCAATCAGTTCTCGAGATATCATAAAAAAGCCGTTCCATACAAAATGTATGACAACATGAATTTTCTTCATCATTTTTTCCCGTGACTTTTTTCAGATGTTTTAATATTTATTATGCTATTCGGGATGGAGACAAATCCAACAAATCAAAGATCATAAAAATCGGTCCAGCCGTTCTTGAGTTATAAATGGTGTAACTAACTCGACTTTGTTTTATATATTTAGACTAGATATGGGCTAATATGGACAGAAAGGGAGATGTAATAGGGGGCAGTGTTTAGATTAATTTATATATTTTAGGGAATGTCTAATTTTCTCTCCTTTCTTCATATATACTGAGTATTTTTACATTATCATGGGTAAAATTATGACCATCTTATGTGTCTTCAACTCAATGATTCATAGGTTAATCTCCATACCGCTATCCTCAAAGAGCTATGAGATAGAAGTAAAAACAATTTAAAAGCTTGTGACGTGAGCGTTACTCAGATGTAGTACATGCTTTGAACGACTAATGTACAACGTTGCATCGGATGAATATAATGTGAACGCGCCAGTTACACCAGAGTTCCCCTCCCTCGGATGAGTGAAGAGCTTAATTGTTCCATGTGGGTCGGGAGACGCGGTTCAGGGTTCGGGGTTCAGAAGCCCCAGCAATTTAATCAAGTCGTTAACATGCGCTGTTAAATCGTCAATGATTAATCGTGTATCCCAATCAGCGGCCGCCTCTGCGCCGGTAGCCGGGCGAGAGCGGGGAGAATGCTGACTGATGACGAGACGAGAGCGGAGCATCAGATGCGCCAGTTGACGTCACTTGACCTCAGCAATTAGCTCCCGGGCCGTTGCGCGATCTCTGACCCGAGAACGACGGTGCTCCATCACAAAAATTGGCCGTCCGGCTACGAATTATTAATACCGTTCTTGTCTTGATCTTGACGTAAGCGTTCATTATATGAATGATTAAGCAATTAACACCGAAGTGTGCTGGCATGTGTCTGACTCATAATGACTTCATACAAAGTCATTTTAACCCAAAATTACCTATTTATTTATATACTTAAAGCACATTTATCAATTCAATATTTCTATAATAAATAATCAAATAATATATATTCATAATAATTATAAATCTGGTATGAATTTTTTTAAAGAGAACTCATTTTGTTGCAAAGTTACATTTTTAGAACATAGTTCTGTGGTATCTTTAATACAAATTAAATTTATCATCTTGAAAGATATACAGAATAAATTTATTTATTGAAAAATGTTTAGGTATTTGAGATTGAACGCAATATAAAGATGATTTATTTTAGAAATGCAATGGTGAATGATTATTTATAAAAATATATGTTCCAAATTTGTCGTAATAGTAATCGGTTGCTGTAGTGAAATGGTGACACGTTTCCCCGGATAGGAAGAGGTCCAGGTTCGTATCCCGGTAGCAAATAAATATATTTTCAGTAAATACGTATGAATTTACCTATAAATCGTGCTATGTACTGTTTATAAATGTGAAACAAACTTAAAGCCAGATATTTATTACGTCATTTTTTTACAATTCAGAAAGAAAAAATTCCTTAATTATTTTTTTCCTTCAACAAGTCTATCCTTACTTACGAAGCTTTTCACTTAAGCACGTTCATAAACACTGAAATGTTCGATCGCTAAGTTAAGTACACTGTGTTAATATTATTTCTAAGACGTTTTGTAATTTATATTTGAAATAATAATAATAATTATAGCGCCATTTTCGAAAAAAAAATTCACTTCAAGGGCGCTTTACACATCAACTGTTTAGTTTTGCACTGTCTTGGTACTATCGATTATTGATATTGTAATTATGTTTATACAAACAACTAATTTTGTATGCATGTAAACTCCTTTTCATTTAGAAAGAACAATTGTATTGGTGTGTGTAACGGCCCGTTTCAAAAACATGTAGGGGAAGCCGGGGCGAAGCGGGGTAGCTAATGTTTGAAGCAATGTATAAGTACACGAGGAAAATAAAACAAAAAATTGCTCGAAAATGTTGACGTAGCTCTTTAACTTTACAAAATGAAGAAAAATAGCCTTAAAATAAAATTAAAAAACAACGGTTTAAAAAAAAGGGAATTTTTTGGTTGGGGCAGAATGGGATACAGTTTTTTATTCATAACTTCTATGTAGCACAACATTCACAAATTAACAGCATTTTATTATCATCAGCCAGCTCAAGAGTTATGGGCCCATTCTTGATATATAGAACAGGAGAACCAGCCCTCTATAGAGCTCCAATTTATGATCTGTAAAAACAATAAAACAATATATTTTTAAGTTTAGTAGTATTTATTTTAGTTTAAATATATAAGGATTATGCTAGAATAAGGCGGCACTGTACATAAAGTGTCGCGCCTAATTAATTTGAAATACTTAACTTCCAGTAAATTGTTTAGAGGGTTTTTTATCAGAATTTTTTACCTTTCCAATTCATGTATTAATATAAAACACATGTGATGTTTAGTAAGGTACGAGAAGGTAGTTAGAAAAAGTGTCAAAGTGATTAGCGCTGATGCACTTGTAGTAGTAGATTTGGCGGTCTAGCCGCATGTAGAGTACTCAGAGTATCGTAGACTCTAAGGAATTGGAAAAAAAAAAATTGCCCTCTATAGAGTTAGAATACAAGTCATTGCGTCTATTTCATCACTTGAGCTTCCACTTTGATTTTCTGGTTCTATGACCCTTTTTATTTTATTTTTTTTGATTGTGGATCTTTCTCAGCTTTATTAAGAATTTGCTTCTTCTATTGAGCACACAACCGCTTTTTGGCTCAGCGCCTTCTCTACCCATTTCTATTTTAACATTTATTTTTCTGAAATGCTAATTTTCACTCTAAAAGTAACCCCGAAAAGTCTTTTTTGAATATCTTTAAGATATGTCACTAACTCTTGTTCTTATTCACCGCTAAATTGCGGAAGTTTTTTCTATGGTTGAATTACTATCATCTCTCTTTTTTCTTCACATACCTCTCTATAATCGTAGAAGGTACGCCAAAACCATCATTTTCTCTTTTGTATTACATTTCTCAATTTATTACAGCTTGACTCTGAAGACCATTTTTGCCATTCTGTTTTCCTTTTATAATTACGTACCATTTGAAATAAAACCAAACAAAAATTAAAAAATTTAATGTTATACTTACATATATCTATTATGTGAGGCGGAACGGGATACCATCCCTTTCTCCCCCACCCATTTCACCCCATGGTGATATTTTACAAAAATGTGCTATTTACACCGCTATCTTATGTTATTTAAGATTAAATTATTCTCTAAGCAAAGGAAAATAACTACACTACGCTATGGAAAACTTTAATATAGGATATCTTACCCTGTACAAATATTTTCGGTTTTTACAAAAAAGCAGCAAATATGAGAACTATCCTTGAAAGTAGTATTTCACATTTAGTTATTTCAGTTATACAGACAACTTCCATTCCAAGCAATGGCGCGAGGTCGACTGATGAACAATAGAAATATTTCTGCCCGCTCCGATATATATTTGAAGAGATAGGTATCAGACTTGGTCGCTTCATATATGCTTTAGATATTCCGCATCCCTTGTGTTCTAGAGTCAAAAAGCTTTAAACTTTTTATTTCTAGCCAAAAACAGCACTGCTGCAAATAAATTCATCCTTTCCTTTAGAGACTAGTCGTAACACACACTACGACTCAAAGCTCGCACAGAGCATACGTACACAGATACCAGCAATAGTGGATTCTATCATTCGTTCTGTATTCACAAATTTTGGAAGTATTCAACTTTCGCGCATGTGCATTCAGTCCACCTGTCAAGGTCTTCGAATACTGTATACGCGATCATTAACAGCATCCATCGTACAAAAAACTTATTTAATGATTGAGTATAATGCACACATATTACGAAGCGAGCGGATTGTTTTGAGGATTTTTTTTGTGTGACGAATTTTTGACAATTTGGCTTGAATACTTGAAGCCGAATTATTAAATATTCTTCAATTATATATTGTGCTTGTTTATTCGATAACAGGTATAAAATTATTATCCGGTATCCCTTCAACAAAAAGTCACCGACCGCCACTGGTAGGTACCCTATTCCATTCCGCCCCGCTTTCCTCTAGGTATACATTTAAAAATATATATTAAATAAATACATGGTTCAGGACAACTCATAAGAAATATAACATACAACACACATTTTTCACATTCAACCAATAATTAATACCATCAATGTAATTATACTAATTAGCCAATAAATTATAATTGACTGGTAAGTAGATAACATAAATTGGCATAGTTACTGGCTTTGGATCAACATATCTGCAGCGGCGGTGTGCACGTGAATGTAGAACATCGGGAGACGCAGTTTGTAAAAAAGTGTATAAAATGGTTGAATCTTATTTGAATCCCTGTAGCGAGTAATTAAAGGTTAAGTGTAAGCATGATCTTATTAAATTAAGTGTGTCTGCCGATGCGCGGTGCACGCGATCGCCTCCAAGAGCGTATTCTCCATACTCTAGTGCGGTACCTAACCTCATGCGCTGCCCGTGGAATGTGGTTGATCTCGCTTTGAGTATGTCCGTACAATTTAACACTTGCAAGGCAGCTAAAATATAATAATTACAAACATTTATTAATTAAATATATTTCAAATAACATTTTATATAGAAGATAGTTTTTTTCCATCATTTACTTATATTGCAATCTATTGAATTCTACCGTAGGCTTGTATTTTTTACTTAGCATTATTTTTTGTTCAATCCGACCCATTCCAAAAAAATCATATTATCATCGCGACCATAAAAGCCCACACTTATATTGCAAGTGTTATGGTCACGTGACAAGCAAATTCTGAAACTAATAATAACTAACTTATTTAACGTAGGGCGAATGGGTTAATCTTGACCAGTGAATAGTGCTCGATAGGATGTATTCGCAGTTAAGGGACCAGCTCGGGTGGTGAACAGGGACATGAGAGATGAATGAGCTCTGCAAGTGCCTGTAGAGATGCTTCTCTTCAGACAACGATGGAAGAACAGATACCTTGTGGGTATTTTCATCATTTATATTGTTCCGTGATCAAGCTATTCACTTGAGTTATAAAGATAAATATGTATGTATACATACCGACATGTATGAAAATAAAAGTTTAAAAATTATTACATAAGATATACTATTTATGTCATATTATATAATTATTATTCTGAGTTAAATATTCTAAAAATTCTTAACAATACATAATTCAATATGTTTTTAATAATTGCTAAAATTTTCGTCCGAAATAAAACTGTAAACAAAATTTTTAAAAGTATTGTGACGTCGTCGCCTATACGTGACTGGTAATCGTCAGGATAGGACGCCATGCTTTCACACCACCGACATGCTCAGAGGTTCACATGATGGGCGTGAGTCTTTGGTCACAGAATTTACCATAATGTCTTGCCTGTCACTTCAGCCATCGTACTCAGGGAAAATAAAAGATTATTACAAATTTTAATCACTAATATAATACAAAAAAAATATGAAAATAAACTCTCGGCACTTTTTCCACATAAAATATAAAGTTTACTATTAATTTTTACCAAAGCTAAGTGAACAAAATTGTTACCTGACAGTTTGTCGGGTCAAGTATAAAACAGAATAACATGATAAATAGATCGGTTAATACTAGCTGGAAAACCGTGAGTTTCAAATTAAATAGAGAAACAAATATGCTACAAAAAAAACAACTAACTTTTTAAATTTCTTGTACACAAAAAAAAAATTTTTTTACAACCAGTGTGTTTGTTCATTCACTGTTCCCGTCCATTCGGTCTGTCCAAGGTACACGTTGAAACTTGTCACTCCTGGTGCCGTACATCAGACAAACTGGGTTGTGACATCTGGTTTTCCTTCGCTCACATCGCTTCGGCTGGAGAAATTCACTCTGTCGAGTAGTCCATGTCAGAGTAACACATTGCTCTCATCCCCTGTACGGGAGAAATCCTTCCCGTTGCATCCAGTGTGTTGTGGCATGACTCCTTGATTGTCATGTCCACGACATGAGTTGCGACAAAAGACAACAACACTTCAATTTCGTAAGATTTTAGAGTGAAAGTAACAGGGAAATGTAAATAACTGATGAACAATACTTTAGCGTAGTTAAATATAAAAATTTACGTAGAGAAATAAACTAACGTAGAAATAAACTAATAAGACTGCACGGAGAAAGGGATACGTATCTTGAAATTTCACACATAATTAGTCAATAGTCCAGTTTAAATATGATGTTGGACAACACAGATATTAATATATTAAATTGTTCTCTCCCTTTCCCCTTATACAAGTCACATCATTGCTTATTTTAAATAATCGGATTGTTCCATCCATCGTACTCGACACCTGTCAGATGTAAAAAACGTTGCACGAAATCGTGTCCCCGCGTAGCTGTGTTGCTAACCTGAGAATTTTTCTGCGCGCGGTAGGTACCAGATTTAATGTTTTATTATATATATTACGTCTCGGCGTAACTCATGTGGGAGTTGATCAATAAAATAAATCAAATTAATTTTGATAACGAAAACCGGCCCTTGAGTAGATCTATTGGGCCCTTGGGTGTAACGGTGTTAGACGTATTATTGTTTAATATCATATTATACAAGTAAAAACTAACTTGATTAATTACATTTATATATTTTAATATAAATATATTTTATTGCGAATTTTAAATAAACTAGATGAAAATAATACAAATTAAATTTATCAACTAGAAAGGTATACCTACAGAAAAAAATATTTATTCAAAAAATATTTATTTGCTACCGGGATTTGAATCTGGACCTTTTCTTGTTCGGAGAAGCAATCGAATACGTTTATGACAAATTTTGAACTTGTAATCTTTCCAATTAAAAATACCATAGAAATTGTTCTGAATAAAATGTAACTTCACAACAAAAATATATTCTTAAAAATACTAATTAGATGAATTAATTAGAATGATATACATACAAAATATATCAAAAAAATGTTGATATCGTCGGGATATGAACCCGGAATACGAAACCTTAACGCACAACGCATTTTGTTGTCAGGAGAATGCCTTATGCGTTAAAGTTTCGTATCCAGTGATAACCAAATACATTTTATATAAAAAAAAGTCGCTGAAGTCATGAAACGGTAATGGCGAATTTTTTGGTTTTCGATCATGCGGCACCCATTTTGCAGAGATTTTTTGATTTTTCTAACTATTTTATGTTGTCCAGAACGGTTGGATGACTAGCGCCTCTATTGTGCAAGCTGTTGAATTATTGTGCGAGGTTCTGATTGATAATGGTCAAAATCAGTTGTACGTTATTAACTAAAGAAGAACGCCCACGATCTATTTCATCTTCAAAACTCTCATCTCGACCAGAGATGCTATTGTATTTTATGTTCTTTATGTAGCCGCACTAAAACCAATGTTTAGTTTTCGAAGTTTCAGCTGCTTTAAACACGTTTTAACTCATACCAAAAAATCGTTCTAATTTACTTATTTTCCATCTTTAATTAAACAAAAATAACCCAATTTGAAGGAAGATTAATAATGAACTATCGATATCACCAAAGTACAGATCGCAGAATGGTATTACAAGGATATTTAAAAAATGACACATTTATTGACATATGTTAAGGTTAATCAAAAAAACAAAAACCTCAATTATTTTCCTACTAACCTAATATTTTCAGTCCATGCAATTATATTTTTCGTCTAATTTTAATTTAACTAGGAAATTTTTCACTTATATATTGCCATTGATTCAGGATAACATATCATTTATGGGACCAATAATTTATCTTTTAACTGAATTACAGAGTACCGTAATAAAATAATGGAGTTAAATTGTAATATTTTGTGTAGGATAAACCGAAACAATAACGGTTATATCTTTTTGATTCGAAATAAGAGAGATAATTTATATTATACATACAGAACGTCTACGAATTCAATATAAATACCCATAAAGAATACTGTTTGGGTTGGCGCATTATTGTATCGCATCTACAATGTTTGCCAAAAGGCGTGTGCATTGATTCGTTCCTACTACCGACATACTCCATATTTGAGGTATAGTGGAAATGAACCCTCATTAAAACTATTATTTATTAGGTATAGAGTTCATTTTGCAGTTATTTTATTGTGCTTATCGATATGCCATCCAGACCAGTCCGGGTGCAGTGTTTGATTTAACATTGGCTATGATTGTTTTTATTTCTTCCTTTTTTACAGGTTTAAGTATTATTCATTTTAAGATTTATGTATTTCAATTGATCAGAGAGGAATGAAGGCCCCTTTCTAGATGGCGGTTTTTGGCTGATGGGATCTCGCGAGCCAGCGACGCCATTTTATCTATAATATTTTTTCGGGCGGGAGAATTGCCCCGATGTTCATTTGTTTCTATTTAAACAAACTATATGTCATGGAGGATTGTCCAGCAAATAAATACGTGGATAAATGAAGGGAAAAATACAGAAGCCAACTCGTATCTCGGGGCTGTATGGGACCGAGGTACAAAACTTACACATCATTTTAAAAGTCCATTGCCACGAAAAAAGTAATGTCAATTATATTATTTTGGTTGATCCAGCGAGGCGTAGCTAGGGCTTGCACCATTCAAAGACAACGAATGATTTATCCAATACGGATGAAAAACTCAGGTGTAAATTGAACTATCTAGATATGCCATACTTACCTGTGAATCTGACGCTTCCCTATAACCTAAATTATAACGTGTAAAAAAATTAGTTTTAATGACAACTTGGGTCTAACCTAAATATGTATGACAGGCTTCTGTGCCAAGATTATTTGGTTTTATTTTATTTGATATCTTTTTATCTCATGTTGTTTGTTTTAAATAATTATTATACTTTAAACTTCTGTATATATATGTGAACTTCTTCATCCTTTTTTTATAAACATAAGTATTATTTTAGTACTTAATGTATCATTTATATGGCGAATCGGGTCTTGCACAAACAACCCGATCACGCTGGAATAAATACATTATTATTATTATTAAACTTTATAATCCCTACATTGAATACAGGTTGTAGTTAAATAAATACCTTCATAGTGTAAACCGCCATTGTTTCAATTCCAGATCCGAGTACACCGCGACGTCAGTACAGTACCTATGCATTAACTTGTGAAACGCGATTAGCTTTATTGAGTTGTAATATCGGAAGAACATAAGTACCATTGAGCACATCCTATGGGTAGTTGTTCCGGAAAACGGATGCATTTCGATTAATTACTGATGTCGCTGGCTTGCTACATTTTGGATGCATATTTTAATTTAATTTAATTATAATGAAATAATTATGTGGTATATGTCATTCAAAATTAATTTATTGCGGCGTTAATAAAACCAATATCATGATCCATAAATCGCACCCAATATGCATACATCGGTCACGTTGTTTTGATATATTATTACGTACAGAATTAATACTGTATTTCCTTTTATTTGTATTCTTTCTCAAGTACTGGTTTTTCAATAATAATAACAATCCAATAAAATAAAAACTCCAACGTGTCAAATTTGTCAAGATAACTCGTTAGAACATATCTACAGGCATCTTATATCGGCAGATTATTATTCCTGCCTACGTGCTATTTATAGGGTATGGTGAAAGTGATACATGGGGACGCGTATTTCTATACACGAAATAATGTGGAAATTGGTCGAACGATCGGGTACAGGTGTTATTTTTAACCGTCAAATACGTCACATAATAAATATCGTATATGGGGCCTAATATGCTTGTGTGTTGTAGGTAGATAGATTCCCGGTTATACAGGTTCGTAACAGATATATTAGATATTTAAAAGAATAAACAGATTGTTATTTTTTTAATTAACATGCTACGTATTAAATGCTATAATTGTGTAAATTATACTTTTGTTTCCTAGTTCCAAACATTAAAATATAATATTGCAAGGAGATTATATCCTCAGGTTTAGATTTAATAAATTTATACTGAAATGGTTTGAGGTGTATTTCGTAGCCTGTTTTACTATTAATAATTGAACATAATAATCTTATTATAATACCTTAATCCTGTTACACCCTAACTTGCCATTATTATGTAACATTAAGTACTTAAGAGATTTATTCTATTCTTTACATAATTTAATATGACATTACATATTCTTATTTTCGTCGACAGAATAACAGATTAATATAATTTAATTACTTAGTCTCAGAAATTATTGTATCTCATGTTAAAATCCGTAGCATTCTTTTGTAAGTGGTGAACGAGTGTGTCATTTTTTTGTGCTTATTAAAATTTTAAATATAGTTTTTAAATTATTATTTTTTAATTGATGTCTGGTGATACAATCCTGGTATATTTCTAAACATGGACGATCGTGAGACATCAAGGCGCATCTCGGCGGGTAGAAATTGGTTTAAAACAGAAAATATCATCACATGATGAAGTAAACAAGGATGAAATGGGTCATTTATTATAACCTCCTGAGGGAAATCTGCTAACCCCTCTCTTCCACCTAACCCTAACACCTTCATCCGCGTAGCTGTTGGTAATTTCAGTGTGTCAGAAATATCATTTACAAAAAAAACATTATTTTTATGGGATCACATTAGAATTTTACTCTAGAATACATTTTAAATAATTATGGAATGTTATGTTCAAAAGAAAAAAAGGTACTTGTTTTTTCTTTTCGTTTTATGTTACAGGTTATTGCCACTTTTGTTTCATATCAGCAAATGCTTTAACTGACCTTTATAGTGGACTTTTCATATATACAATTTAATTAAAGGGTAAATAGTCAAAGAGAAAAATGATGAAATGAGGAATTATCACTGTTAACCTTTACCTTTTAATATAACAGGTGTCATGCCAGCTATCAGTCGGATGAGCTGGAATCTATGATTATATACAAACAAATATGGGAAGATAGGTTTCATATTTCAAAGATAGAAATGTTCAGTAATGTTCATATAATTTCAGTTAAATTTAGTTATGTACCAGAAGTGATAGACGAGAAGATTATTATTATTGCCAAATTATTTTCACTATTAATAATAATAATAATAATAATAATGGATAATTTGTATAGCGCCATTTTCGTAAAAACTTTCACCTCAAGGACGCTTGACACATAAACTGTTTATAGTTCTACAATTATCTTTGTTTTTTTTAATTAAAAATCGTTATTTTCACTTATGGAAATGATTTTTTGAAAAAGTACGTTTTTAGTTTCTTCTTAAATAAAGTCTCTGATACACTGTTTCTTATAACGAAGGGCAAAGAGTTCAACGCTTTTGGGCCTGCCACTGCGAATGCCCGTTCACTAAATTTAGACTTCTGGCAACGGTTGATCGGTTCTATAACCCTTCCTGCAGCTGAAGTAGAGGCTGACCTGAGAGTTTGACGTCTACCATTCAAATTGTCTGGGATACAAAGTTCTTGAAGATATAGAGGCGCCATGATGTGTTTTGCCTTGTACATCAACTAGCACAATTTAAATTCAACTCTTTCAGGGAATCGGAGCCAATGTAGCTGATGTAAAAGGGATGTTATATGAGAGAATTTGGAAACTCCATATATTATCCGTGCAGCCGTATTTAGAATAGATTGTAATCTATCCAGCTGAAACATTGGTAGGCCAGCATAGATGCTGTTACACCATGATGCAGCATAGATAAAATATAGTTATTGAATATGAAGGTAGGTGTAGCGATTACAAACGTAAAAGGTTTCCATTATTCCGAAATAGCAAGTTACTGCACTTCAGCTGTCACTATTACTAGGTCACACGGTGATATTCGAGACTAATTATTCTGATAATGTTACCGGCTTTTGATTAATTTATCATTCAAATGAAGCAAAAAATAAAATAAAATATGATTGGATGAGTAACTTGCTGTAGAAATGACAAAAAATATAGACAAAATGTAATAGTGTTAATAGTGACACACGAAATATTACGCAAGAATATCCTTAGTCATTTTGGTATTATTATAAGTTCACTGAAGATTCTGTTTTACATAAATTTATATAAAATACTTTTTATTGGAACACCGATGCAGGTAGTCCTTGTAGTACTTGTCCGGGTATTATGGAACAAATTATAACGTTGTCCCATTATTATTACACGATATGGCCGCGCTTAAATCATTTTTTAACGGAAGCTACCCCATACACCCCTCGCCCCTACGAGACGAGCGCGTGATCGAGGTCGGACGCCGTCCTCGTACGCGTTAACTTGGCAGTGACGCTCTGAAAATAGTGAAGTTGGCCTGCTTGTTGCGGAAAATTATGCACAGGACCCGTGACTGCTTTATCGAAATAATAAAGGTATCTTAATCCATCAGTTCTCGCGGGGAAGAGTTATCGGGTATTTAATGTAACGCACATAGGTACCGCGAGTACCGAGTCCATCGTAATCCTCACGAAAAAGTGCAACCTGACAAATTTAAGTATTCGGCTCATTGTCGGTGAAGTTAATGCGCGTAATAAAAGAGAACGTCTGGTCGCGGACAATCCCAGACGATTGCTTATCGTGCAATCGAAGCTGATCATATGAAGAGGCGTCTTTCCAGGACGTAGGCAATATCGCACCCTCCGCTGTATTGAAGAATCAGCTAATGATCTGGTTCCTTCAATAAAACGTGATTTGATAACGCTTTATCCTCGCCATAACACCTCGAACGCGTCGCATGGGGTCCTTTTTTTAATGGCACCCGTTTTCCGGTAGTATTCCGTTATTTAAGTATATGTATTCAGATCATTGTAGAATCATCGTATCACGGAAAAGTCTGGTTTATTACTTTAGAATATTTTTGTTATAAGTTTATTGTAGTATGTAGGATAATTCGATATATTTGTTTTGGTTAACAGCACATCATTGCTAAATATTCGGTAGACGCTTTTTATATCCGCGTGCATTCAGTTGTTAATTGTAAAATAGTGGGCGTTTGAAGCCCATTCCTACTGCAGTAATAGATAACCTTTAAATATTAGGTTGATAATTAATCTTACCATTTTTTTAATAAATATCGCCCACGAGGCTTGTAATTTATAACTTATTTTCCTTCATTTGAGTATGCCTGTTTATGTCATTTGGAAGCAAAAACAATAACATACGAAGGCCAAGTAAAAAATAAGGTTCCTTATGCTGTACACTCGCCACGCGAGATGCTAGGCGAAATCCGGCAACACCGCCTTGATTGTTGGTCCCTTAACTACATCCCCACTACCGGGAGCAAACGCTGCGACGCTCAGTAAAGGCCTGACAGCCATCCGCTATGGAACCCGCCATCGCCGTTACCGCCAGGTGTGAAATCCGTTCGGTGATTCGATTTTTAAACGCGAAGAAGCTTAAACCTGTTGAAATTCATCGACAGTTGGAAGAAGTTTATGGCACAGCTTGCATCAGCGTCCAACACGTCCGCAAATGGTGCAGGGAGTTCTCCGAAGGACGCACAGACGTCCACGACGAGCAAAGGAGTGGGAGGCCATCGGTGTCGGACGAAGTCGTGGCGAAGATTGAGCGCATTCTCCTCGAAGATCGGAGAGTAACGCTTCGGGAGCTTGCTGTCCAGGTTCCTGAGGTTTGTAAAAAAACCATCGACAACATTTTGATCGATAAACTTGGTTATCGCAAGTTGTGCGCGCGGTGGGTCCCACACATGCTTTCAGAAACCCACAAAGACAATCGTGTCAAGTGTGCCGAGGGGTTTCTTCGAGAATGCGCCGAGAATACCGAAGAATTCTTGGACTCCATTATTACGGGAGATGAAACGTGGTGTCACTACGTCACTCCAGAAACAAAAGAACAGTCCAAACAATGGCGCCATCCTGAATCGCCTAGGCCGAAAAAGTTTAAGCAGACGCTTTCCGCAGGGAAAGTGATGGCTACGGTGTTTTGGGACCGAAAAGGCGTCTTGCTGACCGAGTTTATGCCTAAAGGGACCACCATCAATTCGGACAGGTACTGCGAGACATTGACAAAACTCAAAAGAGCCATCCAAAATCGCCGGAGAGGAAGGCTGACCAAGGGCGTTAGGCTGCACCACGACAACGCTCGCCCGCATGTCTCTCGACAGACCACCGCCCTACTGGACAAATTCGGCTGGAAATTGCTTGACCATGCCCCCTACAGCCCTGATCTTGCTCCCAGCGACTTCCACTTGTTTCCGAAATTGAAGCAACACTTGGGTGGACAACGCTTCAATACAGATGAAGAGGTGAAAGAAGCGGTCACCAAGTTCATCGGTGGTCTAGCGGCGGAATTCTTCGAAGCGGGTTTTCAGAAGTGGATAACTCGTCAGGAAAAATGCATAGAAAAATCAGGAGACTATGTAGAAAAATAGAATAAAGTACAAGCTTTCAGATGGTTTACTTATTTATTGCAATAAAAAATACCTTATACCTGAAAAAAATGTAGGAACCTTATTTTTTACTTTCCCCTCGTATAATGATGTTTGTAAACGATTGAACTGATTACGCTATAGGCGTCTCGACCTAAAAAAACACTCTCAGGATACTCTTCCTGACTAGCAGCGTCATTTTGTGTTCAAGGTAAGTTCGCGTAGGCGAATAAGAAGCCTAAATTGCATATCACGGTGAGACACCACAAAGTTGAGATAAAGTATTTAGTAATTAGATTCATTTTATATTTTCGCACAAGATAACTGCATATATGTGTATCCTCTTTATACTGGATATATATTATAACAAGATGTGAATTTAAACTCTATGAAATTAAAGGAATGTTTATTTTAATAAAATGTAGATTCACGCATTGAATGGAATCAAAAATGAATGTATCTGCTGTATTGAAAGTTGATGATTGTCAAAAACAAATCCCTGAAGATCATAACGGAGTATTGTTGATGGAACTGGCTAGTAATACCTTTTCTTCAGTGGTGGGTAGAATTCGGATACACCTGTAGTAGATTGATTCTAGGTAAATAAACCTTCGCAAATGTTCTCGATGTACCTGTGGTGATATCCTGACTTTTTTTAGTTAAGGAAGTCTGCTAGAGGAGGTTTAATTCCGATTAGATCACAAAATGATGGCGGTTCGGCTTCGCGCGGCAAAAAATCGCGCGCGTGAGTTAATTAAATATACGATGATGTGGACAGGAGCAAAGGAAGGACATTTCGGAAGTTGTACAAAAGGAACTGGTGGATGTGACTATCGATTTGGAATATTTATAATTAATTCTTTCAACCGGCGAAATATTACAAGGCGCGCAAGACGAGAGGAGCCGCCGCGTGTGGACGGTTCAGAATTGAGAGTTTGACAATGGCGGTCCGCTATATGATACAGATAATATACCCGGATCGATTCCTCCCAATACGAGCACACTCGAATACGAAATGGTACTTCGAGGATCCCCGTACAACAAAACCCACGCTATTTGAAATTGTACTACGATTAGAACGAGACACAGTCATCCATCTGAGTGAAGGGCTTCTTGGTGTGTAAACAGGAAATCTCGCCGGCAGTGATGGGTGCTAACGTATACTGAAATTTTGAAAGATATATAATTATGTTCGTAGGAAGTGTTCTATTTTTCTGTGAATATTTGTAGCTAAAACTATACTATCATAAGACCTACGTGTCATGAGTTCGTTTCACGACACCGTATAAAAAAATGTTTTATATTTAGGAGAATATATTCTTATTGTGAAGTTGTAATTATTCAGAACATAGGTCTGTGATATTTTAAATATGAATTTACTCAATGGTATTTGAGATTCTGTAAAAATAAGGTAGATGGCTCTGTCAAATGATGGAACGATTAAATGTATTAATATCAAAAAGGTAACATATAGGGTCGAAAATTGTCGCTAAAAATAATGTCGCTGTAGCTTAGTTGGATAAAGCACCTTCTCCGGTTAGGAAAGAGATCCAGGTTCGAATCCCGGTGGCGCAACAACAATATTTTTCGATAAAATTGATTTTATATGTATATCTTTATAATTAATATATTTAATTCATATTTAAAATGTTTTATATTTTTATTTATTATCTTTGTTTTATTAACCACTAAATTGAGTTTAAATACATCTACCGTTTTCCAAAAATACCATTTTCTTCTTCAGGATGTCATAACTAACATAACTCATGAGGATGGTTATGACATCCTGAAGAAGAAAATGGTATTTTTGGAAACCGGTAGATGTATTTAAACTCAATTTAGTGATTAATAAAACAAAGATAATAAATAAAAATATGAATTTGAACCACAAAGTTAATATTGCTAATTTTAAAAGTATAAAAAAATGTTTTATTAAAATAATATTATAACTTATTGAAAATGCATATCATTGTGAACACATTTTATATTTGTGTAAACAAATATAAAAACACTAACATAAATTTGTGTATAGTAGCCCGTTAAATGATTGTACTTTGCTTTTGCAATAAATGAGTAAGAATTATATAAATTTGAGTAAGCAAACAACACGCTGGCGGCACTCGCGCTCGCTGGAGCCTGCGTTTCGCGGAGTTCCGTCATCAAATAATCATGGACCGGCCTGGGACTGACGTCATCAAATAATGACTGCAGCAATCTTTTTACTCGGAGAATAAGCTACGGAGATAAAAACTTTTTGTGTTTTCAAATTTATCATATCTCACGATAATGGTTTCACGTACGCAACCCACTTTACGGTTGAGAACTTTATTTACTATATTCATTTAATACTCTATGTGTGTTCCCAATTCGGTACATAACGTGCCACGGTCTTGACGTAGGTAGATTGGGGAAAAATGTCAAACACAACTTAATGAATAAACTTCTGGAGACGGCGGGAAAATACGGCAGAATCACTTCTCGTCTCGTAACTTCAAGATAATATTATTTTTCATAACCTATTTAAAAACAATTTGTGATATTTAGCTTAATGTAAGAAGTAATTATATTTTGACGACATATTTTTGTTATTTACTGTTATTTATTTCATTTTCATTTATTACAATTGTTTTGTTTGTATTACATTATTTATTTTGTATTTTATTTTATTTTTCTGTAGAAAATACATTTTATTTTAATAGTTTTAACATGATTTGTTAATAAAAATATATATATTTTAATTCAAAATTTGGTCCTCACTAGAGTGCTTTCGATGTGATGATAATATATATTATTTTGTATAAGGTGGGTTAGGCATTTACAAAAATAAATCTGAATTTAATATAATAAATTATGTTGTATGTAAACTTAATTGTAATGTTTTAAAATTAGATAAAAAAAACACTTAAAATATCTCAATAATAATAATTTCTCAGAATTCCCTATGCATCTTTATCTTGTTACTCCGATTGGCACCACTGGGTTTCCTAGTTTATAATATTGTGCATGTGTGTGTGTGTGTGTGAGAATTGCTGCCTGTTTTCGGATAATGAAGAAGACGGCAAACGACAGTTACATTCCGGGCTTCGACCAGTCCAGAGGTACAAATAAACCGATCGTCGAAAGTGCGCACTTCGGTCGGTTGAAATCTACCCAGCCAAAAGTACAACAACATCGGACCAGAAAGACAGCAAGTACAATAAAAAAGTTAGTACAGTGTTCATATATCATTAGTAACCAGCTATCAAAGGCGTTAACGTAAACACATACGTTTAAAAAAAATAGTATTGAAATTTTACATATTACTAACAGATACCTAAGGTTAGATAATTTAGAAATTAAAAAATCCCTTAACATTACATCTAATATAATGAATAATCAATGAAATTGAACAAATAACCCACTATTTTAATATATTTCCCATTTCAATGTCGACTTGTCACTCTTCCTGTCGCCCTCCGGCCGTGACTGTAGCCACACCCCCGCCATATTTTATTTTATGGGTTAGTACGCTCATCTTGATGAAGATTCACTGATATTACTCCATGTGACTTATACAAAGTTTGTCAGTTTATAAAAATGAAAAAGTGAATTGAATTCATTTAATTGTATTGACTGCCTCTTCAGAAGGTAAATCTGAACATGCTAAGATTTTATAAAATAACTTTATTTTTCTTAATCTTTAGTGTCTTATGAGATTCGGAAGTCGATCACAGCAGTTATTATCCGTCTCTTATGTCTTCTATCTTTTGCTGGTCTATCTTAACATTATATACCTACATTAATCTTGGTCATCCCCTCGGTCTTGAGTATCCCTACGAGTGAGTTATGATTTGTGCGAGTTACAGAACTCATCTACGACTAAAGGCTCGGTTTCTATAATATATATTTTTTTAAATTTTGTAAAGGGTGTCCCAACAAGAGCGGAAAATTTAAATTTGACGCCATTTTTGCTGTTATGCTTTGAAAGTCAAACCATGATGAAAGTTCAATGGTAGACAGTTTGCCATTATTAAAAATGGATCGTTATTCGACACATCAACGCATTTATTTGTAAACATTATTTTAAAAATGGTGAAAGTTTGACTGCCACGATTCGCAAATTGCGTCCTATTTTTGGTAACCAAAATATTCCAAGTGCAACAACTGTGAAGAGAATAATTGAACAATTTGAGGAGACTGGATCGATTACTGATCCATCGACACGTGTTCGTTCAAGTCGTACAGCAGAAAACATCCGATATTCCGGGAACATCTATCCGGTATCGTGCTTAAAAACTGAACATTTCATGGATGGTATGACAGAACAGAATGGTGCCACTTGCCACACATCACTAAACAATGGCGTCCCGTTTGGGTAACCATAATTGTCCGCCTAGATCGTGCGATTTAACGCCTTTGAACTTTTTTGTCTGGGATTTTTCGAAGTCAAAAGTTTATGTCAATAAGTCCAAAACCACCCAAGCCTTTAAGGAGGAGAACAGACGCTATCACTGATATCCAGCCATAGTTATGTCAAACCGTGATTGATTGATTTCGTCAAAAAAACGCAAATGTGCCATCAAAGCTGAGGAGAGCATTTATTAGATGTATTATTCCATACACAATTTCCACAGTTCTACTTTTTGATTAAATCAAAATTTGGGTATTTTATCACAAAAAACTGCGTTTTATCTCAAATTTTAATTTTTCGCTCTTGTTGGGGTACCTTTAAAAACAATCATGAATATCTTTGAGCAACTTCTCGGAGTTTCCTTAATAAATAGTATTAGAGTTGTGCTTGGATCAAGACGTACCGATCGGTTTATAAAAAATGCCATAGAGCTTTAAACACGGCTAATCGTATAGATTAAAAAATAGCGTACTTCTTTCAGATGCTCCAATTCAAATTAAACAAACTGCTTAAAATTATTTACAGGCATACTACGAGTTCTGCATGCGTGCTTTATACAGGGTATGGTAGACGTGACATACATAAGGATATGTGTTTCTATAGAACTGCTATGGGAATCGGTCGGCTGATTAGGTGTTCATTTTTTCCGTAAAATACGGCGCACAAGAAATATCGTATATAGGGCCTTATACACTTGTTAGTTTGTGTGTAGATGCACGTACCTATATTGGTTATACACTTTCGTAACAACTCTTAAATCCTACATACGATCCTATAATATATCCGAATACTCTAATGTTATATCTAATCTAGTATAATATTATATGGGCGATTGGAATGGGCTACTAAAATTCTTTTCGTTAATAAATACGAATAAACACAAAGGTTATTGGCTAATATAGGAAAACCAAGCCTTTAAACTTTGTAGGTACTACACATGCGTCATGTTAAATTTTTGCCACTGCAGCACATCACATGATCAAATGTCAATAATAACTAAGCCAAATATAGTTATACCTCGACCTAATGTAATAAGGTGGATGTTTTTGGCCATTTCGGTCGGAATATTATGGCCCAAACAATTTAAAATAAATCTAATTTGATCAAATCAAATAAGACAAAATAATTATAATGAATTTTATATATGTAATATAAAAGTGGTGTTAAAAGATTCAAAGGATACATCAAAAATATGATTATTATATGTGAACATCGCCTGTGTATGTGTGTGTTTGGTATACCCTTCACTGGGAAGGAAGAAAGGAATAAAATCTTATTTTATTGTTTTTTAAAAAAACGGTTTCTTGGTATTGTGTTCTGTGTACACATCGCGTTATACCGAATTTGGCTCACCCTAATATTATAGCTTATAAAGCGTATTTATAAAATAAAACATACATTTTTAAATTAAAAATTAATTCTGGATGATATATAACTCAAATGTGTTAAAAAAGTGTTATAGAGGATTTGTAAATTCAGTGATGGTATCTCGCTGGAATAATCAGTATTAAGAGAGGCATAGTACTAAAAACACATACCTATAAGCAACGCACAAATATGTAAATATTTATTCAAACCTTTTATAAAGTATTTTTATTCTTTATATTGAACTAATATGATTTTAGGTGAATTGTAAGGAACCATCTACTCGGGCCAATTGCAATGAACGGTCTGCTCGGAGAATCGCAATGAACCATCTGCTCGGGCCAACTGCAACGAACCATCTGGTCGCCATCTGCTCGGGGAATTGCAATGAACCATCTGCCGTACGGCGCGGGCGTGCTGAGCAATCGCTCGGCGCGGAAACTTGCCGCCATTTTCCGTCCGCTGCCCGACGACGTGACGTGTCAACTAATTTACCCACTTTATTTGTCCCAGGAAGCTGGATAGAGCTTGGAGATTGATACGGCAAACTTTTTCCTTCTGCAGTAAGCCCAGAGTAAAGAAATTACTTTAGATGTTTTTGATTAAATTTACCATATTAAATGCGACTGTCGCAATAAATTACCGCTCTTTTGTCAAAAAAAGTCGGGATATTTTATCAAATAATTGGTGAGACAGCTTCATTTATTTATAGGAGGGTTAGAGGATGATAGAAGGGGATTTACTTGTTTTGCTCGAGTCCTTGAGAGTAAGGATCCTCTCAATTCGTTCTACGTACGAAGGTTTCAAGTCCGAGTGACTTTATTTTCAACAGAATCTCTTTTTTTCAGAAAAGTCAAACTTTTATAAAATTAAACAAAAAGATGGCGAATCTATGAAAGAATTAGCGGTGAGAAATAAAAAAATTAGCGACAAATTGTAAGTTGGGTCAAATTCTTAGGAATTTTTTTGTATTGGGGTTGAAAACGGGAAAAAACAAGGATAAATTGTCTTTAGAAAGACGGTTGGTGACATTTTAAAAATGCGTCCAAATTGGAGAGTGAATGAATCAACTAATGTTAGAACAGGAGATGATTAAGCGGGAAGAAGTGCATGCAATAACGGCGAAGCATTTTCGGGCGAGTTCACCTAGTAGAATAAGACCGCAGGATATGCCAGGGAGTCCGCGAAATAGTACTAACAAGTTAGAATGCTATGCGTGCGGGGACGCACATTTTAAAACATTTTGTAAATTCATAAATTTCTTTTGTACTACCTTAACCGATAAATGTGTAACCGGTATAAACAGCGAGCGGTATAAATATTAATGTAGTACAACGGTTACTTTACGGTTGGTAGGTAGTAGTATAGTAGCCCGTAAGTGGTACAAATGGTCGAACTGTTTTGGGTAACGATTACGGTTGACCAAAGAAAATTGAAATGTTTATTAGACTCTGGCGCAAGCGTGTCGATAATTTCAGAAGGGACATACAAACAAGTTTTCGGGAATGTACCGTTTACAAAGCAGTCGTTAGCAGGGGAGTGCATTGCATACAAGCAAAAAATCTGTGCATTACTAAAGATTCTGAACAATAAAAATAAATTTGTATCTTATGAAAAGACCCTATAAAATTCTAGCCGTTATTACCCGGATTAGCGTAACCAATGGCTATATTTTTGTCTAGCCGTCAACGGTATGAAAAATTGTGACTCGTTCGTATTCAACTTCATTGCCATGCGTCTCCGCATTTTGCTAGAACGCACGCGTCGGTCACGTCTAACTTGTTTGTTCAATCCCTATGAGAAACGTACTAAACTATATATTTTCTTACTCAACTTATTGGACGTCTTTAAGGCTGCAAAAATTTACCTTTTATTCAAACAATTTGTGCATAATTCGAAAGGGATTAACGCACACAGAAAACTCCGTGTGAAAACACTGCTACATATTTCCTTCGCTGACAAAACTCTTTTCCACAGTGTATTTCAACGGACAAGTTTTATTTTCAATCATCTGTGGAGTACATATTCAAGTTGATATTTTGATAATTTGAGTTAATACATCAGTACATACAGACATATTGTTTAATTAATAGTATAAATTCAATCTGTTTCTGTTTTTATGAATTAGTTTTTAGTTAAGTTTTAGACCATTATCTTTGTAAAAAACCACGGCAAATAAACATGGAATTGCTCAGCAATAATATGACGACATTATCAAATTTTTGATTGATGAACCATTTTCTCGATTGTCTTATAGTGAAAAGAAACGTATAATTGATATTTGTCGTCCAATTCCCGATTTAATTATAAATATTTGAAAATCTAGATACGATGACTTGACAATATTTCTACAGCTAAAAAAGTTCACGAGCAAACCCAAAGTCATTATCAGTCAGCTATTACGTTGCATAATTTTGGGTCCGACCAGCAGCGTATAGAAATGTCCTTGTCTAATGAAAGTAGAAATATAATTATTCATCATAATGAAAAAGTTGATAGAAACCGTAATATTTTTCAACTTCTAATTGATATAACTTGTTTTCTTGCAATTCAGGAATTACCCTTTCGAAGGCATCATGAATCTGATGAATCTGCGAATTGTGGTTATTTCATTGGCTAAATATGATGGGGTGTTAGAAAATCATTTCCAGAGTGACACTAAATCATTATCAATATTTAGTGGATTTTCTAATAGGATTCAAAATGATCTTATTTCTAACATTAGTTTATTGATTTTGAGAAAAATAGATTAGAAATAGATAAAGTCAATTTTGTCGCTGTGATGATAAACGAAACGCTAGAAGTCAGCGGCTCAGAGCAATTGTGTTTCATTTTACGATATTTTAATGGGATTCAAATAAATGATAGGTTCATAGGTTTTATTGATGTTAGTGCAGATCGAAAAGCTGAGGCATTATCAGAAATCGTTTTAAATAAATTAAAATATTTTAATTGTACTAGGAAATTGATAACACAAACTTACAATGGTGCCGCTGTCATGTCATCCGCTCAACATGATGTGCAAAGAAGAATTAGAGAGCAGCGTCCTCACGCGATATTTGTATGGTGCAGCGCGCATGTTTTAAATTTGGTCTTATCAAAATCTTGTGAGAAAATATTCGAGACGAGAAACTTTTTTCATATGATCAAATCTATAAGCAACTTTTTTCAAACTAGTAGTAAGCGGTCAGAATTCTACAATCGATTTTGTAATCACCGCGGGTTATTATTACACGCTGGGGGGTATCATTCGCGTACAGTTCATGTTATTTACAAAGAGAGAATAAATATTATAAACATCTTTGAAGAAATTATTGATAATCCCTAAAATTGGGACGGAGAAACATTCAACTTATCTGCTACATTTTTAAATTCATTAAGAGATTTTGAATTTATTTTTTTCTTAGTAATTTACGAAAAAATATTTGCTCAGTCTGATATTTTATTTAAGATAATTCAAATAAACCACTTCTGAAATCGGTTTTTGCGTATCAAAAATTAACCAATTCGAAACATTTCTAAATGATCTTCCCTTCGATGATATGTATGATAAAGCGCTTTCATTGACGAAACAGCGGAAAAGAAAGAGAAATGTTACTGATGTTAAAATACATTTCAATCGCGTTTTCAGAGAAATTGTAGATAATATTTTAAGCGAAATTAGAGAACCGTATGGAGCAATAAAAGAACTTACCTTTTTTGAATTAATGAATTCTAAATTATTTTTTACATTTAAGATAGAATTTCCAATACAATTGTTTTGTGACAAAGACAACATAAAAGTGAAATATAGTGATGGCGAAAAATATAATAAAATAAAAGGTTTACATGGGAAAATCACATATCGTAATATAAAAATACCATAGAAAGATTTGGTGTTTCTGCGTGTGCGGTATTGAGGCCGTCACATCACACTTGACAAATTATAGTGTATTTTAGAAAATTTTCTTTCAAACTTTCCATCATTGAAGACTGATTTATACAAGATTAATTCTTTACATGGACACTGTGGGGACACCGAACGGATATTAAGATCATACTCGACCGAGTCTAATTTTTTCTATAGTATATTTTTAGAAAGTACGATTTTAAATGGTTGTCTGACGAAATTGCGCGTAATATTATTATTTACGCGGAGTCAAATTTGAAGATTCTTAAAAAAATGGTTATAAAATTAATTTTTCTTTTACAAATTCTTGATTATTTATATCGTGATGGTGGCATATTATACAAGTTATACATGTTTCTTTTACAAAGATTTAGTAATTAAGATCAAAGAATTTAAAACACGAGTATATTGTCTGAGGCGAAATAATATACATGACACTATCCAACCGTAACGTCACTTAATCTCTTTAAACTGTAAACTTACATTACACATAATACTACCCGAGCCATTCTTATTTAAAATTCTACAATAATTATCCATAATTTTAGTACCGTGATTCCCTAATTTATCAATATCCGAAAAACAATATGAATGTTTGCTGACTCTCTTGACACTTTTATCTCTGACATGTGACATATTATTGTCGTCTATACTGACACAGATTAAATTTAATCTGGAGAATCTTAAATTAAACAATTTCATAAATTTTCTTCCCACTATCGGCGATACTCCATTTTAACTTCAACTTTAACTTCTTTTTTGGCATATTTAACCATCACTTCGATCGACCGACATACTTTGAAAATATTATTGTCATATCGCCTCAACACTAATTTCGACCTGTTTAGCTGGACATGACGAAATTTATCTTCGTAAACCCTTTTTTCCCGAATGCAACATGCACTCAACTGTAACACTTCCGCTCATGTCCTCAATTAAAAATGGTTTCACACCGTCATCAATTGACGATCCACAACGCATTTTTTTAACACTGTCATTAATTCCATTTTTCTACAATTTCTGCAAACGAAATTTTAAAATCTACACTTATTTTTAAAATGACCCCATTCCCCACACGCAAAACAACTTATCTGTATGTTATTCTTCACCGGCGACATCTGTGTGCAGCCCGTAACGATACCATTCCTTGCACATTCGGATGAAACCGCAGAATTCGATTCTGACCTATTCTATCTATTCACATAACAAATTACAAATTTTACATTAGAATTGAAAAATTTACAATTATTTTTGAAATGCCCGAATTCTCCGCGTGCAAAACATTTATTAAATTTGTTACTATTGCCCGTGACACCTTTAAACAAATTAAATTATTAGAAATTTCTGATGAAGTAGCAGAATTTAATATCGACTTACCCTCATTTATCGAATTATTTTTATTAATATAGCAAAATTCACTCTCTATATTTTTCCCTACTAACAATATCGCCTCAAAATTTAAAGCTAGCTTTTCCATGTGCTCTAAGGGTTCGTCTACTGATTCTAAATATATTTTAAATTTTCTTCTAATCGTTTACCGAATAAACACTTAGAACTGCCCTTTTTCAATCTAACTACATAATCCCTAACCGATTCATGTTCGCCCTGTTTTAATTGAAAAACCTCTCCCGTTCAAAATAAATTGATACAGTTTTACACAATACTGATCTGACAACTCAAATAATGTCGATAATTTAACCTCAACTATCTTTTTCGGGACACATAAATACAATCTTTAACAATAAAAATGTTTTTTCCGATAAAGAAGTCAAAAATAATGCAATTTTCTTTGATTATTTTACCGTCTCGTCTTTGGTCAAAAAGAATAAGTCAAATCTGACAGGAAAACACGGCCAATTGTTGCTTAAGTGGCAAAACGAAAGTGTCCTTCCGCCCACACTGATTCCGGCAACAACCTAACTAGAGGAAACAAGGTACTCTCCTTCTGTCCCTGATGTCATGATCGTGTCAGCTTGCATCTGCCGCTTCCTTGGTCTTGGTCCCCGAAGTCCTACACCTTCCTTAGTGCACTGTTTTCGTCCAGTGACTGCCCTGCTTTTCACAGTTTTATGCCTTTCTTGAGCTGCCGCCCTAGTTCTGCCGGTTGCCCCTGCTCCCGAAGTCCACTGCCTTCCAGAGTCCGACTACCCAGCCCTGGTTTTCTTGCCCTGTGTCTCGACGATCAGCACCGGTTTCTCCCTGGTACTTTTAAATTATTTTTTTCCATGCTTCTCAATGTATATATCGAGAAGCTAAAATAATTTTCCAAATAGGCAGCGCCAGTATAATAACTCTTATATTACCACAGATTCCCTTGGTTTACAATTTTATGATTATTGACTTGTCATCTCGGGTATAGATTCCTTGTAATAGAAACTCAGTATTTCCAGGTAGCAATATTACGATTATTAGAATATATTACAGTCAATATAATTATATACTTTAGTGATCAATTAGATATTCAGTAAAAGCTGTGATGGAAGAGAGCTCTTCCCACTGATGCGGCCAAAGGGCTCGATTCCCCCCCACTCATCCACACACATACACATACATATACAAAGTGACAGTTCTCACACAAATCGTAAGATCCCATCGCGGGTAGTCGAATATAGGGTAGATGTTAAAAATTAAAAGGTTACGTCATCATTAGTACAGCATATTCTGATCGAGGGTTATGGAATAAATTTCGTTAATGTATTGTTATGAAAAGTTTTTCAGTTTTTTTAAATGTTATAATTTCGAGACAAAGTTATTTTTGATAAGTTCTCCAGCACCTACCTTTTTGAAGTCAGCCAGCTCAGTTGGATAGAACTTTTTCCTCTCTTTGGTCCCAAGTTTATTCGTGATTTAACTCAATATACGCTTTTTAGTGGTCGGGGTATCGAAATAAAAAAAATTATGTTCAGTTAGTACAGAATGACATATATTCCAAATCAGGTATTGTTACGTAAAAACATTTTGCAATTATATTTTTATGAAAAGCAACTCCGTTAGAGTCGAGGAGAGTCGGCACGTGTCAAGAATAATCCGGGCTAGATAGCGCATAATAAGCAAACCAGGCGCTGGATAAAAAAGTTCTGACTCTCGCGCGTCATTTTGGTCTGAGCGCTGAACACTTTGGATGAAAGGATGCGAAATTGACTTACACCTACTTGAGAAAGTTCTGCACGCAATCTGTAGATACGCATGCAGGAGCACTTCCTGTCGATAAGAAATATAGTGTCCGACAAGGTGCTAAATATAGACTTTGTGATGATTCACATATAACAAACTGATAAAAAAATACGAATTCCGCGAAATTTCTAGAGCGGGTCGGTTAGGAGAGGGAGTAGCGAGGCGGGGGATGAGAACAGTATGAGCGGGGATGGTGAACGCTTCTCTAGACAGTCGGTTTCGGGAGGGTGAGGGGGTTGTACATGTGAGAGTCGCTTTTGAACCGGGAAAAAAGTCGAATACTTTACGATTGTTCGGGGTACGAAATTGGATTTCCTTTTCAAGATTTACACCGCGAGTGTTTTAGGGGTGATCGTGTGGGTTTCCATACATTAATACATAATTAAAACCGCTAGCAAATATGGTAGTGTGATTCGGATCATCATTTTATTACTCATTCATAAAAAGGGGGTGGCGTAATCGCTAGACTACTTGATATTTCACTTTATTTAATTACTGTCCTGTTTTATTGATTTGGAACACTATCCTAGAAGTTTTAGTTACATGTATCTAATCGTTCAGGACTAATTATATACTACTATTGACCGTGTAAATAATCATATAACTATGTACATAATTATTTGTGTATTTACTTATTCGCGGAAATCTAGTAAGATCTCATAAACCCCGTCATGGCTCACGCTGCTGGCACCATGGTGAGAGACAAGGCGCATTTTATAAATTACATTTTCGATCCGAAGTAATGGCTTGCCGGTTGAAATGATAGAGTATATCCGAGAATGGTTGTGTGTTTATTTTACTTTGAAATCGCACGATTGCATGTGTATGGAAATCATACTGCCTTTTATTATTGACACGGTACTAACAACCACCCCAAACTGAAATTATTCGAAGGCCTTGCTCTCTTGTGATGATGCAGAGGAATTGTATATCGAGATAGTCTTTCGTCGAGTTTGGAGTGGTTTATAGTTGCTGAGGAGGGTCTCTGTTCTAGGCAATACTTCGCGGGAATCATGCTGGACATAATCGTATACTTCGGTTTGAAGAACTGATATGCATACATTAGCTAGCCATCCAAGAGGCGTTATCGGCACAAAGACAAAAGAGTCTGCCGATTGAATGCTGTTGCGTCACACCTTAGGCGAGACGTGAGTGGACGGAACAGATCCCAGAGGAAGGACGTCTCAGCGCTCTGTAGGTACCTCTTCGGACTTCTCGAGAGATAAGTCTCTAAACATGAATGCCGGGAAATTGTCATTTCACACCACATAGCGTCGGTATCTTAACGAAAGGACGAGAGAGAGACTTATATCAAAAGGCGTCAGATTGTACGGACTTACATTATATTAATACATCTAACTGAATTGTTCCTGGCTTTATTCGAGATGCATTGTTCGAGACACCGAGGATCATCCTGCAGATAAACTAAACTATTCATCGCTGTCACATAATGTATGCCCTCAGACGCACCCAAAAGGTGGTAATTTTCCTGAGAATCGTACTATCATGTCACAATCAATCACAATTAATTACCTTCAGTGGTGGACGCGGCCGCGGGTTGGCCATTTTCCTACCGATACTGAACAGCAGCATATTGGAGATACAAGGACCTCGGCCATGCCTCTTGAGTGAGTCATAACAAATGATATTGTACACTGAGACATCGGCCGAATCTAAACTTTGGATCATCATCATCATCATTAACTTTTGAACGCGTGGGTGAGAGGGCTCGTGGTTCAACACCCGTCGTGTACCGCGAATATGCACCAGGCGTACGGGTTTCTTAATATGGGGTTTAGGGGAGCTGAGCGAGCGCCACAGACTGATTTCTAGAGAACGTATCATAATCACGGAACATATTTGCCAAGCGAGGCAGGCACATAGTATGTCGCATGTTGTTTCACATGTCCATATAATTTATGAACAGCTAGGCGACGCCACGAGGCGGCCACAGACACGAGGACAAGTCTACGACAAGGTTGGTGTTCTATTTATAATTTCTTCCACACTTCAGAGTTAGAGGTAATAAGTAAATTGAAGACTAGTAAAATGAATGTTAAAACGAGTGCGTTCGGGTATCATTCCGCATAATCAGAGGTTTCCGTTATTTAATCGCACACTATGAGATAATCGGTATATTTATTTTAACAATCGCCTATAGGTATTTGAACGGTTATAATATTTGGATATTTGGAAACTTTAGATATTTGATAATTGAAAACGCCGGTTAAAAGAACTAGGATTGCTACGGATATAACATAGGGAATATTCGTAACCACTAGATCGATCACGTAGGCCAAATTTAGATATTAAGCGTATAAACTAGTATTAAGCGTAAAAATGCAAGATCTTCACACTGGCGATGGAGGCAAGAGAGTATAAATTAGAAATAATCATATAAACTTGTATTTTAGTTAGTAGGGAAAAACAGGATTCTTCACGGTGGTGCCTTGGACCAGGAGCATCGCGCATTATTTAGAATATCATTTATCACAGGAAATAAAAGTGAGGGATTAATTACACTGGTGCCGGAGACCAGGAGAGAAATGAAATTAGAGAAATTTTGAGAATTATTCTAAATTAATATTTAGAGTAATATAATTATATTCAAATTAAGAATGATTAGTATGGAACTACCGAACACATTACAACTTCTCTTTCCAACATCAGTTTGCGTAAGTGAAGGAGCGCGAATCTGTCTCCCAAAAATATATTTTTGACACGGTATAAAAACAATCACGTGATCAACTGCCGGAAGCAGTTCAAATCTAGCACCAGGGCAACAAAGAGGTTCTTCTAAAGTTCGGAGTAACTCGAAATATAACACGTGCATTTCGGCTTTCACTCTCGGGTTGACCTGCGTATAATTTAATAACATTAAATTTCATCATTAAAATAAAGTATTATTAATTTAAATATTATTATTTTAAGTATATTTAAACCACAGCCCATGTTAATGACTGCAAGTCATTGGATTTTGAGTGTTACATAGCTAATTTTAAAATAACTTATATTAAGTAAAATCAAGTGAGACAAACAGTTGCATCTGACATATAACCAAGAAAGCCACGGAAACCTTAGTGCTACAATAATAATCATATATATATGTAATTACGCGATAAATACCTATTTCTGGAGCCACGTCGGACGAAATTCCACCATCAAGCCTTGTTTGAGGCCACGCCAAGAAGCTTGACTGGACCATCGCCACCCATCACAGCAAAATAAAGAAAGGTACTTCTAACTCACACTACACTACCTACATTTATTTACGGAGCCCCCCTCGGCACAAGTCCTTTCCCTCCCGCTCAAAAAGTCCCCAGTTAATGTAATTAATTAAGATAGTTGTAAGACTTTTTATTTTAGATTTAAAATTATGAATATCTCTATAATTATAATCTGGTGAGGATGCTTCCTTGCATGTAACCTCTAATTCCACTTAATTTTTTTATCTTGATAAGTTAGAATAAATAATTATACAAAAATCACAATATTAATTTCACAGAAAATTCCTTCTTCCCCTTGATTGGATGATTGATGCAATGAATCGGACCCATTTCGGTAGAGCCGAACGACCTGGTAATGGTATCTCATGTTAATCAAATAATCTATTAAATTGTGTTTGTTTGGCTACGTAACAGTATCACAAAGAGAACATGAACAGTATAGCATTGAGATATTCATGATATTGGTAATTTAAAAATCACATAGGAACATATAGCATATTTTCATATAATAACAGAATATACCATTTGTTAAGGCCAGGTAGTGAGCAAATACATTTTTTCTCTGGCTAGATTATTTCAAATGCAAGCATGGAATATTTCTGTGTATGCAAAGATAGTTTATAATTTAATTTGATTCTCCCTATTTAAATAGGGGATAGGTATTTCCGAGTGTGCGGTATTAAGGTCGCACGTCACATTTTGTTAAAATTATGACGCGTTGTCTTTGGTTAAATGGAGAGTAATATTTATTTTAAACTGAGGACTTAAGTCATACAAAGTTGTGCTTTGTGTTATATAAGAAAATAGACACCTGGGAGACACCGAACGTCATAGTAAAATTATACTCGAGAGGCTCTAGTTATTGTACTAGATTAAGAGTATCATTACCAAGGAATAAAATTCAAGATTAGTAAGTATGAGATGTTTATGTAACTAGAGATGGTCGAATATGGTTATATTATGTATGCAAGTTTAATCAGAACTCGCTTGAATGTAAATAACAGTGCTCCGGTTTACAAATAATTACTATTTTTTAATTTATTAAAATTGAAAGTGACATTATAAAGAGTTATAGACAACACCAGAATCTAAGGTAGAAATAAAATTTATTACAGCGAGAAGTAAAGTTCAAGGATATAAGTCTAATATAATCTATCACTGTTAATTTTTATTATAAAATTTATTTAATACGCAGAAAATTTTGAGGAATCATCATTGTCCGCGAGAGTTGAAAGATCCAGATTAAAAAAGATTTCGAGGAGGTGGAAGTTTACATGAAACACTGAACACTGGGGCACACGAAACCTTGATGTTGACGTGGATCATGGTGACGGCGTATTTAATGACACGCGGACCCTGAGGTCCTCAGATGGGCAGAGGCAATCTTCCTGGATCTACGAAGCTGTTGCTAGTAGTCATCTGGGGTGACTTCTTGGTGTGTGTGAGGTCATCAGGAGCAATTAGGCGATAGAGAAGGTAATCAAAATGTATTGAGAATTTAAGAAGTTTTAGCAGTTTTCATAAGAAATCGTCACATCTCCGAAAACCCGGGTAATTCACTGGTGGATATTAATTAATCAATGCTAATTAACGGCAAAAATTTTGTATACCGACTACATGATTTATGAAGGTAGCTACCTCGGACTTCGGATAAGCTTACTGCGATATCTCAAATAAAAATTAATAATTAATACCACACTTGTTTGTGAATACTTCGATGGTCGAGAAAAATTCTCGTAATAAAGAGTTTCAATAAAGATCCGGATACATTTTAATTTTAACAGAAGTACCGAAAAACATCGCGAGGCGATATAATTTCACGGAACGCGCCATATATTGAGTAGATGTCGAATTTATTTGTTGCGGATAGGAAAGTGGGGGCTGTTTTTATACCCTTTCGTGAAGCGGCGATGACAAATAAAGGGGTGGAGGAAAAAACTGAATTTAAAAAACAACCGTAATATTTGCTTCCCAGGGCATGTTTTCATAGGGTCGAACTCTTGTGACGCGATATTTTTTGTTTTGTTTGATCCGCACGTGTCCATTCAATTGGTCTATTTATAGACGGTATATCTTATTTACGCGAAATTTCTGTTAGCAATGGGTGATGCAATTTGCACGTAATATTAATATTTGGCGGAGAGAATTTGGAAATTATTCAAAATGATGATTATTATTTTCTTTAATTTTTTTATTATTTATTTCGTAAAGGTGGTATGTTGTACGAGGAATAAATGTTTATTTTATGAAGATTTAGTAATTTATGTTGAATGAATTTAAAAGACGAGTATGTTGATTGTGATGAAATTATATACATGACAGTATACACCATAGTTAACCTTAACTTAGATAGAATCATCTCGTATATATAAAGAAGCAATAAAAATCTTCAAACATAAAAATAACATGAACAGTAGAAACGACTCCATAAGAATTCCATACACCTGGACAAGTATCTTAAATACAACCGTCTACAAAAATGCATTCATCCAAAAAAACTCATCATTAATAATAAAACAACAAAATCCCCCTATAATAATCAAAGAACCACTTAGCAAGGTAATTAGGCGTGCCCAAAGCCGTATATTAAACAAATAACTAAATTATAAGTCACCTTTTGCTACTATTAGACACAGTTAATCGCGACGTTAACTAATAATATTAAGTAGTAAGATTTTAACTCACTTTCATTTTGGCTTTTGCTTCGAATGGTAGAGTTTACTCGTTAGTTTATGGCAGGATTCAGGATAAAAGGCCCTCGAGAATTTACTTGAAACGTTTGGAGTGCAAAATTCCTTCTTAGGACTATTTGACGCCGGTTCCCTCAGAAAATAATTCGTTATCTTTTACCCATGTAAATCTTAAATAGGTCTTCACAGATAAAACATTATGACGCATCTATGAATGTGTAAAATGAAAACAGGGTTGATTAAGGCGAAATTTGTGAAACCGATATAGGGACAGACACACTTTCGAATAGTTGTATAATGGGTGCCTTTAATCAAGACATGTCGTTGTTCAAAATTGAAGGTACTTTGAATATCAACGCGGAGCATGTGCTGATTGCTTGGTGGCCTCCTGGATTCCTGTATCATCATACAGTTTCCTCTCCTAGTTCGAATGTACTAACCGATATTAACACATACATAACACGTGTTTCTACATATTTCATTTATAGAAACACGTGTTCTTATATGTCACGTCCACCATGTCCTATAAATAGCATATAGGCAGGAATTTTGAATATTTAAGACACTATGTTTTCTAAGCCCTATTGATAAATTTTCCGTGCAAATAGTATTCTAGTTATAATTTTATTGTATTGTTATTATTATTGAAAAACCAGCACTTGAAAAAAAAGAAAAAGAAAAGGAAAAACAGTATTTTATTCTATACGTAATGCTCTCCCTTCCTTCTTCTTCTCATTGAACTACTTCGCAGAATAAACAGTTCTCATAATAATAAATCTGACAAAGATACATATTTAAATAATTGAGTTAAAAAAGAGTTAATTTAATAAATAGTAACGGATTCGATTTTCAAATTAGTGAAACGTAACAAATTTTAATAAAATAATAAAATTGCATTCTTCACTGCGTAGTCCGAAAATAAGTTTATCGTTATAAGGATAAACCACTAACTAGCTGTCCAAATAAGCGAAATCATTTTTAATATGGAAATTTATGACAGTATTTAATTTAATTTAGAACAGTAATACAATACTAAGAGATAATTTTACACGCGGACAGTTTGCGGGCTAGCTACAGAGTCGCAGCTGCTAGCTCCCAAAATAATTAAGAAGAGATTATTATATTCCCGCTTGATGTACATCAGTATAAATAAATTATTTGTTTTCATTATGTCACGTTTACTTGACGCGATTTAGCGAATCTCAAATTACTGATAAATTACTTTTTAAATAAACGAATTTAAAAAAAAATGCTTTCTATCATTATTTTCTTGTACCAGTTCGTACTGCGATACATGCAACCTGACACGAATTATAGAGTAATGTACGTTCTATGTGGTATCTGTCTAGTTTTTCCATCTTCGCAATAGTTATATACTATGGACACACAATTCCGACATATTTCGTGCGCTTATGCGCGAAATCATTATTGTTAAATCTATTTTATTATTGAGCATTCGTATGCGCGTTATATATTTTATTATTGTCCCAATTCCTCAGCTCGGCGTGTGGGCTATTGGGCTACTTTCGGGCTCGTTGGGATCGTTTGTGGAAGTGCATTATCAGAGTATTAGTACAGTGTGAACGGAAGGAGAAATGGACCAACGTCAGCATCGGTCGAGTCGAGCTGTCCTTCCGTATCCCGTATGTCCTCACAATCCGGTCCATTCATATAGAAGGATTTCCTAATTAACACATCTATCTATCCCCTATATTTCCATATTTCCCGTATTCCATTTACTCCCTGCTTTCGGCGAATTACGTCGGAAATACTATCGGTTAGCGAACTACAGTTCGGAGGTCGATTTTTTTTCAGAAGTCATCAGCTCGTCTATCTCATCGTATAACATAAAAATTCGGACAATTTTTGCCCAATCGTCAGTCCTACATAAAAAAGTAGTTATATCCTATATCTTTAAAAATAAACCAATAGGTATTTCTGTTTGTGTACAGCGATTTTGATCATTTGTAATAAATAGTTATTTGTCAGCCGCGCACTTATTGGGAACATATCATATTATTACTAATTTGTCAGCGCCATGAGTAATTAGTTTGTTGGCGCTTTTCCGTCGTAACGCGTATAATTATTATGTAGAAGATAGAATGTCTGTTTCATAGCTGGAAATATAATTTATTAAAAATAATAGTAGGAATATTATTTGTAAGGAATAATGTAATGCTATAATATTATAATGTGAACGGATTTGAGGAAATAATATTGCATTAAATATTTAAAATTCATTTAAATTATTATTATTATAAATACTTTAAATCTGCCAACTATATATTACATATATAAAAATACATTAAAACCAGATATGACAGAAGAAGAAGAATTTTTTATTTTTCCTCACATAGAAAAGCGTAAAAGTAAAGTGTTACATACTCACATCGCGAAATAAAAGGATGCGCTGGAATTTTAACTTACACCAGAATTTTTCTTCTTACAGGAAAAAACAATATCGCGAAATACCCCTCGATATTGTGGCGGATAGAAAACGCCATCTTTGGCCCGCACGACGAACTCGGTTTAGCCACGACACTAAGGCCAGTAGCAGCATGTAGCGAGCGGTCTGACGGATGGGGAATGTCGCGAAGCTTGCACTAGCCGGCGTCCGGAAAAGGAGATCAAGAGAGGACTCTTGTAGCCCGAGCATCGCAGCAGTATTTCTTAATGTTTATTTTACTATGTTAATGTGTACTTACTTGCATTGAATTTATAATTCACCCAACTTGTACAGCTTCGGAGCGACTAAATAATCATCGAGACTAAATCCAAGGAATTATTTTTCTTACACATTCCTGATGTTCGCTTAACCTGCGAGGGTGGATCCGCCGCTTACCCAGGACCGTTTATATGGTCCTATTCATTCGCCGCCTGGTTGGCATTTTTTAAATGCTAATAGACAGCTGTGCAACTTCGTCTCGCACGATGTGACGAGACGGTGCTCAACGGCTGCCATCTCAAAAACCCTCACTCTCCTCGCCATCCCCTATTTCTGGTGCTATCAACCCTTGCATTATATAAATTTCAGATTATTATTTTCTCATTTAATATGTACTGTATAACGAAACCATCTAAGTGATCCTCTCAGAATCCTATTCACTATGTCAGGAATACAAAATGAGACTGTTGAGAACTTTCATCTTCTCATACTTTCGTGTCGCTCGACTGACTGAGGGCTCTAGTCCGAGGGAGGGAAGGAGGAACCAGATCTCTCGGAAGGTCACCGACACAATGTGCTGACTGCAAGCCGTCAGAATAGATACCACTCTCCCTGGGCGCAATACAAAGAAGAATTAGAAGACAATTAATAAACGTAATCGCGTATCAGAATTTAATATATTTTTTATTAAGGGGAAAAACATATAAATAATGTTAAAAATTATATTTTCAAATGTATTTCGTAAATATAAAAATATATTTTCTGCTACTTCGTGCGAGCACCAGATTGTAGGAGACAACTTATTCCCCTCTTAGGACCCTCAAGTAGAACGTTTCACCTTTTGCAGCTGATTAAGCAAGGTTTTTTACCTTCCAAAGTCGTATGATATGTACCGTCTTACTCCATTATGTTGATATCCTGGTTGATGGAGCTCACACCGTTCAAAAAGTAGTACCATCGAAGTATTTTATCATATCTTTGTGGTTTTTATCTAATTGAGTTTTTGTTTTAGGTATATTCCGATAGAAATACTACCAATTACAGATGGTTTTATGTCGCAACTTCCGCAAAAGTTCAATGCACTTTTTTCTTTTACGACCAGGATACCTTGAAACCATCCTCATTTAAAAATTTGGATATACGGATTTTGTGAACGCGATAATTTCAATAGTTCTTATCAGATTGCCGATATATTTTTTGGTCAAGTTTGATAATCAGTCTGAACCACCGTCTTATTTCAAAAGGACAGCTGTTCAAAAACTTAAACAAATCCATTAATATTGGATGTATAGAAAAAAGTAAAAAAAATTTCACACACAGACGAAATCTACACAATTCTCGCGACCGATGCGGGAAGGAATTTTTTCGAATGATCGATATTTTTTTTATATTCAAAACTATACTTTTAATTTCTTCATTAATCATTAACTAGTGATTGCTACATATTATTAATTAATATAATGACCTTACCAGCCATTTATTTATTTTATATGTCAAAATAATTATTTATTTCTGTATTTAAATAGTCTGTAAATCACCACTTTGTTCATCACGTAGTAGAAATATATATTACTTTATATAATGTTCGTATAAATATGTAAAAAATCTAGAACAAATGTTATTAAAAATAATAAAACGTCTACGGAGTGTATGTATGTCGCATTAATATTGTTACTATTTGAAACTAAAATGGGACTAACTTGGTGACCTCTCGATACAAATACTCGTATAACCAAACAATGGTTTCATTTTATATTTTTATTTTCTAATTAAATTTTGATTTTTGTTTTCATGTAACACTATTTTCTTGATAATAATACGAAACGATTATGTATCAAAATATAAATGTATTTCCTGTTATGCGAAATTAAATTTATTTATAAACCGTAGTACCTAGTAAAATATATAAATAGAAAGATCATCCACACAAGGCCCGGAATAAAGGAGCATTTTGAGAAGCTTCACACCCACTACAGAATAAATGGGCAGCGCTATCTCATTCCTCCGTATCTCTAGTTTGCTGATTCAGCCGAGACCACGAGCCAACATATATTAAATTTCCACAATCCATCTAACTTTAGGTCATGCTCTAGTGGGCCTTTCCGCTCCCCAGGAGGAACATAAAAGGACTCCGTGGCTGTCCTTCCCCTTCATAAAACGTCCGTCCGCCGCCATCTTAATGACCCCGACCCTTTTTACGCCGACCCACGTTTCAGCTATACTATTTTAGATTTTCATTATAAAATAAATTTGACGTGTTCGGTTGCATCTATTCGTTTTAACGTTCCTTACCCGCGAGCACTCGAGTGTCTGATCTTATTTATATTATACAATTGTACTCTACCTCTACAAAGACGGTATCTAACTCAAGATGTTAGATTATTTATTAACCCGAAGAATCTCAAAAATTCAGTCGATCCTAATAACGATAATATTCTTTATTACGTTACACGTACTCCAGAAACGCAGCGTAACTCTGTATATTAAAGGCTTGACGGTGAATTCCCTACATAATGTGTCACCAGGCGACATCGTCTGGGGCGCCGGAACGATCAATTATATATTTCACTCATTTTTAAGAACATAGGTATCTGATATTGTATTTGTTTGCATTCATTGGTAAAATACGGTTATTAATGTGAGTAATATCATACGTAACACGCTCATTTTAAGAATGTAAATATTGATGCCACCCACCCGATTTGTCCTTTGAAATGAGTTAAAAACACGGTATCCACAAAAAATATGCAGAATATTAGAATTTTGTAAATTAGGAATATTTATATTTATGTTGTTTTTAAAATGTATTAGTTGTCTTTTTGTATTTTAATATTATGACCAATTTTTGTCTTAGTCGAATGCATTTGTAGGTTTTTACACTCGTATAAATATATATATATGTACATATACATATAAAAGCCGTATATTTAAAATAAATATTCCTTAAAGCATTATATGTTCCGATAAACTATTATTTCTATGAACATAAATATCCTTAACCCTGTTTCTATCAGATAAACACGACAACGAAAAACATAAAATATTAATATACCGCAAAAAAACAATGTATATACATAAAAATTTGAGCTCTGTATGTGTTGTGTATTCTATTTCCTACAAGTTTTCCGACCCCATATATTTATTTAATAATATATATTTTTTAAATACTTGTTTTTAAAACGGGCTGTTACACACACTAATACAATTGATCTTTATAAAAGAAAACTGGTGTACAGTTTTATCTGGCACGACCACTAGCCTCTTTGAGCACTACTTTTTGAGCATTTTATGTGAAGTGATTATGATCTCTAACTGACAGAGTGCCACACAGTTTAATAAAGTATTTATTGTCAAAATTTGTATTATTAATTCACGAATAAAGATAATAAAGACACTGTTATAAATGAAAAGTTATGACGTGCCAGACGAGCCCGGGGCCGTGCCGAGTGAGATTGCTGCACGCCGAGTTCCCGAGATCTGCCTTCCGCCCACCGTGTTTACGTACAATATTTTTGTTGTTGTGTATGTACTGAATATTTTATTAATCATTTAAAAAAAATGTCAAACGAGTGATGTGTGAGGGTGGGTATCAAAACAAAACGTTCGAACGTCATTTCTTTTCTTTCATATCATTTTTGAAGAATAGTCAGAACAATTTTAGAACTGACAATATTTAATCTATCTATTTGATGTTTTATCTAGAAAACATTTTTTTAAAACTTTTAACCATTAATTATCTATATATTTACCGTAAGTTTAAAAATATTGATTTATGATTACAGGCCTCCGTTTTACAACAAATTTTGATAGAAAAATCTTCCAAAGCTTTTATAAAGTAAGGAAAGAAAAAGTTTAGTTTATAAATATATATACTTGTAATAACATAAAAAAAATTTACTATACTTTAGACTGTAGTAACTTTACGTCATGGAGTTATCAGAAAGATCGTAAGTTGCTTCAAATAATCTTGTTAAATTTTCTAAGGTAGTTTATATGGTAGTGGAAGAAGATCGTGTATGGAGAATTAAAGTATATACAATGACATAAAATGCATATAAAAAAAATTAAATAATATACGCCTACGATATTTCACCAAGCCAGTTTGAAATTGCCATGTCTCTAGCGGTGCTTTTTAGAAGTTGATATCAAAAATGAATATTCGACCACGATTGAATTCATTAAATCTCTGATGATAGTCGTCGAAGGTCCATGATCCTTATAAACGCCATGCAAGTTTAATCTCCTCACACGTCTTCGAGTAATCGAAATCACTAACTAATATTGCACTATTCCATAGTTGCAAACAAACACCAACTTGCTCACTTTTAACAGCTCTCAAATTAAAACTACTCGATAAATCTGTGAAATTTTGACAGGCATCGTTTGATTCTTTAAATAACGGTATACAGCTATTGCGTCGGTAGCGCCATCAGTCGTTAAATATGAGCAAGGTGAATCGAGGTAAGTGCGACATACAAAACATCGACATAAACTTTGAACTGTTCTCAAATTTCATAAGTTGATGCTATGACATGCTATGAAAGCTTGATAGATGTATCATTAACGATTTCTTAATTTAAGTATTCTTAAAAATCGGATAGCTGATATTAAAAGAATTTTATGAAAATTGGACGAGTACATGCACTTACCCCATCTTTGGGGTAAGAGCGTCTAATTGTATTATTTCTGAAAAATTGTTAAAATAATGAAAATATCTTTACTAATCAACTTAATGACAAAATGTATTAGTTATTTTGGTCCTTAATGACGGGTAAAACGTGCTAAGTTCCAAAAAATCTAGTAAAATTGCTTAGATGGGGGAAGTGCGACATATCATAGTGATTGTTTTTGAATTTGGTTATTTTTTTTTTTAAAATAATGGAACTGTCTACACATCACTAATTAAGAAAGTTTATATACAAAACATATGGACTACAATACCGACCACTCAGTAAAAGAACTTCCCCATGGTGTAAAATCTATGGAGTAAATGTATCTGGTCTTATAAATCTAATAAATAAATAATCACAAAACTAATATAATATTACGTTATATTTGGTACCTACCGCGTACGAGATAGGTTGGAAATTAACATTCACAAATTGGCAACACTGACCGCGCAAGGAAAGACATTCTCGCTACGGCCTTTTTTGTGTGACAGATATCAATCTGCACGGACGGTAAATCCGATGCATAAATAATTAAAATGTGACTTCGTATAAGTGAGGAAGGGTGAGAATAATTGAATATTTTTGACATCTGTGTTGTCCTGCATCATATTTTAACTTTCTGTTCGCTAATTATATGTGTAATTTCAGGATGGACGCATCCCTTCCTCTTCCTCGTTCCTCGTTATTTCTTATTTCAATTTCTTCAATAGTTATTTTATTGATACCTTTTTGCTAAAACTACTTCTGCTGGCATGACGGGAAAGGTGTCATGCCACGACATACTTTAGACCACAGGAAGGATTTCTCCCGAACAATAAAGGAGAGGTACTAGTTGATCTCTGCCGCTAGACAGTACCCGACGGGATAATTTTTATAACCGAGGAAGACGCAAGCGATCCATGACGAACCAAATGCAAGTAGATGACACAGCCTTCCTGACGTTCTGGCGAGTCAAAGTTACAAGTATTTACGGGTGCCTCGGACTAGTCAAATCTAAGCGAAGACTGTGATCTCTGCCGCAATTGACATTTACTACACGTGAAATGGTTGTAAAAATGAATTTTATTGTGTACTAATGATTTAAAACTAATGATCTTCTATTGTAGTATTAATATTTCTTTTCATTTTTCCTATTTAAAACTAATGATTTTGGTATTGTAGTATTATTATTTCTTTACATTTTTTTATTTACAACAAATGGTTTTTCTGTTCGTGTTAAACCAATTTATTTGATAAGTTATTTTTTGTGCTACATCTAACCCGACAAAATGTCAGGTGACAAATTTATGTGTGCTATTTCTTAGGTAAAGATTTCACATTACTAATAATCAAGTATTTTAGCACATTATTATTACAAAAGTACAAAATTATGTTGATTTAGATATTGAAATAATAGTAAATTTCATTATTTTATTGTGGAAAAATTGCCGATCTGATCTCTTTCATCACATCACATTCTAGTGATAGATCGCTTACTATTTTTTACTTAAATATTCTGTTTTCTTGTTTTTTTTATTAAAATTTGTGATTATAAAATTTGAAATAATCTTTTTATTTTCCCTGAAAATGCTGGAAAGTGAGTGGCAGGCGATATTATGAATTCTGTGAACCAGACCCACGCACTTCATGTAATACCCTAAGCAAGTCGGTGGATGTGCAAACACGGCGTCATATTTTGGCGACCATCACGTCACAATATACGTCATAAAGTACAACTCAAAATAAAGCTAATATCAGCGTCCTAGAATAAAAAGTTATCGAGATATACGAAAGATCGAAACGGCATACAAAACTCGCAAATTGACATCAAACAACTGTTATAATTTGAAATGGCATTACGAGAAAACTAGTGTTTGGATCTGCACCATCTCTGAACTCTCTTCAAATATTGATTTACAACATTTATTAATAGATTGCCGCACCGGAATTCAATTTCAAAGGTAATTAGGAGACTTAGATGCACTTATCCCGACTCACCTTACTTATTTTACAGCCCTTGTATATTTTAGTTGAGAATATTGAAGTCGTGCGTGAAAGCTTGGCTGCAGACAACACTATCTCCATCAGACGCCGCGCGTAACTACTGAACCTCTAGAATACCAGCCAACATGCTTATAAAATCCAACTGACCCGACAATCAATGCCAAAGAATAAATCGTCTATCTCTTGTTAAAACGCTGAAATCATTTCAACATTATCTACTTTTATACTCGTAACTGAAAAGTTATATATCGTGTCATAAATATCTCGATATGCACATCCAATTTTCCCTGATCATGTAATAATGTAAATAAAATTCTTAGAAAGTAAGTTTTCAATTGCTATCATCGTCAAGTATCACCAGTGGGATGCACGGAGTGAAGGTCGGGGGAGATAAATTATCGGGAATATTTTTAAGTGTACTTAAAATTGATCAGTACGATTGGTAACGAATGCATTATTGTTTTTTTTTAAATTTTTAATGCATTGTAGCTTAAATATACAAAATTATTTTAGTTTAAAAATATTAACATCAAAGCTTTATTTGAAAATATGAAGAAAGTAAAAGTATAAAATAAGAATATTCCATATAAATTAAATGAATCAACTAGAAAGACACACAGAAAAAAAAAAGATTTATCGAAACAATATGTAGTTGCTACCGGGATTTGAGTCGGAACCTCTTCCTATCTGAGAAAACGTATTAACTATTCTACTGCCTACGACATTCTATTATCAATAACAAAACCTTCCTGAAAAGCTTAATTATTATCTCCATACCAAAAATACCCAATTGAAAATTAATCACCAGCATGGGCTAATAATCGCCGACTTAAAAATGTCAAAAAATAAACATTGATCGTAGCACTCCCGGCACAAGCATTTTTATTATCGAGGTTATTGAAATATATGGTCCTAGGAAGAGTTTACGAAGCTGTATGAATTTTTTTGATGATTCTTCCGAGGGCTCTTAAAATAACCGATTACGATTATGATAAATTTAAAACGTGTTTTAACAAGGGTTGCGGAAACGGGATGAAAGAAAGGGGGAAGAAAATAGGGAGAGGAACAGGAATTTAAAAAGAGAGGGCTGAAGGACCAACCAGAATCAAGAAAAAATACGACCCACCTGAGAAATTCTCCTTTAGGTATCTGGAGTTTCTTCTTCCTCTGAATTTACAGGTCTTCTGGCTTCAAGAAACCATACTTTGTCGATAGCGCTAAGTAGCGCTAGACACGCACTAATCGGTATGCACGGTAGCGAGAAACTGATTACATAGTAGGAGCATACTTTACAAGCCGACAAGTCGTTCCCATGCGGTAGAAAGAACTTGGCAGCACCAATGGTAAACGATTACTGTCAATGCACACTTCATATTTCAACTGGTGCAAAACCATCGACAACAAAACTACAGAAAAAGGTCATGTTCTGGGTATGTGGAATAGGGTAATCGGTAGCTAATGGAAAGGATTTATTTTATATACTTATTGCGTTTACATTTGCATAAGACGGCGATCGGCGATCCATAGAACCTTGTTATGGAGATCGAACAGAACGTATTATCTGTATATTTTTACAATAAATTGATGCATTTATTACGTATTTCAGTTTTAAAAGAAATCAACTTTAGATAAACTTTTTCTGTATATATTTATAGTTGATTCATTTAATTTGTATTAAAAATATCACAGAACTATGTTCTGAAAATGTAACTTCACAACAAAAATGTGTGAAAACATTTTATCTTATTTCATCTCAGAGCTCACTACCTCCTAACTTCAAATCTGAACTCATAGTTCCAATTTTTTAACCTTAAACACCTGCATAGCTTACAAATCCGATTATCAGCTTCAAACTTCCCGAAAACTCTGAGTTTGGGTTTCTTCATGCTCTCCATGCAAGCTCCGGGATCAGACTCTAATACGAGAAGTAATCTTATCTAATCATTTCGAGCTCCTTGTTTAAAGCTCGCATCTTCAAACTTCCAGACTTGAATAATGACGTAAAAAAAATTCTTCATATATATTATGCCACAATACTCGTTCTGCTAACCTGCGCCATTCCCAAAGTACTACGTTGAGTACCATCCCTTCCAAATTTTGCTCAGATACACTCTGAAATAAGACTCAGAGGAAAATAAAATCTCACATTCCCTCTACCTGGACCAAATTTTGTATACAAAATTACTTTTATTTTAAGGCCTGCGCAAAATAATGGTACCATCGCCACACCCCCGTTCCCAGTCTAAGAATTTCAGGTATTTTTAAAATTCAGATATTTTTGTAACAATTAAAAAAATGTGTCAATTCGGACACCGAGATTCCGTCAAGCCTATTTTGTATTTTCATTAATGAAATGTGAAATATACTTTTGAGTAGTTTATTGCTACACATTCCATAGTTTGGGAACACGGAATGGTGAGTATTACCCGCGAGAAACTAAACATGCGAGAACATATTAAGCGCGCTATTAAAGGTACCTCGGATGTGGTGACTTAAGAGTATTGCGTTACAGTCTCTCACCCTGGGCTGGGGGCTGGGAATTCTCTAATTCTGGTCATGAAAATAACTAACGCTCTCATTTTTAATAAATGTAACAGGCAATACAATGTCGGTCAAAAACCGTGTCTTGTATTCAAAATTACTAGGTAAATAAATTAAAGAAATTTACATTCATAAACATTAACACAAATATGTATAAACTTTTATAATTTACAAAATTCTAATATTCCGTAAGTACATATTTTTTGTAGATACCGTGTTTTTAACTTATTTCAAACAACTCTGCCCACTGACCAATTAAAACGCAGAGCAGCGTCAATATACTGTTTCAATATTCATATTGCGCTTGGTTTCACTCACATTTATATAATTGTTCTTTCAAAATTTGAGACATTTATATTAATAATTATACAAAATACTTTATTAATAATGAATAAATAGTGGTTTAAACAAAGTATTTTGTATAATTATTAATATAAAACAAATACTTGATCCTTTATTTTTTGTCAACTGCTGAAGAGATTTATTTGTTAATTATTAAGAAAGTATTTATTTAATACATACAAAAATAAATCCAATAAGCAGCTTTTCTAGTCTACCAAAAATATATTATTTAATATCTGTCATCTTGAGACTTAAGAGTATTATTTTCAAATATCTTAAAATTGTATTTGTTATGGGATCCGCAAATTTAAGAGTTCTGTAAAAAATTTTTTTTTTCGAGGTAACATAACGAGGTATCTACCATTTGTTTTACGTAAACCAGCTTTCATTTAACAAATCAAAATAGGTAGATGCCAAAAATCTCAAAGAGCTAAATAATATTTCGGGATAGTAAATAATAAAATCAAAGAATTACGCTTAGGCACAAAGTACCGTGCTACGTGATTTGATGTAGTATCATGTATGTATATGGTCATTTATCACGGTATATACATATACCTTTTAATGTTTCAAATCCAAAGCGGTTTGGGAATTTTTCTCTAAAATTTGTATTTGTAAGAGTGAAAGGATTCTCAAACCTTTAAAGAGGCTTGAACTTGAATTTATTCAATTCGTCATCAATTCGCCCAACCAAATCTTATTCATAATTTGTATAATCATTACAATATGTTACAAGTTTTATGCGAGCAGATTTATGGAATACATCCGCATAGATTTATGGAACACACGGCGGGTACTCACTATCCTCGCCGAGGGGACCGGGGATATTTACGTTTTACGCTAAATTCAGCGGCCATACAAAGAGCGGGTATTTTTGTTTTTCTAAAAAGCACGAGAACTTCCATCAGATCCATACCGCGCTCTTCGTTACCGCGAAATAAATCTCTCGGCGTGTATCCCATCCACTCCGCAACCCACACAATGCTCCGTGCTGCTACTTACCTAGGTACTTGCAATGATTCCTTAGCGTTTTCCAACTGGATGAAACAGGCACAATTTACAAATCACTCTGCGAGGGAGGACTGCTCGTTGTGTTCCTCGAGTACTTAGCAATGTACACGCGAGGCTTGTGAATATTATATTATTTACTGATGTAGTTGTATTCGATACGATGAACTTCGACATTGTAACACGCATAGTTTTGTTTACAATTGTATGCTGAACGTACTTTGTGCTCAAGCAGGTATCAATTCAAATTATCATTTTTTTTCACGCAATGTACAATAATTGATGACATAGCACTTACCTTGTCTGTATAGTATACAGTACTACTGTAGTTGATGACATTGCACTTACCTTGTTTGTATAGTATACAGTACTACAGTAGTTGATGACATGGCACTTACCTCGTTTGTATAGTATACAGTAGTACAGAAGTTTAAAAAATGAAAGAGACGACCTTTCTTCTTCCACCTTTTAACGTGTATTATACAAATATTATTTCATTTTAATTGAGCATTGTATTATAAAATATATTTCACATTTTTATTTATGAAAATTTTATAAATAATTTTGGAAACACTACGTTATGCTTTCATTCTTCATAAATATATTTATAAATCGCGGTTCTTTAACAATTTCAAATAAATAAAAACCTTCAAAATAATACAGTTGAAAATATTCTAGAAATTTATTTCGAAATAATTTGAACTCGCTCGTGTTTGATGTTTTAGTAAATACTGTTGGTAATATTTGTAAATATCGCTCATCTAAAACAAAGACAAGTATTTTCATTTAGTAAAGTGCCTTATTAACGGAATGAAACATATTTGTCAAGCAAAATGTAAAATACTTCAATTCTAAGGAATGTGAAGACAAACAATTATTCAATGTTACTGGCAAAAAGTTGTTACGAGCTTCCAGTAAAATATAAAAAATGATTTGTAAAAGCGCTTGCAAACGTATGTCTCCCACCCCCTGAGCGGGATGCTGCCCCCTCTCCCCGCAGCCGTTGTTCCCGCCTTTTTATCTCGTCAAATCAAAAACTGATTTATTCGCCAGCTCTCTTGACAGGTTCAAATCGGCTTTTGTGTCTTTTCAAATTTAATAAAAGAATTTTTACGATAATTGTAATCTGGCTCGGTGGATTATGTTATTCGTAAATAAAATAGCGATCCCCGCAATAAAGAGTCTATTTCGAAGGACGCTCGTGTGTGTATCGCGAACGGGTCAAGTATATCTTTTATTGATTTTAGCTAATAATTGTTTCGATTTGAATAAATTATTGATGTTGTACTTTTTGTGTATTGTTTTATCGGTGTCTGATTTGATAGTATTAACCGTTTATACTTTAGACTTTCATTATTAAAAATTCACAAGAGGAGAACCGACGTTAAATATTTATTGAAATGTGCGCGTACTACCGAAAATCGTTATTCGATCTAAATAATACATGTATATGAAAAGACTAATTTACAAAATGTTTTACCTTTTTTTATTTTAACATTACATTTCCTAGACAAATACTAGAATTTTTGTAACAATTTAATGATTGTTACGCAAACATCCCGTACTAAACTTGAACCGCTCGTCAGATGTACGGCCCCGGCGGAAAAGCAAAAGTACGCAATCGAGTCGTGAGGACGTCCGCTATTGGCACGGTGATCGGAGGTTCTATCGGTCTTTATTTCACCTAATAAATATTTTACTTTAGTTTGAAAGAATATCGATACTCACTTTATTTCCCGGGGTCACATTTCTTTCTGCGAGATATCCATTAATATTCTAAAGCATTACCAAATGTTTCATCTAATTATAAACACGTAGGTATATGAAGCTAGGTTTGAAGCGAAAAATGTCACCACTGTTTTCGAATCCTATTTTTTTAACTGTCCTGTTTTTTAACTGTTTTTTTAACTTTCTATAGGTTTATTTTCAAAATAGTTATCTTTAGTTATTGAAAATACCCGAAGAAGTGAAAATTAATATTTTTGTTACTTTAATTAATATTAAAAATTAACGAAAATAAAATAGCTGAATACTTTACATTGTTTGATAAGATATCAAATATTCACAGTAGATCTTGTTTATTTTATGTCCATATGAACGGACGGGCCGGATTTGATTTGTTGTGCAATAAGTTAAAAATTATCCATCTTAAAAGTTAAAATACAAAAATGATTATTTTATTTTTAAGTAGGTACCATTTTTGTTTTATTATTTTAAATATTACGCTATGACATGATTATTACGTACATTTATATAATAAGTGCACATCTTCAAATTGTATACTAGAGCTACCGAAGCGTACCTACTCATCGCTGGAGAGGGATGATGATAGTTTAAAGAAAGGAAATTCGATCGATATGATCGAAGTTGTAAATCGCTAGAGAAGCCGTAATAGTTCAGGGGGTGTAAATTTAGCGGCATTACGGTGCCAGACAGCTTGCTACACGAGCATGCTGGCAGTGAAACATCACTAAGCGCGTTTATACGTCTGTTTGGTGTCGCGGTGTCACTCGGCTCGCGGCCTCACACTACCACACCGCACCGTTCAAACACAACGTGTGTGTGTGTGTGTGTGTGTGCTGTGCTGAGGACTTTAGGAACCATAAGTCTTTTGGGGACAGAATTCAAAGGTGAGTTTTAATTGAACAATATTATGGCCTGTTCCTTTATTATTTTGTTGGTTAAGCAGACCTAATTTATAAACATTTTCAAATGCTTCGTTTCACTTCACAACACAAATGAGTAATCCTTTCATTGAGCACTATGGATGGAAAATGTATGTGATGTTATTTTATGTAACAATGTTTTAAAATAACATTATATAATTACGAAATAACTTCATTTATTTACATTTGTACATGGAATTACTTCATTGTATTGTATTGTAGATGTATGAATGTAGATGAGGCGAGAATTGTGTCAGTATCGATATTCTCTGCCTACCCCCGCGGAGAAACGGCGTGATGGTAAGTAAGTAAGTATTGTATTTCCATAATGAGTAGACATCATTTTTCCACAAAAATGAAAAGTTTACATTATTTTACGGTAAATGTCAGTATGCATTAGTTAATCTACTCTGCGTGCAAAATATAATACACGATGAATAACAGCTCTCTCCGAACAAATTTAAAGTTTCAAGAGTGTTTTTTCTGTCAATTTTTAAAATTATTTCAGAGTTTAAACTTAGAGCCCTTAAATATCTAATTAAAGGAACAATTAATTAATTAATTAAAGGAACATTAAAAGAACAACTTCAGCAAGTCAAAGGGAATGGGGCGTTACTTAATGACTGCTTACACATCGTAAAATATCAATGTTGATTGCGAATTCATAGTATTTCATGTACTTCAATAAAATAATATTATACGCACGATCTCTTTCCATTGTGTATCGAATACAACACTTAATTTCTTTAAAAATATATTTCAATAAATTCAAATATTTTGTTTGTGGGTCATAAATAATATTGAATAGACACAAAACTGGCGCATTTACGTTTCACGCACCCATTATCGATAATAGCCTTATTTCGAAACTCGCCAAACTGACAGTTTCGGTATTTAAAAGGAACATTGTTTTATCATTAAACGGCAGTTGTGGTGTATTTTGAGATTTTACAAAGAACGATAAATTAGAAGCGAAACTAATTTCAGAAAAGGATATATATCAAATTTCCGCAGTCCCAGTAAAATATTCACGTGTATCAAATAATAATTTATCGGGAAATTTAAAATCATTAGCATAATCGTCAGCAAGTATCAGTCCTCCGTGCAAAGAGATGATTTATCCCAGATATATAGACCGAGAGAACAATTCCAAGTTCGCAACGTTCCCTGGTGCGCAAAGCTATTTCTCATGTCTTTATATTCATTTTTAACGCAACAAAACTTGTTTGCACTAGCCAGTTCGTACAAGCAAGATCTGAGTTCTTCTGGAGGGTGGAAAGTATTACATTTACGCATTGTACTCTCTTTTTAAGCGTACAATTTTTATATTTTAATTTTTACAACTAGACATTGTACTGCATATACGTTGGGTTATTGTCACTACTAGTTTCGAGAGGTGCAGTCCCTCTCATCATCAGTATTATAGTCTATTCGGGTAATGGGACGGGACTTGAGAAGAGAGGGGAGGTTTCGGTCGTTAAAGAAAATATGGACAGTAAAGGTGATGTATTAGGGAATATTATGTTGTTTATTATTGTTTTCTGCGATTTTTTTTTTGTATTTCAATGGTTTCTAAATTATATATTATTAATCATTTATATAAGGTACCGAGTGGAGAAGTTTTAGTGAATGAATATCGAAAGTGTGGTTTGTTTCAATGATGAGGTTAGAAATTCCGAGAAGTTGTTATTTTATAGGCAGCGGCGATGTTACTTTATTCTCATACTTAGATTTCTCGTGGTTTTACCTTTATATTTTTATCGCAATCTCCATAAGTTATTTCAAATATTCCGCTTTATGCTAATATCAAAATTTTTGTTTTTGAATTGAGTAGAATTATGCCAATATTGTTGTTAGTGTAAAACGCGGGTTTTATATGCAAAGGGAAATTATTAGTAATTTTATAGGAAATAGGTCCAGTATACAATATTTTCCGCCAATAAATATTTTCAGTGGAGTTAGTTTTGTTTCGAGTACAAATCAATAACATCTTTCAATGTTGGTAAAAAATTATTTCTCTATCTCTAATAAATTATCTCTATTTGTTTGGAAATTCATTTAATTAATATTTTATGTTTCTATAAGTGAAGGAGAAAGATCTCGAAAAACCCATTTCTCATGTATAGGGTTGTTCAGCGAAAAAATTTCAAGATTAAATAGTAATTGCTCGCAGACCATCAGGGTGAGGTAAGTGGGAGGGGTATTGTTCGACGGGCGTGATTTGCTGATTTGCCATTAACAAGAGTCACTGGTCGGGGGCATTGAGCAATATTTTAAGTGCAGATTGGTTCGTGCGCGTCGCGCTTTTTGTTCTCACTTTAATATTCGACGAGTAAGTGATGGGTCGAGTACGCAACTTATCTGGTATTGAGTTCAAAAGTTCAGACAAGAAGGGATAATGGTTAACCAAACTTTTCCGGGACCATCAACGTCGGCAGCGACGCCAGAACATGTGGCTCAAGTTCGACGTGAAATTATGCGCAATCCGCGTAAATCGATAAGGAAGATTGAAGCCTTTACTGGAATAAAAAAATTAACAGTGCACGTTATTTTGAAAAACAGTTTCACCCATACAAACTGCAAATCGTGCAGTTTCTTAACAAAAATGACTATTCTTTACGTGAAACCTTAGCGAGAACGATGCTGGAACGTTTTGAAATAACACGAACGCTTGGAAACATATTCTTTACTGACGATGCACATTTTCACATCGATGGTTATGTTAATAAACAGAACATGAAATACTGGTGCCCGGACAATCCAAGGGAATGCCATCAAAAATGTTTACATTGTCCAAAAATGACAGTGTGATGTGCAATTTCTGCCCGAGGGATAATTGGCCCTTATTTTTTTAACCAGCGAGAAACAGTCACTGTTGACGTGTATTGCCGAATGATCGACGAGTTTTTGGTACCGCAGCTGCAGCTGTTTTTCGGATTAAACAACATAACACAATTTCAGCAAAACGGGGCCACTCCACATACAGCTAAAGTTTCAATGGAGAAGCTGAGAAGCATTTTTCCCAATAAATTAATCAGCAAGTACGGAGACATACCCTGGGTACCTCGGTCACCAGACCTTAGATCGAAATAAAAAAAAACGAGTTCTAATGTGGAGGAAGCGCGCCCCGAGTACAAGATCATGTACTGTTGTTTAATTTTGTATGTCTGCACTGAATTACCAACCTACCGTGATAGCAGTTTCTTATTTTTAACTGGGGATATTTGTCATAATTGCTTTCCATTTCTTTTATATTAAACAAGTGTAGTTAATTGTGACTTCTTTCAATCAAGTAGATTGGATTCCTGTCCACCCGAATTACACTAGTTATTATAAATGTAGAACAAGTGAAGAGAAAAGTCGTCAGCAAGGGGAGTTCTGAGTTCCGAACTCACATATCATGTTTCTATACTGAACTAGCCGGTGAGTGTGAATGAGGACTCAGGTCACGTACATGACAATCAATGACGAATCTGTTGCTAGTATAATTTTTTTTATTATCATGATATAACAGTTCATAGATTTGTTTAATGTTTAACTACTTTATGAATAGAAAATGAAATAATATTAATTACATATAAATAATAATAATTACTCTGTCGCTACCCTTCATCAGCTGAAACTAGTAGGTGAAGAAAATAAATTTTGGTTAAAAGTGAACAGTATATTTTATTATATTAATATAATGGATAACCACTGAGAATTTTAGTTAGTTTTAAATTAATGTGTTAAATTTACTTTTATTCTATAAGTATATATGAAATGTTCTATCCAGGTTCACTCGATGAATCCTCTAAAGTTTCTGTGTTTACATTGAACGTTAATTCCACGATGTTATCCAGTCGACCTTTATGTTGCCAGTAAGTTTCTTCAAACTGTTTAGCTAGTTTACATTCTTTCTTCCAATTCTCTGTCATTTAATCATCTAGCTTGCAAGTGACCTTTTTGTTTGGCGTAGTATTATGTATGCCGCAAATGTTTTCGATTGGATGTAAGTCCTGATGATAAGGAGGGAGTCTCAAGACTGTGCATCCATGACTCTACTATTTGATCAATATACATTCTTGTGCATAAGGTCATATAGATCGACTATTCGCATAAGGTCCGAAAATTAAATAATATTTTTGAACAAGCAATCCTGCATTACTGCTTTTCTGGATGGACTTGTTGGAGCAGGATTATTTTCTACGTCATGATATGCAGCGTTGTCAAGTATTACGATCGACCCAGGTTTCAGATTCGGTGCCAGCTTTTATTCGATCAATTTTTTATACTTTTCAAAATTCATGTTATTATGAAAATCGCCACGCTTTTGTTAAACTACCATCAGATCCACCTGCATGTGCGCTTATCAGCCTCAATACCTTCTGATGATTTGTCTGTCCAAGCATTTCGCTTCTTATAACTACTGTTGATGTAGGATTCATTAGTATAGGTAGTAACAATAGGTATCCCTTGCTCTCTTTATGCTCTTAGAGTCGTTAGATAAGTAAAAAGCTTCAACTGGATGTCATATTTTTTTATCAATATTTTGCGATTATTGTCAAACTGCACTCGCCGAAATCTTAATCTACGAATGACCTACCGTAATGAGCTGACTGATTCATTAGAATCTATGTTACTTTCAATAATTTTCTGGTGAAAATTTATCAGAGTCGGCATTTCTTTGTCGGTTACGTGGAAGTCATGTATAATACGACGAATAGTAGTTTTACAAAAGTCATCGATGTTAAATTTCGGTTCTTTTTTTATTTTTTCTTTTCATATAATTAGCTCTGGTGCTTCTTATAACATCTTTGCTACTTGTAAAATACGTTTAACTGAAAAAGAACTACATTAGTAGCTTTGGAAACACGTTTCTGTACATTACTCAGGTGAAGTAACTTAAGGCCATATTCCTATGCTTCCTTTTTCATAAACTCGTATACATTGATATGAAGTTGAGCTTTCGTCCTTGCGCAATTAACATATTATTGTAGCGTTGGTCACTAAGAAGATGGCGAGGATGTAAATCAATTGGTGATCATTATATACATATTTACAATTTATTATACATTAATCAAAGAAAAACCTTAGGCTAAACTCTCAATCTAACTTATGGTCTTGTGGGGGCGACGTCCGGATGGTAATGTTACGGAAGCGGACGGACGGAATTCGGTCGCCGTCGCGTCTACTCTTAACGCTGTGGGTGCTGGATCCCTCGGCGGCTCGCTTCGGCTATCATTGCCGACCCGTCTTCATGGGCGCCCGGGCCCATTCCTCTTGATAGTCTGCGCCGCTGGCAACCGATAGCTCAGGTGCCAACTAAATCGGGCGCCTCTAGCCTAGTTCATCATTCTGCTTTTCCTTCATCCTGGTACTGGCCGATCTCGGCCGCCGGTCGCCAACCGTCCGATGGCTGACGGTGGGGTAGAAAATTCAATTCTCCCTGCGAGATTTTTAACTTTCTAGGTTTTTTAATTGTCGTGCAAGATTTTTTTTACTGCATAGATTCAATTGATTTTTTTCGAACAAACTGATTTTCTCACCAACTTTTTCTGACTGATTACTTTATCGCCGTATCCGGCCTCTTCAAGCACCTCAGGGTGTGTCCTCAACACGATTAGACGATTAGACGGTGATTGGTCAGGTTCGTCTCTGTGGCTACCAGAGGCTGGAAGCAATACCGGTCACGCCTCCAGCCGTGTCATTCTGTTACTGAATATACTGATATTTCCGAACAAATAATCTGTGTTTTATTTAAAGTTATATAAACGTCATAATTTAAAAAAGTCCAATAAATAAATAAACACGGGAAGTATACACATGCCACGGTTTAACAACTGTCGGTACTTTCGCGCTCGGCTCGGTTTCCAAACATCCCGCTCCATATCCGGTGCCGGTGCCGGTGCCGGTGCCGGTGCCGGTGCCGGCGCCAGCGAGTGCAAGGGAGTGACGTGAAGTTACTGTTTGTCAATTTCCCTCGGGTAAAACGAGCATCAGAGTTATTTCACAGGACGGATCATTGCTTGCTACATCGTAATAATATGTTTCCCAGTGACGGCTGCATTGCATATTATGGGACCAAAAAATTATTAAATATGAATTAAATATATTAATTATAAAGATATACATATAAAATCAATTTTATCGAAAAATATTGTTGTTGCACCACCGGGATTCGAACCTGGATCTCTTTCCTAACCGGGGAAGGTGCTTTATCCAACTAAGCTACAGCGACATTATTTTTAGCGACAATTTTCGACCCTATATGTTACCTTTTTGATATTAATACATTTAATCGTTCCATCATTTGACAGAGCCATCTACCTTATTTTTACAGAATCTCAAATACCTTTGAGTAAACTGATAGCAGACGCCAGAATTATCAATTCATTTTTATTAAATTTTGGACACATTGATACAACTTTATTATGTAGGAGAACACATTCTTATTGTGAAGCTGTAATTATTCAGAATATAGGTCTGTGATATTTTAAATATGAATAAATATTTTTCGATAAAATTGATTTTATATGTATATCTTTATAATTAATATATTTAATTCATATTTAAAATATCACAGAGCGTCTGTTCTGAATAATTACAACTTCACAATAAGAATGTGTTCTCCTAAAAAGAATTATTGATTTTCAAATTAAATTTATACTGTAAACAATACCTATCCTCTTCGTTTCCCTCTGTTAATTGATATACTTAAATTATCCATTCGAAGTTAAATCTAAACATTTATTTTCGAAATATTTCTTACCTAAGATACCCAATATTGATAACATATTAATTACAAATTAAATTAATCAACCGGAAAGATAATCAGAGAAAATCTATTTATCGAAATAAAAAATTATTACCGGTTATTGAACCTTTGAACCATTTTTAAAGCAATCAACTTCATATATTACGTTGAATCTCAAATACCTTTGAGTAAATTACGCTGATCCAACGCCATATAAAGTAGAATAGGAAGAGGTCCAGGCTAGAATCTCCGTAGTAACTAAGTATTTTTTTGATAAATATATTTTTTTCTGTACTTATATCTTTCTAGTTGACTCATTTAATTGATACTAAAATATCACAGAACTAGGGAACTTCAAAATATATATTAATTTAAACTGAATTTCGTACACATTATTTAAGATTCATTTTTTTATATGTAAAACGTATCACTTAATGATGATTTAGTTACGTTGTTACATGCTGCCCAGGCTGCCCAGGCTGCCCAGGCTGACCTGGCGTCCTTCCGTGTCATGGATGGAACATCAGGTCCCCGGGCTTTATGTTACCGGCTAGCTTTCATCGGTACTTACTTTGTGTGGGTTTTCGCCAGGTCAGGGCTGTGGATCACTTTTCATCTTATTTTTTGTCAGCAGGGGAAGGGAGAATGCACAAATTCACATTTTTTAAACTTAAATAATTATAATTTCACAATTGTTCATCCAACTGATAGCCGCATGTCCTATTGTCCTACCTAACTTATACTATTTTCTATCAATTCTCATGTGCATATTGACTTTCTTTTCTTTCTTCTACATGACCCTTGTTTACGCGTCTTGTTACTTCTATTGACGCCACTGCGTTTTCTGGTTTATAAAAATGTATATGTGTGTGTGTGTGAGTATTGTCACCTTTTTCGGTAGCTAAGAAGATGATAACCGAGGCGTCATTTTTATTATATACCATTATTTATCTGTAAAATGTTTTTAACACATTACCTATAATAGAATATGTATTTACTTGTTTGACCAATATTACATTAAATAATAGCAACAAAAAAAAATTGATTCTCATTGTAACATATATGAATTATCAATTTTAGTCCATAGATGTCGATAGCGTAGTGGTACTCGAAGCGAGTTCACATATTAACATATATACAACTTTTAAAAATTTGATAGATATGGAGATTGATAGGTGAGAATGGTGAACGTTATATTTATATAAAGTAATCACTTAAGTCTGCCGAAAACAGGTCGTAAGCCCTGTAATTACCCATACTTCCATATATTCTAAATTAAATATAATAAAAAATAGCTTCATTTTTATGAGATATCTATTATTTGTTTAAAAATTTTAATCCTTAAAAATATATAATTTTCTTTTTAAAAAGTACGTGTGCGAGCCGCCCCTGCATGCATTTTACGTAGCATTTCATGAACCATAGCTAGCAGCGAGTAGCAGTAAATTGTTATTTCTTCGCTATGAAAAATTTGTGATTCTACGGATATTGAGCTAAATATAATATAATATAAGTATAATATAAAATAACCATTTTTTAGTTCAGCAGAAAGCTAAGCGATCTTAAATTCTCAGGCTTCATATTACATATTTTCAATAGTGAATTTCGAGATAATCAGCGAAATTAAAGATAAAATTATAAATATACATTTAGTTTATACTCGTACTGCCTAACAAAGGAACGGACGTAGTTCCGATACTGGGTGGCATTATATTCAAAATGCTATATGAATTATTAAAATGCTATATGAATTATTATAATGACTAATCACAATCCAAATGGTTGAATAAAATCAATACATGCATTAGTAGGGAACAAATAACACGCAGAGCCGCGCTGTTACGTTACGCCCCTGGCTATTTTTACAGGCACGGAAAATGAAAACTTTAGATTAATAAAGGTATTTGGGTGAAAAGATATTTAATAAACAGAATTATGAAGTTTCCGACGTTTCACACAATTTGAAGAGGATAGCAGGAAGTTTGACAATCTGGATCGTATTACAGGTTCAATGGGCCTTAATTGTTTACTTGTGGCCCTCGGGCAGGCTCAGTCAATCTTTAATTAAGGAACCTCTCTGCACCCTCGGCCCGCCGCCCGTCGCCCGCCCTCCGCAGGATAAAACAAACATCTCTCCGTCATAATTAGCGGAGCCTTTGAAGATTTTCATCACTTCCACTGAGATTCATTACTTATTATTAGGCTCTTGTGTTCCAATATTCAAAATAGATCCATTCACAAATAGAAACCGACAAATATTAAGATAGGTAATTAATGTAATTTGAATGTCTCCAATGCGATTTTAAATTCTTACAGCGTTTTCACAAAGAGGTGCCACATTTAGCTGGGGGGTCTGGAGATGTAACATTTTGAAGAATAATTGAATAAATCGATACACCCATAAATTGTTGCCACGAAAAAATGTATTTTTGAAATATTTACGAGTATATAAGTTTCCGAATTAATATCGTCGAAAGACCCCAATGTTAGAGATCTCTAATAAAGAGAAGAAGACCATAGTGAAGTACTACACAAGCTGATTCAGTAGCAAATAGGCTGATCAAACTAATAAAACAACTATCTACTCGTAGAAAAGAAAAGTCTATCGATCATTCTAGATAATTCCAGAATAGCAGAATAAAGCGTAGCTAGACCAATGAAATCTAATAAATTGTCTCTTTCTTTAGAAAACCTGTGGTATTTCATTATATAGAGCTATGGACAGTATTTTTAATTACTATAGTACGAAGCAATTGCACGGAACAATCCCTGAAGTTACGAATTCGAGTGATTTAGCTCAGCTTAAATCGGTGGTAAACCTGGAGAACAAGCTTTCACTTTATATCGATATCTGTATACTGTTATAATAGATAATATTGAATATAAAGTATGAAAAATCTTCAAAATATGTTGATGATATCGTAAATATGTTTAGTGATAGAAGAGCTGTATATTCGGAGAGAAAAATGGTCTAAATGTTTGCCCTCTCGGTCGTGAAATAAATCAAACGATGAATAAAATAAAGGTACATACGGTAATAGTCGGGTTTAGCAGACATTAATATCAAACACAAAATGTCCCAAACCCAAATCCTGATATAAAATATCCGGACCTTTTTCAGGATTAAGCGTTTGTGGCGCTAAGCGGACGCGGCGCGGCTCGGCGCGGCTCGGCACGGCTCGGCGCGTGCCGCCCCTGCAAATGTCCTCCCCATCACTGCCCACCCTGTTTACTGGAAATTATTCTCGCTTTATAATCTTCAACGCTTACATGACGCAATGAACTTCGGTAACATTTTTATATATTTTAAATGTACACGCGTGATTCGGCCATCAATTAAAATATACCCCTGCGAGAAACAGCTATTCAGTTCCACTGCATCACCGGGAAAACTAAATAACCATTTTAATAATACTTTCATCATAAATACATATTTAATATCAAATACAAAATAACCAGAATATATGTATCCCCTATAAAAGATGTGTACCTATAATTCTCGACAGCAAACTAGATGTTATTCTACACATAAACCACATTACAAACAAAGCCTTTAAATTGTAAGGATTTGTTACGAGGTCTGCGAAAATATTTAAGGATATTCATATATATTTTTTTTATGTTATTTGCCATTTGTTTTGTTCAAATCCTATATTAATCTAGGGTATTAGATAATAACAACAAAATAAAAATGATATATTATTAGAATTCAAAGAAAAATATTATGTTCCATTCGGAAATTCTTTAAAAAATAATTTAATGCTAACCTCTCTTCTCCGTAATACTTTTCAAAAAAAAAATATATAAATTAATTTATGAGAAACATACTACCTACTTATTGCACATTAAAGTAAATTGAAGTATTTTCACCTTTTGATTTCACATTGATTGCATATGTATATAAAGGGGTTGATCATTTTATATATCCGGGTTCTAATTTGAGCACGGTAAATAGGACAACTGATGAATTGAAAAACCGACTTCTAGCTGGAAATATAAGCTGCTATGCGTGTATTAAAAATGCCATCGTTTAAAATACCGAGTCAACGAAGTAAACTGCTAATATACAAAACCATAATAAGACTAATGGTTACTTATAGTTTTTAAATGCGGTGCTCGATCCAAATCGAAGCAGTTTTTGACCGTAAAATATAAATATATATTTATGGACCTACACTAAAATATGGAACTCATAGAATTAAAATGAATCATGAGCTCAAAAATTTAATTAAACAAGAAACAATTGTAAAATTATGTACATCCTAAAAACTGCGATGGGCTGGCCATGTTGAAGGAATGCCAGATAACAGGATACCAAATATCATAATCAAGCGGACACCCCAGTGAAAGCGATGAAGAGGCAGGTTATGGAAGAGGTAAGCTGACTGTGTGAAAGGACTGGAGTAGTACGTGAGGATCTGGGAACTGAACGAGAATGACCAGGGATAGGAGTCTGCGGAAAGCACTTGTAAAGGAGACCAAATCTCACCCTGGGATGTAGTGCCGTGGAAGAAGAAGAATAACATGTGGATCTTGCATGATATGGATGCATTATATTGACCATGTTTTGTTAAAAAACATACATTCCTATTAAGATTTGTCCGAATTAATTTTAAATATACATATATTCTTATTCAAGTTTATTTTTTCGGTATATTTTGTAGTAAACGTAAAAAATATAGTGTACCCGAGTCTGAATTTCGTCACCCGGCGAAAAAAATCTCGTATGTGTCAATTTCGGTTATGTCTTTCCGTTTTATCAAACGGGGTAAAACTCATGATTTATTCCGAGCGTAATATAAAAGTAGAACTGACACTGCCGCTAGCTCAGTTTTTTAAGGTTTCTCGTAACATTTTATATTTGACTCACAGGCCAGGCGCCGATTTTATGCTTAGTTTTTAAAATAAAACAATTTTATTAAATTTATATTTTCAGTTGACAAAATCGAAATTTGTTTTAACGTTGCTAAAAAAATAACGGAAAAACCGAAATACATTTTTTTCAGATAAAACTAATTACTAGTGATTTTACGAAGATTTTTATTCTTGACCGTTTGTTGAATCTGTTAGACTTACAACAAATGTATATATATTTAGCAATATTTGAATATCTACAAAGGCACTGTTATGAAACAAAATAGATATCTTATAGAGATGTAGCTATTTTTTATTATTGGAAAAATATAGAAGTATGGGTAATTACAGGGCTTACGATCTGTCTTCGGCTGGCTTAAGTGATCACTTTACACGATGTAACGTTCACCATTCCACCCTCCATATCTATCACATTTTTGAAAGTTGTGCATATGTATGTTATTATCTAGAATCACTTCGAATACCACTACACTATCGCCATCTATGGACTAAATTTGATATTAATTTTGATGTTATTTTTTTGAAATTATTTAAAGCAATATTCTTTATCTGTGAAATGTTTTTAACACATTATACTAGAATATCATCAATAGAAATCATAATTTTACAATTTTTATATGTTTTCTTATTTTGACCAGTATATTATAAGCAATTACTAAATTTTCACCCACAAAGGCACTGTTATTAAACAAATAATAGATATCTCATAGAGACGGATTAATGGAAGACAGGTCGTAAGTCCTGTAATTACTCATACTTTCATATTTTTCTATTAAAAATTTATTATATTTATATTTGTTTATAAATATATGTTGCTACTTGTGCATGTTAAGTTCCTCCAGTGCAGTCTGTACTAATCTGGTGCACTTCCGGAATATCGCGCTGCCCTAAAGTATGTCACGGGTAACCAGGAACAAATAGCTGTTCCGATTCACAAAATTCTGCCATAAAATATTTGAGTGACCGTCAGTCAGTCTCGACTGAGTGGAAACATTTATGTAATATTATTTAATTTGATCCTCTTGACCTATCTCATATCCTGCTATTCGGGAAGTTTGTTGTGATGCATTAGCACGATCGTTATTGAATTAAGAAGACAATAAAACAATCAAAAGGACTTGACGCTATCGCAGTAAATGCTATCATTACATTTTCTACTTCTGGTGATGGTATAAATTAAGCCGATAGCAACTGTGAATATTATTTCTTGTCGACTACGGCGATATGAGGGTTAGTCACGCGCTTAGGAATCATACTCCAAAATGTAATTTGACGGCACATTTATTTTCTATAAAGGATTTTTATATAGACATTTAAAAATGGTAACTTGAGAGCGAGCCTCGATTTCGCTTCTTGATATTCGCTAATGAACTTCATTTCAACTTCAACCTCACTGATTTAACAATGTGTTGTTCTCAATCTGATTACAAGTTAGTCCTGTTTTCATGGCCTGAGCGTTTAGCTTACTTTGAAGATTGTAAGAATACTGATGTGCCTCGCGTGCACGAGATGCAGAAGGCCACACAATGATACATACAGAATGAGACTGGAAAGTGTACTTAAAATAGTCTAGCTGAGATGAAGGAACAGCTGGGACCCTTGTGTGGAAAAATAACAAAAACAGTACATTTTTGCCGAATCGCGAGATACACAGAAAAATCCAATCCTGCATCTCAATCTAGGAGGCCTTAATTCTAGCAGAAGAAAACATGTTAAGCATCTGGAAGAAGAATCACTCTCCGTCTCAAGAAACTACGCAGTGGGAGATTGCAAGTTTGTCAATTGTAACATGAACTATATGTTCGCATTGTATTGAAATACGATTTGGAAGGACTATCTTTAAGGGTAATCAATGATCTGTTGATAATTTGTCTCCTAACATTTTCATACATTAGACTAGACTAGAATGTCGGTAAGATCGATCCGCCGGAGCTAGACAATAGCCCGCCACTCGGCCAGCTCTCCACGGCGAGGCTGCTAACGACGAACTTGCGCAGTGTCGAGGTCGGCACCGCTTGCCGCCAATGGCCGACGGCAGAGTCGGGCGGGCCGCAACACGGTCCGCTCTCCTCCGGCCGCTAAATTTCCCGCCTCATAATGTATTCCTCCGCCGCCGGGTAACGGCGGGCGTGACGCGCCAGCGAGGTGATAACGGTTCGACTCCCGTTTTTATTCTCCGCCACCTCCGCCAATCGATATTCCTCCCCGGCGCGCGCGATCACACGCGGGCACGGAACCCGCTCACGATGTCATCTCCGTAGGTACGTCATAAACATGAAATAACCGGAATAGCGAGGAACACAATATCGTTACCACCCTGTGCCGCGTTTGTTACTTGCCATTTCTGTTGTAGCGATTCATTAATTCCAGCCCCGACAATGAACACGTTATTCAAGAACGAGTGCGAGGTGTTAGCGCGCACCGCCTTTACTCACTTACTCGCTAATTACTTTAGGCCGAGTTTTACCGAATCCCGCTCGAAAATGTATAATATTTACATATTTATTCTTTCTAAACGAGTCTTTCGGATTACATTATAAACGTGTTTCTGTTTCGCGAATGTATACTGCCTGCTCTGAGCACGATATTATTATCTTCCGCATAGTACCGCCTGGAGCCATTTTATGCTTCTTTATGTACTTATACGTACTTGGCACATTTCTTAACACGGGGTGGTGCTTACCAAAGAGGCGCAATAAATTTGATTGGAATACCAACGTTGATTGATATGATTATAATAGCAGTTTTTTTATTTTCTAAATTTTCATATCTTTACAAGGTTTATTTGTGTTGTAAAGTTGTACCGATAATAGGTTAATTCGAGCCTCGAAAATCTACGGTCAATTTTTTTATCCCCCCTACCTGTCACTTTTTAGTACAAAAATCCGATCTTCCAGCGATCCTAGAAAGAAAACGAGAAATCGCCGAACGCAATAGGAATATCGAGCAGTGATATTAATGTTCAAAGAGGGTCATTTCCGTCGCTGGATACCCCGCTGGATATGGAGGCGATGGACAAGTATGGTCGCGCAACCTTTCGCTGGCCGTATTTCATATTCCGCTCAGTGCACGGCTGGATATTATTTATTTCTCGATCCGGTCCCTACAAAAACACGACTCACCCGGAGATCATATCTGACGGGTATTTACATCAATATTTAGACAAAGTATTTCTATCTGTTTGCTTTGGTCGGTAATAAAATACAGTCCGGGTCCCGCGCCCCCACGTGCGCGGGATCCTCCGTCCGGGTTTCCTTTTCAGATTCTCATTCCTCGGGAAGATGCTCAGCATTATTCATTACAGCGGTTGTCTGCAGCAGCGCCACGTGAATACGACTATTGTTACAATCGATACACTGTACAGTTTGCTTTATCACATTCATTTCTTATTGTATTCAAATATTAATTACTAAATTGGATTTGGTGGGAGTGGATCGGGTTTCTATCAGAAGTTCCGATCTACTCAGTTGCAAAAAGAATCTGAAACTATTCGGGACTTTTGTGCGAGTGTGGGTGTCCAGATGGGAACTTCTGCGGAATCCCAATGTTTGATTTATTCACTCAATATATATATATAAATAATATATATATTCACTTACTATAACAAATGTACATATTTTTAATTATTTTTTTAATGTTTTTTCATACGTATGAATATAAAATGTTTTTGTAGTTTCTTGTATCCATTTGAGCCGCCGGCAGTGTGTTCCGATTGCAAGTCAGATTGTGTTTATTTTTGTTTTTTAGTTTTCCACCTATCGGGAATGTGTTTTCATTTTTCGCTCTGCTCCACGACTAAAGAGACATGTGTTTATTTTTTTCTACTAACGTTATTTATTGTTGTTATTCTTTATTTTATTGTTGCATTCATTTGTTATTTGTAATTTTTGTATGTAATGTATTTAAATGTTTTACATGTTATTGTTTGTACTTCAATAATGTTGAAGTTGTCGGGGTCAATGAGAGCAATTTTGTGTTGACAGCTGTGCGGCATCGCTCTGTCACTATTATGCGGAACGTTATTGCACGATTGTAATAATAGCATTAAATAAATACCAACCTGGCGGTAAATGAGTGGGACCATATAGAAACTTTAGCTTATAAACGGTCTTGGGTAAGGGGTGGGTCAGCCCTATTTGGTATTAAATATGATATGTTTTTCGTTTTTTGTCTTGTTTCAAGTCTGCCTGCCTCGGTGCCGTCGCGTGAGACCAGGGAAAGCGATTCTGTTTGTTTACGAGTGTGTTTTCAAATTATCATATTATATGATTGCACTTCGTCGCTATTGCGAATAAAGATAACTAACTTACTAACTTATCATCGCGCCGTAGGTATAGGTAGAGAGGATAAAGCCCCACACTCTTTTACCCTGACACAATTCTCGTCTCCTCCATATTCATACATCTGATTATTGAGGATTCTAACAAGATCACCCTTAAGTATATGGCTTACCTGATCGAGCCAAGTCTTTCGCGGACGTCCTCTACTTCTGGTGCCATTAAAACTTGCGTCATATATCTTTATTACCATTCTCTCCTCATTCATCCGATCCATATGACCAAACCACATAAGTGATCATTTCTTAATCTTACTCACTATACTAAGATCAGTTTTTAATTCTTTGCTTATTTCTTCATTCTTTACTCTGTCATAAATATATCTGCTACATATACTCCTAAGTGATCCTATGTTTCACTGCATTCATTCTATTTTTGTTCCTCTTCTGTCAGCTTCAGGCCTCACTTCCATACATCGTCGGTACCAGGACTCCATTGTATACCGCTAATCTTGCCTCGGTTTACAAGTTTCCGTTAGATATAATTCCATTCAATGCACCATTTTTTCAGTCTTTCCATCAAACATACTTCTCAAATACACAAACTTATCTTCTTGTTCCGAACATTCAAGTATGATATAAAGATATAATCAGAAAATTAAAGTTAACAAAATAAATAATAAATAAAAGAATAACAATTTTACAAAACGTTATATAAAAAGATTATTGACGACAGATTTTTTTTATTCATTGCCCAACTAGGCAAGTCTGCTTTTAAGGCAAGTTGGGAAACAGTATAATATTTTTTCACACCGCACACTTTAATATCCAACACTCAGAAATACAAGATCGCACAAGTTTGTTCATAAACTAATTGAACTTATTTGTCATTCAAAGTTACAAGGGTTATTTCATAATAAACAACTATTTACTCTCAGTATCTGCTCTACATTTAACATCATAATTTAACAACCAATTTAAAAGATTTCATCTAAAAGCTCTAATGGCACTTAATGTTTAAATATTATTTCCAATTTGATTATATATTCTGGAAGTTTACAAAGTGGTTTTTATTCTTGGAACAATTTGAGGATAATTTGCTCTTGAGGGGGATAATATTATATATTCCAATCCTCACAGACGAGCGATCATTTTCCTATGAAACCTAAAATTCCATAAAAAGTGCCTATGAACAATGTATAGACTTCTGAGCAATGCTTACTTCATACATATTATAACGTTACGAATTCTTAGTATAAGAAAAAATGTAACATTGATGTACCTAATTAAAATAACGATCACCCTGGTTAGTTAATTTCACGCGCGGTTCAAAACGCCCACTACTGATTGCGATATTTGCCGCTAGGATTGCGTCCATCGATTCGAGTGACGGGCCGGCGCTAGCAGGTATGGATACTTACATTTGCAGTTCGAGCTCGGAGGGTTCGCCCTGCGGGCGGCTATGCGGAAAATGGAGTCTATACAGGATCCAGGCGCAGATCCAACGCCAGAGAGGCGTTTGAACTTCGCGCCAAGGATAATAATTGAAGGGTAAAATCCATATAATTAATTGATCTCACAACGCACTCATTTCTAGAATTACGAATCCATATTGTATCGTAAAAAATTATATTGTTGCAGGAAATAATATAATTTACCTTCTTTCTTTATTTATTTCCTTCTTTTATTTATTCTTTGATTTCCTTCTTTCATCTCCTTTATTCTTTCTTAATTATTTACTTATTTACTACTTAAAATTACGTATTTTTCCCATCACCTATCGACAATAACTTATAATGGTCCACCTGGAAGAAGAAGATTCGTGCATGGGCCGACGGTTGAAGGAATGTTCTGACCAATTGCCAATCGAAAACGACGGTGGATGCTGCTTCTAGGACACCAAGAGGGACGGATGTAAGAAGATGATAATTTTCTACCGCAGGAGCAAGAAGAATTGACCCAGGTCGACGTATTATTTGTAAAATTATTATTGTCGTCGTCGACTGTTATGTAGCTACGAAATTAAATTTTATTTTTATTAATCAAAAAACAAATTTATAGTAGTTTTCAGTTCTTTTAATTTTTGTAATAAAATGTAACGTAAAATTTTCTGACTCTTTTATCTTTTATATGACCTATCATGTTTTACTGTTCATTTTTAGTGAAGTTTATTTCCCAAAAGATGGCAAGGTGGATCTCTATATTATGGTAAGTAGGTAGCTTCTGATTCACGTACTCACAAATTCATGCTCTCCCCTGTTAATATTCGGTGGAGGATAGTCCGCCAGCACACATCTCACAATGGCGCTTCCAAGTAGTGGCGGACTACACCTCACAATATGTACACCTGATGCACTCCCCCATATATCAATGCCACAGTATTATGCAATTTTCATATTTTGTTTATTCAGAATACTTCTAAGTATTCTAAATATATAAATTAATTTTCGCAATCTTTCTGCCAATCCTTCTAATCCATCCCATTTTATTTTATTTTTAATATCTATTCGCAAATACTCAATTGACTTACAACTTGCTATACTAGGACATTATTTTACAACCATTTATATATGTGCAAGCGCAAACTTTTTGGGTAATCCTACCTCTGTGATGGAGAAAGGTATAAATGTAGTTTTTGCTGCATTAAGGGTTAAAGGGGTAATAGTTATTTATTTAACCGACTGTTGATTATATGTAGGTTTTTTTTCAGCAATATAATGAAGACGTTCCCTTAAATATGAACAATGATTTGTCTCTCTATTTCTAAATCATTGATTCAATCAAAAAAGCAATGGAACCAGTGTACTTGTCTTTCTCCGAGTGTCTTTTAAAGAGAACTCAAAAGCCGTGCTTAATAAATATATTTTACTAAGATGAGAAACACCGTATCAAAAGCTTTAGCGAGATCTAAGAATATTGTTAATGGCCTTTCTCCAGCATTCACAGATTCAGATATATATTTATTCAAATAGTTTATGGTATCTTGGGTACTTTGACCTGCTCTGAAGCCAATGATTTTTTGATAACATATTTTGTTGTTCTAAATACTTAATGTACTCAAAAAATAAATTAGCTGAGAATTACCCACATTGTTTTATTCTTCTGATTTGAAGATGGGTCTAATAATTGCACTCTTTAGAACATTTGGAAATTTTTCTTTGGAGGAACATAAATTGATTGTATGTAATGTAGGTTGACTAACGCGAGTTTAGACCTTGTTCATAATATTTGCAGATATTTTGTCTTCAGTGGAAAAGCCAGGTTCGAGAGAGGTGTAACATAAAAAGAAGCAACAGGTGTATTTTGACGATTTATACCCCTTACTAAAGAATCCTTAGATACTGAATTTTTATTCAAAATATCTAGAGCATAACCTTTTACCACCTCTACAAAAAAGGCGTTAAAATAATTTGCAACCTTTTTTAGTTCATCCGACACATCAGTTGGATGAACTTCTGTATTTATATTGGATCTGTATCATAGATAAGAGAAGAAATTTGTATTTGGATATGTAAGTGTCATTATCAGTAAGAAATAAGTAGCGAATATTTCGAACGTATTTTTAATATCTCTAGGTTAAGATAACTTAATTATTTGATCGTATATATTATAAAAATATTTTATACAGTAAACCAAAACTTACATACATATTTAATTAAACGAAATATTTTCATCAATGTAGTTCATCAACGTAGCGGAAACCTATGAATTTTTACTACTGGCAATTTTTTATTGAATTTTGACGTAAGTATATTATCTTTAAATGTTTTATTTTTTATTATGCATTACGTTATAGTCAAAAACTAAAACTGACATGAATAATTTTTGGTTATGTTGTTAAAATCTGCGCGGGAATAATTTATCATAACCAAAAAAAATGATGTGTTCTAGGTTGAGTGAAAAAACCATTCTTCTGATTCCATCTTTACTTAACTTATATTATATATATATATTATATTATATTATTATATATTGTGTTGTATAATAAAAATTATACTCCTCTATCTGGGATTCATACACCATTACCTAGACGTCATTTTTGTTCGTTTTGACAGCGATCATAGATAAAGAATATCCCAGCTATTGTTTCTCTACCATAGACAAGATCTGGCTAATATATATATATATTTATTTGAGTTTCACAATTTCAGTGCTACTATGGATAAAGGTGGAATAATTTTAATTACATCGACATTATATTTACGTGTGGTGTGTTTTAAGGAAAGCTCTATTTAAAAAAAAACCTTTCTTTTAGTTGCCGTAGATTTAAAAGAAATAAAAGTTACTTTGGTTTAATGTAAATATATAAAAAAAAAAAATTTAAGTCATTTTAACGCGGTCAGTGGTGGCTGCTGCGCGACCAAGGCTTCCGTAAAAACCATTTTTCATCGCTAAAAATTGATTTTGTAACACGTGTAAATATGTTTTTTTTCTCTTTGGTTGTAAATACAATGCTGTGTATGGCGATGTGGCACGGTTGTCGTGTATGGCAGTGGGACACGATTACCGTGTATGGCAGTGGGACACGATTGCGGTGGATGTTAGTGGGGCACAGTTGCCGTGTATGACAGTGGGGCACGGTTGACGTGTATGATAGTGAGGCACGGTTGCCGTTTATGACAGTGGGGCACGGTTCCCGTGTATGGCAGTGGGGCACGGTTGTCGTGTATGGCAGTGGGGCACGGTTGCCGTGTATGGCAGTGGGGATGGTTTCCATGTATTTACATATTAAAAAATGCCAACCTGGGGGCAAATGAGAAGGATTTTTGCTCACAGAAAGATCCTGGACCCGGGTCACCTTTAAGTGTGTTTCTCGTGGACCTGGACGAAAATCTGCCGGATTACGGTTCTCCGTGACGCGAGTTAGTTCTTTTTTATCATTTTTGTATTGTCCTTTTCCTTACAGGGTATGGAATTAAGTCAATACTCACTGTTTCCTTGCTTTCTTGCACGATTTTGTATTATTTTTATTATGTTATCTATGTTTGTTACAAATATTTGTATGTATTGATTTATCGTCGTGTATGTCATGTCTGATTGTGTACTTTTTTAAAATTAAAGTTTACGGAGGACAGTGAATGGTTCTCGGTCGGAGGTCTTAATAGTAGGTAGGTAATAATAGAGTAGGACCGATATGCTCGCAAAACACTCCAGTTTAATTGGTGGGTTACTTCTCACTTTATAACAAATACAAATATAAATATGGTGTTTTATTTTTCTTATCCAATTTGCCCATTGCTCAAACAACGCACCTCCTTGCCTGTCATGAGCCCATCCTATGCACACCCTGTGGCATGAAAATATGTATGTTGAGCATCTCGCCGAGAGACAGAGAAATAAACTTGTGGATAAGAGAACAGATAAAGATATAATTGAATACGCCGATTAAATTAAATGGCAATAGACAGGCCACATAGCTCGGAGTGATTATCGCATCACGGCAATCACTTTGATGGTCTGGCCTCTAACTCGACATATCAGCGGGTACTTTTGTACCTATATGTAGATAATGTTTTAGTAATACGCGTGAGAAATTATTTTTTAAATTCAATAATTCCATGTCGTGCTATTACACTATTCCATATTGGCGCTGGAAAAATTAAATTTAATATATTTTATAGGGAGCGAATTAATCAGAATGAAACCAAAATGTACAAGAATGGGAAATGAGCTAATCTCGTGTGCGGAGTGCGATGTTGTGACGACTGATGACATACCGTGTATCAAAAACTACCCTTCCTTCCAATCATACCCTTTCCCTCCGAGGATATAAAGAGATGATAGAGCGTCGCATTATTTAGTCATGAAACATCATTCCCGCTTCATCCACACTCATACATCTTCTCACGTTAGGTCATTTATTATTGAGGTTTCTAATTATATCGATTAGTATCGATTGTACCTACCTCTTTATTGATGATTTCCTGATAGGTTTCTTATAGATCTCCTTTTATGTTAAAGAATTGTGGTCGTGCCGGTGCCGTGGAGTACTGGGCACGTCTGCCTTCCCATTGCTCAATGCTTGGTACACACGTCTGGATTTCGCTCTGGCTTCTTCCATCAATCTTCTCCTCAATTATATTTCTTGTAAAACATACTGTAAATTATCTGACATAATATCGCATTGAAACAAGCTTCTGCTAAATAAATATGCTATTATCCATCATAATTATTCTCAATTACATATATTTTCTTATAAAAGTTGAAAACAAATCGGAATCATCACGAAGCACGGTAAAAAGGCTAAAATTATATCAAAATATTATTTTAGGTTTTAATAATAATTATTATTTTTGTAGTTTAAGGGGAATAAATCTAAATACGTTTTTTCGCTTAATTATGAAATAACACGGCCGAGAAAAAAATAAAGGATTTGAAATCAGCGGAAGACTGGTTAAGCCTCATTTACATGTAAATAAAAGGACTCTTAAATGACTTCGTCTCTCTGTGCCATAGCCTATAATAATGTAGAATGTCTGAAATATATACTTCAAATTAAAATAAATATTTTTACAATTATCATTATTAAATTTCTAATATATATATTTTCATATTTATTATAGATATCCCATCCCGGTGACTATTTATTTCCGAAAGCAATAACCTCATGAATTTTTTTTATTTATAAATAAATAAATATTATTTTGCTTGGCAAGCTTGTATAATAACATGTACAAATGTGGAAGATGCGAGAATTGTGTGTCAGGACAGAAGAGTGTGGCGCTCTATCCTCTCTACCTACCCCCGTGGGGAAATGGCGCGATGGTAAGTTAGTTGGAATAAAGACTGTATTCCCTTTTCTTCGTATTCTTTCTCAGGTACTGGTTTTTCAATATTAATTACAATATAATAACATAAAAACTCGATTTGTGTTAGCACAGCAAATTTATTTAAAATTATTACTGGTTAGGCTATATATATGGACAGGCGTCTTATACAGGCATAATTCCTGCTCACGTGCTATTTACAGGGTATGGTGAATATCGCATATATATAGACACGTGTTTAAATATATAAAATAATGTGGGAAGAGCTCGGATGATCTGTTTGCAAGTATTATTTTTTGCCGTTAAATACGGCACATAAGAAATCTCGTATATGGGGCCTTATGCACTTGTTTGTTTGTAGGTGCGAATAACTATTCGGCTAACTCAACAAATAATAATTTATTATCTTGAACCCGCTCTATAGATATATATTGTAACATTGGTAATGTGATCCCAACCCTAGAATGTCTAAAAATCTATGGCAATAATTCCGCGCGGAGTACAACACTAACGGCGGTTGACAGACACATTTTCTCTGTGGTGTGCTAGCAATCACGCGCGTAACGGAAGGCTGATTGAAATTCATTAAAATGTAATGTGTAATTATCAAGAAAGCGTAAATATAATGATAAGTGAAATTTCTGCTAATCTGTATGGTGTCATTCTAATCTTTTTAATTACAGGACCTAGTCCCTTTCTAATACGATGGCAATTTCGCCATAAGATGATGATGATGATGTTTTTATTGTCGCTGAATCAAGAGGAGTGCCCTGGCGCTTATATTATATTATGCATGAGGACTGACGGCGAGTGAGAGTGACATGGCTGCGCAGATGGAACCGTACACAACTCACGAGACCGGTTGAATCAGAGTACAATCAACTGATCCGGAGACGCCAGGTTGCAGTTGGGCCTTGGGACCACTCCCCGGGATGGATCCAAAGTGGTGGAGAAACTTCGACATAACCTCGATCATCGTGACGTCTTCGTTTCTCTATAACCGGAATGTAAATTTCGAGATGTAGTCTAAAATCCATATTTGAAACCAGCTCGCATTTGTGCACCAGGCTTTCTACGCCAAGATTCTATTAGATTCCAAGTTCTCATGTTTCATTGTATTTCAACCGTATCGATTTAATTTGTTTATGTTCATATAATTATGGTTTGAACCATTTCCCTAAAACAACTATTCTAAACAGATGAAGAAGCAATCAATTCTATCATGGTACACACGAGAAACTCATGTAATACCTGAAAGTTCCTGGTGGACGTACTGACATAGGGGTCGCATACGTCATAATACATATATATATATATATATATTGTTACGTTATAAGTCACTTTTTTATTTGACATGCGTACTAAATTTTTTTTACACTACGAAAACATTAATATTAGCTATTGATTAATAAAAGCGTAGTGTGTTTTAAAATGCGAAGTTTTGATGTTTCCGGCGGGACCAAGTAAAGATAGGCGGTCGGCGAGAGGCGCTCTACTTAAAATATATAATCTATGTCAATCCGGCTGGATTATAAGGGTAATTATCTTTACAGTGATATAAATTGTTGTACCCCTGTGTATAATGTGTTCATCACTAATTTACATTGTGAATCTTCTTTGTTCAATAAAATTTATATTTCTTTCCTCGCATGGCGTTTATTTTTGACAATAGAGTTTTAGTTTTTCGCGGTAGAGCAATATTTAAAGTGCGGTGATTCATTGGTTCGTGGGCGTCGCGCTTTTCGCTTTTCGCATTGAGTTCAAAAGTTCAGACAAGAAGGGACAATGGTTAACCAAACTTCTCCGGGACCATCAACGTCAGCAGCGACGCCAGAACATGTCGCTCAAGTTCGACGTGAAATTATGCGCAATCCGCGTAAATCGATAAGGAAGATTGCAGCCTGTACTGGAATAAAAAAATCAACAGTGCACGTTATTTTAAAAAAGAAACTATAGTTTCACCCATGCAAACTGAAAATCGTGCAGTTTATTAACGAAAATGATTATTATTTACGCGAAACCTTAGCGAGAACGCTGCTGGAACGTTTTGGAATAGCACGAATGCTTGGGAACATATTTTTTACTGACGATGCACATTTTCATATCGATGGTTATGTTGATAAATAGAATATGAGATACTGGTGCCTCGACAATCCAAGGGAATGCCATCAAAAACGTTTACATTCTTCAAAAACGATAGTATGGTGTATAATTTCTGCCCGAGGGATATTTGGCACTTATTTTTTTAACCAGAAAGAGACAGTCACTGCTGACGTGTATTGCCGAATGATCGATGAGTTTTTGGTACCGCAACTGCAGTTATTTCCCGGGTTTAACAATAAAACACAATTTTACCAAAAGGGCCCACTCCACACACAGCTAAAGTTTTAATGGAGAAGCTGAGGGGAATTTTTCCCAATAAATTAATCAGCAAGTATGAAGATATACCGTAGGAAATCTCAGTCATCGGACCTTACATCGTGTGACTAATTTTTGTAGGGATACCCTAAGTTGAGAATTTACAGTAATAATCCTCGAACAATTCAAGCCCCACAAGAAAATATCTGCCGTGAAGTTGCTGCCATGAATCAATGCTTTGCTCTTGCGTGTTCGCAAATTTAAGACTCGTTGAAATAAAAACTACTTTTGGTCAAAGATTATTCATCTTTCAAGATTCCAGAATGTATAATCAAATTGGAAATAAAATTATAACTTTAACTGACGTTAAAACTTTCAAAAGGTATGTTTCAAATTGATTGTTGAAATTAGGAAGAGCGGATACTGAGAGTAAACTGTTTTTTATAATGAAATAATTCTTATAACTGCATTTTGATCTTGCATATTTCCCTTTACCTTATATGTGCTTACATTATTTTATATGTTGTATTGCACATTAGTATTTTTTTCTCTTTTATAAATATTTTTTTATATTTTTACGTTTACTTGCCTTGTATGTTACGTATTCTATTTAATTGTATTTTGCCTTCAATGAGTTAATTGGTTTTGTGAAATGTAACTTGTTTACCAATTTGCCCTAAAACAGGCTTGCTAAGTTGGGCAATACATTTTAAAATCTGTGTAAAATATATGTAACAAACTTTTTTTTGTAGCTGTATAATGCTCATATGTTATATGTGTTTAAATAAATTAAATAAAAACTAATAAATGTATTTGTGAAATATTATTTCTTTAAATCACGGTTAGTTCATTTAGTTAGTTAGTTAATTTCGTAATACTTTTAGTGTCGTATAAATGAACTCTAGAGAGAAATTAAACATTAAATAGAAGTTATTTTAATATTCACAATTAAACTTTGTTCTACACACATGTTGGGTTATTTTCACTACTACTTTCGAGAGGTGCAGTCCCTCTCATCATCTTGAAACTAGTAGTGAAAATAACTCAACATATGTATAGTACAAAGGTTTATTGTGAATATTGATGCCTTATAATGTAATTTTGTTAATTCAATTTTTCTCAATTGAAGTGATGTTTTTTTTTTCGTTAATGATTTGTATATTATAGGAGAACGTCCTAAATATAATATTTATGAAATATTAACAATTATGTCATTTTTATCGGTTTTTGGGAGTTGGATTTACGTTTATGAGAAGTGTAATTTTCATGGGTGTTGGAAAATTTTTGTGTTGAATGTTTTTAAAATTGATTCATAATAATAAAAATAAATTATTAAAAAAATGTATTTCTTATAATTTGGATAGTTCAGCATTGGAGAATCTCTCAATAGAATTCGATACATCCACATTAAAAATTTTAGTATTTTTAGGATCTCTGTTGATCAATACAATTGGCATAATCATACCTAATTTTGGATTATTTTATGGAAGCTCAAAAAACGTATTATTATCTCTGCAGCTAATATTACATCTGCATATTTGTTATTCTATATTAAATTTAGTTAGATTAAATCATAATTCATAATACTGTCTACCTCAACTAGTAACTAAAAATATTTTTTAAGCTAAAATAAATATATTATTATTTTTGGGAATGTGTTCCGTACAGGAAACAAGAACTGTAGAAAAAGGGTGATTTGCCGGTTCACTTTGGCGTCTTTGGGCGGCGATATCTGCAGCGCCGTGCAGTGGTCCAGGGGGGTCAAAAATCATCGTCCAGTGTAGCAGCCAAAGTCAAGAAAATTCCAGATGCAGTCCAATGTCGTAGCCATGAGGTCAAATCCAAGAAAATACAGTAAAAACAGCAGGGTCAAGAGAAGTGGAGATAAATAAAAACACGGTTTTAACTTGAAGAGTACAGCGGCGAGAAAAGGGAATGATCTCTTCAGCCGCTGGACCATAATTTATTTCAGATAAATCTTCTCTGGGTGTGTGAGGCCCCCCGTTTCGTGCCGGACCAATCGGAGCGGGTAAACAGACCTCGCGCCACCCCGATTCGGTCCGGCGCGGTCACCCCCTGGCGGCGAGACTCCACAACTCTTGCTCATTTTTCTGCTGGTTTGTTTATGGTTGTATAAAATCTAATTCTAATCTTACAGGCATCGCAAGTATCTTGTTTTATAGGTCTTAACGATGCGTCACCTTGCGATGCCTGCTGCATTTGAATCCGGGGCGATAGCCCGGGAATTTCATATTGCACCATAAACTTAGAAAACCTCTCTCTTCACCCGTCATGTTCTCTTTATTAATACAAACAATATATATATTTTATCATATCAACTTTAGCTATTACACAAAAACTAAATCTAATTTTGTTGCTGTTGAGTAGGCGGAGCCTCGCGGCACAGTGGCGCCGAATTTCCAGTAGCGCGGGGTGACGGGCGAAAAGTGTTCCTGGTGCGGAAAAGATTGGACCCGCATGAAACCTTTTCCCGGGCCGAGATTGTCGCGGCCCTACGGGCCCGTAGTTGTGCGGAACAGAATTATATGAATAAACTTTAAAGAAATAACTAGTTTTTAAAAATCAGTTTTATATTACTTGTAATATGATCCAGAAAAATATCTAAATCAGCTACATAATTAAAAGTGAATATTTTATGAGAAACTTATACAGTTTCTTCTATAAATAATAAATAATATAGTATGTACTGCTGGTATCAAGATTCAATTACTTTTTATTTATTTGCAGCAATTTAACTCACCTCTTAAACGAAATACTTGAGGAGCTGATGACATATGCGCAAGTTCTGACAAGTGCGTGAAAAAGACGGTGGAGATACATATTTTACATTGTTACATTTAGCGACTCGGGTGATAGCAAATTTTCTTAAAACGCTTTTTTATTTTTTTGATTTTGAAATATCAAATTTATGTAGAAATTGTGGGAGTAAATGGCATTACTAAGAAATTTTTAACCAAAAGTGGAGTTATCAATTTTACACTTAGGTTATCGATATAAAAGTAATTACGTTACACCACAAAGTAACCGCCATATTAATTAATGATGTCAAAGTGAAGATTTGTGAACAATTATTGGAAGAAAAAACGTACAAAACTGAAGTCCGAAGCACCTACAAAGAATGGCTCAGGTTATGAAAAACCAAACGAATAAAGACCTTTATCCCGCCATCTATCGTATCGGGACGCACTCAACCCGCTTTATAAACCATGGACAAAGCCAATGCGGCTCTTCCAGGTATAGACTCACATATGAAATGGACGATCCCGACACAAAAAAAACCCGCGCCCGGTAAGCTCCGAGATTTCAATGTGGTAAACCCCACTGAAAACAATACGGAATATTTGAATATCCCAAACAAGGACACGAAATATTAAAATAAATATAAAAATATACGAAACACTCGCCTCAGAACAAATTTATCAACGATATCACTACGAACATAAAGTAGACACTATCACATAATGATTTCATAAATTGTCACCATTTTTTAACAAATCTGTATCAATGTCCCTTTTCTTTAAAAAATCCGTTATATGGCAGTACAGACTATCAAAATTAATAATGAATATAACATTTACAATCATTCCGCATTGATGTCACTGCTGTCTAATATTTGCAGTCAAAACGGTTTTACAGAAAACAGTTTTTTTTCGTACCTGTCCATACTGTTCGATTTTCATAAAAAGATTTTACAAAGTGCCGATAGTCGTCTTGCGCGCATGTGAACGCGACATATAGAATGGTTTCTTTCCGTTATCTACCTGATTCCCCATACCCTAGACCTAGAGTGGTTTCATGGTTTTGGACCAGTTGAAATTCTGAGTTGAGTTGAAGACAGTTAGCGTTTACCATTGGGTACGTTAGTCTGTGAAAACTTTATTTTACTGCAGTGTGGGAATGATAAATTTATGGTGAGTTAACATTTGATTTTCGGAGTTGGTCGAAGTGCGTTAGACTGCCGTAAAATTGACGTCCTGTCAGGTTTCTCGCTACCGTATCTTGCTAGTTGCATGGTGCTCGTGTGCTACTTCGCGCTATCACCGAAGTGTGTGTTCAAGAGTACTAATATTTTGTTTTTTCTTACTGGAAATAAAAACAAAGTATACTACATGATATATTGTTAATAATAAGGAATTTCCGCGTTGAAAAATCTATTCCACGGAAAGCCGATCACCACTTGCACCGTAGCGGCCACAGGGCCTAGCAGCAAGCAATTTATTATTTTGCTTGCTTTCCTGTTAGTTTAATTATTTACAAGCGCGGTACTTGTATTTGAATATACAAGCGCGGTACTGTAAATAAGTGAACAGGTCAAGTGACCGCGACTACCTATGTAACGAAATGTATTTACGATTTATGATCAGTTTCTCTTTAAAGTAGCTGTATGTTTATAGATATAGTGTATTAATAGAGATTTTGTTAGCATTTTTTACCCTTCCAATTCATTGAATTAGTATCGTTGCGGGTAGCACCGCCACATTAGAAGTATATCAAGTGGATTAGACTTGGAAAAGTGTGTGAAATTTATTTCAAATAAGTGAATTAAACACTATGGTGATAATATTATTTAATGCAAGCATTGATTGGTTTAAATGAAGTTTTTAAAATGAAATGCGTACGAATTCACTACACGTTTGTTCGTGACTTTTTGACACGTGACAGTGTTGGTGAAGTACTGTAGCCACCATATCAACCGGACATTGTTCTCTGTGATTTTTTCCATTCCCCGAAATAAGAGGAACCATGAAAAGATAACATATTGCGACCATAAAAGAGATAAAAGTTAAATTAAAGGCTGTATCAAAAATTGTTTCAGAGATTTTTTTTAAATTAACACTAGACCCACAAAACGTCTTGATAGACGTTTGTATGCAGGTACACTTTATCCATTTGTTACATTTAATAAACTCAAAAACATAACAATTAATCAGTCATCGTTTATACAATATATATCATTCTTACAGGTAAGACAGGTTATTTTCTATAAGCCATTTTTTAATAATTTCTTATAAATTGGGAGAAAGTGTGCTATTTTGTAAAGACCCAGGCAGTTTATTTTTTATTGTAGGAAAAACAAATTCTATTGAAATAAATAAAAAAATCGGAAACTTTTTTTTTTAAATAAAGTTGAGTACATGGAATACACATTAAATAATTATTCTTACTATTTTAAAATTAAGCTAGAAGCTTGTAGTATGAAAATAGAAATAACTCGCCGGTCTCTTGGAATAAGGCGCGAACCCCGACCGGTAGATCACTAGGCCAGCGTCTTAACCGCTAGACCAACAAGCTACTCGATTAAATCTAGTAAATGAAAATGTACGCCAATGATTTCTTAATAAGCGAAATTTACAATATAGAGAATTTTGAATCAATAATTGAATAATTCATAGTCTAAATAAAACGAAAGTAAAAAAATATTTTCTTAAAATGACCAACAATAGAATGAGATAAAAAACTTAATGATTTAATCGTGACAACGGACTTTTTTTTTCATAAAAGAGCAGCTTTATTACATCTCAGATTCGGCGGCCCTTGATACCTATTGACATAACAGAGTTAACAAAAAATAAATCGTAGAAAATGCTAGAGTCGAATTTCGTTTACGTCAAGGAGCAGATCTTCATACATCGGAGGGTCGCTCGGGTCGGTAGGGGCGCGGGTGCTTTGATTGAAAGATGGCCGGATTAGGTGGGTACCCCCTCCCCTGCCGGTGACGGGTCGCGAGGGTTGACAGGCGGTAAAAAGGGGGAAGATTGTGTGAGAGGTCGCGCCAGCACAAAAAGCGGACCCAGCATCGGACGGCGGCCTAAGGATGTACTCGGACTTGCACCGCTTTTTACAGGTTTAACGACGGAGAATCTTATTGCCGACTGTTCTACGAATAATTCATTCCCGGTCGGGTTTTTACACTGCCTAATAAAATAATATGACAATTTACCTTACACCATAAAAAAATGTGACCGACTGAATGTGAATGAGATATATTGTCTTATTTTTAAACACAATTATGTCAATATTACAAAATATTATAATCCATCTGACTGCTTTAACTTGTAGAGATTTTGCTAATTGTTTTAAACTACATATATCAATTTGTACCTTACACAAAATACGATTCGTACCTACACATATATGTGTATGTGTGGTTGTACGGGAGTGTGTTAAGTACGAAGAAGTACTTTTTTTTCCAACTTTATTTCAAACATTGGTAAATAACATAACACTTTTTGTTTTTTTGCCAAACTACATAGTAGTCTTACGGAAAACTACTACTGCCGTGAAGGTCACGATCTTCATAACTTATAAAAAACCGATGATCTTTTTCACTATTTGATTCGTAAATACGAAAGAACCACGGAATAAATTATCCGAACTTATGTGCTCAAAAACAAAATATTTAGGGCCCATTATTTTTTTAATTAGCTTATAATACCTCGTAAAACGTAATTTTAAAAGTCGGATAATTAGATTTCCTTAAAAGAGAGAGATTACTTTGAAATCTGCTTCCAGTACCTTTACTTACAGTACTTTAACGGTCATCGTGGGTCTGCCGGGTTTCCGATTTATTCAAATATTAATAATCTTGGTTAAGTTTGTAGAGTTTCATCATAATGGATGGATATAAATGAAACAATATTGTTACTCTATTTGAGTTTATTAGCACTACTCGAGTTTCGAGAGAAACAATAACTCTCATCGACTGGTAAAGTATTAAAAGAAATTAAGTTGTCATGTATATAATTTCGCCACAGTCAATGTACTTGTCTTTTGAATTCTTTCATCCTAAATTACTAAATATTCGTAAAAGAAACATCTATTCTTTGTACAACATGCCACCATTACGATATTAATAATCCAGAATTTATAAAAAATAATAATCATTTTAAATAGCTTTAAAATTGACTCCGCGCAAATATTAATATTACATGCAAACTTTGTCAGACAATACCAGAAAAATCGCGCGTAAACAGGAAGTACAGTCTAAAAATAGATTATCCAAGTGCACACGTGCTATTTCAACAAAAACAGGATGATCGCGTCACGAGTTCCTACTGTATGGAAACCACAAGCATAGTCCTATGTATTTTGAATGTGTTCTGTAATTTTCGTCTTTTCCTCTCTCCAAATTTGCTGATCGCCGTTGCTAGGATGGCTATATAAGCGACCTCCACTTAGTCTCCGGAACAAAAAAAATCAATATCTATTCAACCTTGAGGCGCGTCCGTGAGATTATCGGTACACGATCATTTCCGGTCATTCTTTTAAAATGTCTCAGTCTCGTTAAAACAATCTATCTCAAAAATATTTTTTAACAGTTGTAATATTCCTAACTATGTGCGGTAATAATTTACTCGGCATGTCACAGTGAACTTTTTCAAAATCCAAGGTAGTTACCTCCACCTATCGCGTTTGTAATATACAAAAGCCTATAAGAATTTTGCCGTAATATATTATCAAGAATTTAATATGCACTTGTAAACTATCCGGGTTGTGCCAAGAAGTGACGTCTCTTTGTGAATACCGTCGCTACTACCTAGATTCTAGATACATTTTATACTACTTTCTCCATCGCCTATCTGTTCCTGAAGACCTAGCATCCACCAAGAAGTCATACCATATGCCTTCCATCAGCTTCATCCAGGAAGATCGCTTCTGCCCACCTGACGACCCTAGGCTGCGCGTGTCAGTAGATACGCCGTCACCAAGTTCCACGTCTAAAACCAAGGTACCGTGCGTCCTTCAATGTTCTGTATGTATCATAAGCCTCCACCTCTTTGAAATCTATACTCTGAACATTCCATCTCTCGCCGAAAGTGATTCCTCTAGTTTTCTCCGTTTGATACCCAATTGACAATGTAAAATTATCCTCAACCACCGTAGAAATTATAATAATCTCGAATTACTTCATCAAATTTTATTTGTCCGGTAATACATTTTATTTCGACTTTAAATCTTGGTTGTCTATAACTATTTGTCACTGTACATTTCCATAAGAAAATATTATTAAAAATTATTTATAATCCGGAAACACTGTTACTTACCAACAAGCAAATTCTGATCAAACTTGCCCACATAATAAAACCATATTCGACCATCTCTAGTTAAGCAAACATCTCGTCCCGTTATTTTCTGATAAGGCAAACCATATTTTATAAAAATAATTAGACTCGGTCGAGTATGATTTTAATATCTGTTTGGTATCTCCCCATTGTCCATGTTCAGGCATAATCTTGTATAAACCGGTCTTCAATTACAAGAAACTAAAAAAAAATATTACTCTGTTTATATATATTATAATTTTGTCAAGTATGATGTGACGGCCTCAATTCCGCACATGCAGAAATACCAAGTCCTTATATTGTGTTTTCTAAATTACGATATGTGTTTCTATGTAAACTTTTAACATTATTTTCCGTCGCCATAACACTTCAACTCTATACTGTCTTTGTTCTGTTCATAATATTTTATTTGAAAAGAGTTACTGTTTCTCTCGAAACTCGAGTAGTGCTAATAAACTCAAGTAGAGCAATAACATTGTTTTATTTATATCCATCCATTTAATAATCTGTTAATATTATGTAGGTATTAAAATTATTGAAGATATATGATCGCCGTAATTTCTCTATTATTACGATTGTTATTAAGCTTATCAGTGGTATACATACCTAGTCTATTCTGTTACATTGTCTGGAATTTATTTTTGTTGACCTTTTAATATTTTATGAATTGGTTCTTGTTATTGAAACTCGTATTTCATACAGCTATTGTGTTTAAATATATTGTGACGTGTTGGTCATCATCACGTGACGTCGTATATGCACATCCACCGACTTGCTCAGGGTATTGCATAAAGTGCGTGGGTCTGGTTCACAGAATTCACCATATCGTCTGTCACACACTTTACCCAGCATTCTCAGGGAAAATAAGAAGATGATTTCAAATTTTATAATCACTATATTTAATAAAAAAAACAAGAAAACAGAATATTAAAGTAGAAAACAGTAAGCGATCTATCACTAGAATGTGATGTGATTAAAGAGATCAGATTGGCAATTTTGCCACAATAAAATAATGAAATTGACTACTATTTCAATATCTAAATCAACATAATGTTTGTCATGTATATTATTTCGCCACAGTCAATATACGCGTGTTTTAAATTCCTTGATATTAATTAATAAATCTTCATAAAAAGAAACACGTATAACTTATATAACATACCACCATCACGGTACAAATAATCAGGAACTTGTAAAAAGAAATTAATTTTATAACCTTTTATAAAAATCTTCAAATTTGACTCCGCGTAAATAATAATATTATGCGCAATTTCGTCAGACAACCGTTTAAAATCGCCCGTACACCGGATGTACTTTCTAAAAATAGATTATTCAAGGGGACACATGCTCTTGCTACAAAACCCCCTTTCACCCGCCTCAAGGTCGTCCTATATGACATTTATTGTTAATTTTTGTTGTTTTTGGTGAATCTTGTAATTCTTGCTTTTCTCCCTCTCTAAAAATAGCTGAAGTCCGTTGCTTGTATGACTATATAAACGACCCCCGTTTAGTCCCGTCATCAGAAATATTCAACATCTATAATCATCTATAGGCGCGTGTCCGAGAATTTATCAATTTACGATCTTTCCCGGTCTTTTCTTGTAAAATATATCAGTCGCGGCAAAACGATTTATTTCATGAATAATCTTTAACAATTTAATATTGATATCTATGTGGATTAATAATTTACTCGGCAAGTGACAGTGTACTTTTCCAAAAATTGCAAGATTAATCTTAATCTAATCTTAATTAATCTTAATCTATCGCGTTTGTAGAAGAATTTTGTCGTGTGAAATTTTAAAACTAGTTTTACATTAATTCAAACAAATTCGACGCCTCTTTGTGGACACCGCCGTAATATACAAATACTAGGTACATTTGCAACTACTTCTCCATCGCCTATCTGCTCTTGAAGACCTCGCCTTCAACAAGAAGTCATCGCCTCCGCCTTCCATTAGCTTCCAGAAAGATCCAGGAACATCGCCTCTGCCCACCTGACGACTCCCTGCTGCGCGTGTCATTAGATACACCGTCACCACATTCTTCGTTTAAATAAAGGTACCGTGCGCCCACCAGTGTTCCGTATTTTTCTAAACCTTCAACTCTTCGAAAGTTATAGTCTGTATATCCCGTTCTCCCGGAAAGTGATCTCTCTAGTTCTCGCCGTTCGCAAGCTCTACTGACTATATAAATTTATCTTTGACCACCATACAGGTTATAATAACATTGCGTTTCTCCATATTCTTGATTTTGTATAGCTATTTGTAATTTCTCTTATCCATAAGATTTTATGATTAAAAAATTATTCTTAAACCGGAGCACGATTCAAGTTCTGATCAAACTTTCTCACATAATAAAATCATACCTTACCAGCTCTAAACTACATGAACATCTCATTTCATTACTTCTTGATATTACAGGCTAATATTTATAAAAAAAAATCATATAATTAGACTCGGTCAAGTATGATCTTATGTCCATTCCGTGTTCCCACAGTGTAAAGAATTTATCTTGTATAAGTCCTCCCCTATGGAAAGTTTTAAAGAAAACTTTTACTTTTATAAAATATATTGGAATCTGCCAAGTGAGATGTGACGGCCTCAATACCGCACACGCAGAAACACCAAGCCTTTCTATGATATGTTTATATAACAATATGTGATTTTCAAATGTAAACCTTTCAATTTTTGTTCAAATTTTTGCCGCCACTCTATTTCACTTTTATGTTGTCTTTGTTTGTTCATATCCTTTGTTACTGAATATATGTCATTCCGTACTAAATGTACATCGACCTTTTATTTCGATACCTTGTCCATAAGCATATATTGAGTTGAACCTCGAGCATAACCTGAGACAAAAGAGAAGTGTTCCATCCGCAGAGCTAGCAAACGTCTATCAACTTCCAAGGTAGGTCTTGGTGATTCTAATCAAGGTCTTGTTACTGTATTAATATAATTTAAATCCTATAAAAAGGAGAATGAGAAGTTTTCGTTACATGTTGCACAAGTATAATGTGCTAAACACTTGATTCTTAGAAATGTGAAATCTTTACCTAGGAAATAGTACACATAAATTTGTCACCTGACACTTTGTCGGGTTAGATGTTGAACTAAAAATAACTGATCAAATAAATTGGCTTAATACAAGCAGAAAAACCAATGTAAAGAAAGAATAATACAACATCAGGAAAATCATTAGTTTTAAATCATTGCAACATCACAATAAAATTCATTTTACAACCATTTGACGCGTAGTAAATGTCCATGCGGCAGAGATCCAGTCTTCATTTAGATTTGACTAGTCCGAGACACCCGTTAATACTTGTAATTTTGACTTCCCAGAACGTCAGGAAGGCTGGGTCTCCCTCGGTTGTAGAAATCATCCCGTCAACTCGTACCCCTCCTTCATTGTTCAGGAGAAATCCTTTCTGTGGTCGAAAGTACGTCACGGTATGACCCCTTTCCCGTCATTCCAGCAGAAGTAGTTTAAGCAAAAAGGTAACAACAAAATAACTATTGAAGAAATTGAAATAAGAAATAACGAGGAACGAGGGAGAGAATGAGAATGAGAGATGAGAAAGGGATGCGTCCATCCTGAAATCACACATATAATTAGCGAACAGAAAGTTTAATATGATGCAGGACAACACAGATGTTAAAAATATTTGATTAGTCTGACCCTTCCACACTTACACAAAGTCACATTTTTGTTATTTATGCATCGGATTGACCGTCCGTGCAGGTTGATATCTGTCATAGAAAAAGACCGTAGCGAGAATTATTTTCCTTACGCGGTCAGTGTTGCCAATTTGAGAATGCTAATTCCCAACCTATCTGGTGCGCGGTAGGTACCAAATATAACGTAATAATGTATTAGTTCAATTTACTTGTACAAATATATAAATGCTTTACGTTTTGCATTAAATGTTGATTATTGTTAAACCTCTAATTCAGAAAGGTAATGTAAAGAAGAAAGAAAGTAGATAAATAAGATTGAATGACGTCATTATATAAATCGCGTACCTATTTATTATCGAGGTATGTTGCCAAGTCCTGTCCTGATATAAATGATGATCTGTTATGTCATCATTGCACCGCTTTTACTCTAGGTGGGTTTAAGACTCTGTGTGATGCCCTTTATGCACGAGTATCATTCAGTATACCTTATAACGAACGACAAGGGTCGAAGAATACTTTACTTATTGAAAAGTTAAAGTCCATTTTTGTAACCATGTACGTATTATACTCATATAGCCGAGTGGCGTGTTTCACGGTGTCATTATATTTGAGAGGGCTATGTCAGAGTCGCGAGTAATCGAATGACAATTTTCAATTCAGCGATCCGATGTAATATAGGCAAGTGGCAAATCAGGAATAGCAATGTCAGAGTCCCGCAATATCGCCAAACGGTAAGATATGACATGACGTCACGAGTGTCCCGTTAAAAAGTCGAGAGGAGGAATAATATGGGTTAACGGCCGCTTAGAGACACTAAAACCTGACATTAGCACTGGCTTAAATGGAGACAAGTAAATACAGAGCACTCAATGTAGAAAGAAATATACTTTATATATAATATATAAGAATAATTTTTAATAATAATCAAATATGTTTTTTCTTATTAAAAAGGTGCAATCGTAACACTCGCATAGTATTTATTACCTAATGTTTAAAATATAAAAGTTTCTTATTATTAAGATTATCAATCATTCTATAAAAGCTATAAATAATCCTTTGGATTTTGTTTAATTATTAGTATCAGACTCAGATAACAAATGATTAAATTAATTTTGCCGACTTGCGACTAGTTGCCGATAGAAACCACTATGTATTGAATAGACCCCGTTAGAAAGTGCCATTTTTACTGAAATTTTCCACGTTGATAATGTGGCCTTAGCCACGTGTAATGGGATAATTTAATGTCCTTCATTTTGAAAAACTCTAACTAGTAAAATATTATGTTGTATAGGTACTTTGTAGGAACATTAAACATGGATTATTCTACCCTGTTGTACAAGTTTTGGGACGCTTCAAACAATGATCACAACCAAATAGTTTTCTCTCAAATTTTAGATGTTCTAGTCGTAGAATATATGCCGACAGCAGGTGTATATATATATACACCCAGTGCAACAAAAATACTCGCACCCTTAGGTACAAAAAATCCCATGCAGCAAACTCAAAGTAGGTTACGGGAAAAAGCGGTCCTCTTCCAAGCAGGGCAATTTGCTTATCGAGTACCTGAAGAACCCTACATTTTTTCATTTTAGTGCCCGTTTTTGCAGTGAGTGGTCGTTTTATAAGTGTGTTATTAGTTTTACCTAATCGCAATGTCTACAAGACTTCAACTGAGTGAGCAAAAAAAAGGAATGATAGTTTGAGTTATCAAAACAAAACTTTTCTAATTGTGATATAGCAAGGCAAATTCAGTGTAATAAGATATTTCACAAAAATGGTACCTTAAATCGGTAAGTGGGAAACACATTTTGAAACAGCTTTCTTTAAAAAATCGTTTTGCTTCTACCCCAGTGGAACTCCTGGACATCACCGGTGCGAGTGTTAGTGTCAGAACTATTCAAAATAGGCTCAACGATGTGTGTTTACGAGCAAGAAAACCCGCCAAAAGCCTCTATTGACCGAGGAAGTAAAGAAAAAACGACTGCAATGGGCCAAAGAAAAAGAAAATTGGTCTGCGAGTGATAGAAGAGGGTTGTTTTTTCTGACGAATCAAAATTTAACTAATGTCCAGACGGTTTTCAGACAGTGCGTCGAATATTCAAAGAGAGGTACAGCGATGAATGCATTGCACCCATGAATGTTAGTAATGTGATGTGGAAATACATCACATTACTTGGTGTTGGCAATATTATTATGCTAGAAGTATCAGTGAATGCTGAGAAATACAAAAAAAAATCTTGAAGGTGTTTTTGCCAATAACTAAAAATTTGACTCAAAACTTGATGATTCAGTTATTCAGGACGATTCTGCACCTTGCTATCGTGCCCGCTCCGTAAGTTATTGGTCATGAATCATTAAAATGTATTTGTTTTTTTTACTTGGTGAACATTCTCAACACTAAATTCCATTTAATTTTTTCACAGGTATCACAGTTCAAAGAATGGTTGGAATTGAAATCACTTTCATGGCCAGGAAACAGTCCCGATTTAAATATTATTGAAAATCTGTGATCTATGATGAGTAAAAATATGTGTAAAAAAAGGGCCAAAACTATTAAAGATTTAAAAAACATTGTAGAATGCATGTGGTATGAAGAATTTACTGTGTAATACATACACAATATTTATAAATCAATGCTGAGACGTATTCAGAGTGTAATCCGTTCCAAAGGGGGTCAAACAAAATATTAATTTAATGTTAAATAAATTTAATTTAATTTAAAATATGAGTGTCAAAATTAAATAACGCATCGATATAGAAACGGCATAGAAAAAATTTTGAATTAAGAATAACTGATTTAGTTCGAAGAGATATATAGAAGCACACTACTATTACATAAAATAACGGTTAAAAAAACAGCTGATAAAGTGAACAAACTGCCGAAATTTAATTTTCGTATATATATATATATATTACGTATGTTGGTACACGCGCACGAGATAGGTTGGAGTGACATTTACCAATTGGCAACACTAACCGCGTAAGGAAAAGAATTCTCGCTACCGTAATTTTCTGTTGACATAGTATCAACGAGCAGTTAGATGTAAAAATAACGAAGATGTGACTTTGTATAAGTTGAGAAAGGGCGAGAATAATTAAATATGTTTGGCATCTGTGTTATCCTGCACCTTATGTAATTTTCTATTCGCTAATTGTATGTGTAATTTCAGGATGGACGGATTCCTTCTTCTTTACCTTCTTCGTTACCTTCTTCTTTACCTTCTTCGTTGCCTATTTTGTTACCTTCTTCTGACTTTGACTTTCCTGACATGACAAAACCTCCTACTTCAGGAAGGATTTCTCCTGAAGAATGAAGGAAGGGGATACGATTTGATCTCTGCCGCTAATCAGTTCACGACTGGATTTATTTTACAACCGAAGACGACGCAAGGAATTCATGGCGAGCTCAAAGAAGATGACCCAGCCTTCCTGACGTTCTGATTTCTCAGAGTTACAAGTATGTACGGGTGCCTCAGACAAGTCAAATCTTGTAAAATGAATTTTGATGTGCATTGATAATATTGAGAGTATTGTAATCTTATTTTCTTTTCATCTTATCACATTCTAGTGATGGATCGCTTATTGTTTTCTACATAAATATTCATGTATTTTTTTGTCTATTAATTAAACTTTGTGATTATAAAACTAGAAATAATTTTATTATTTTCCCTGAGAATGCTGGCTAATGTGAGTGGTAGGCGAAATGGTGAATTCTGTGAACCAGACCTACGCACTTCATGCAATACCCGGAGCGAGTCGGTGGACGTGCAATATACGACGTCACAAAATATATTTAAATATATTGTCAACAAGCCTGAGCCTCCTCTCGTTAGGAAGGGAAGGGTTGGCTGCTTTCCTTTTGTAACTTGCATCCAGTTCGATATTGGCGTGCAAGCAGCAAGGGACTGCACAAAGGTCGGGCTGACAATGCGTTCCCGGTACAGCGCTGAGTTTGGTCATTGTGCGGGCTCACACAACAATCAAAGAGTTTGATCGCCATTATGCGGGCAACGTCCTACGCTCCGCTCTGACCCAGATATCAACGACAGGATGGGGCTAGCCGACGGAGTGGTGGTCGAATGGAAGCGGTGACTGACCTGAAATGGTGACCGACTGGAAGCGAAAGGGACCCATCTAATCCTGGAACCGTTGTAGAAGTTTGGAACTCCTTTTGTCGGTTTCACATAACTATGTTTTTGTAACGCGATTTTAAAACAATCAACATAAAACTGAAATGAACAAAATTTAAAGTTTGAGAATTTTATAAGCAAGTAACAAAATATGAATTTAACCTTCCTGCGCCCTTTATGTACTAACTTAACAAATAATTATTACATATATTGTAGGATGCGATCCAGCCTCTAAGTGATTCTGGACGTTCTTCACCAGCTAGACATGGTAGAGCATGAAATATAACCTGAGTTCGATTCGAGATTCAGATCACCCCCTCACCTCTCGCTTCATCTGCCGGTCATCATCGGAGGAATGTGTGATTATGTTATCTGGAACACGATGTGTGGATGTGTTGGAAAATAGGTTTATTCCAGAATGAAAGCGGACTTTAATCAATCAATTATTTATTCTATACTGAATTTTACAAAAATAAATCTCTTTGGGATTTACAGAAACTCATTGTCCATAGTTCAATACACTGTTTAAAATCATCTCCTCAAAATCTCTAGAAATTAAATGTCAATTATCAGGAAGAAAAAAACCTAGATCGTAGCACACTTATCTGGTGTTCTGACGGGTAAATTGCGAGTTCGAACCGACTCGCAGGTCCTGAGGTCCGAGATAGAGAGCTCAGCAACCAATACACTCCCATAGGGGAAGAGGACGAAACACACGAATATTTTGAGTCACGCCAAGCTCGGTACAGGCCATCCGTATTACGTCTACTGCATACAGATGATTAGTTAAACGTGCCTGAAGGGCATTGAACATGCCCATAAAAGTGGAGTCAACCTTCATCAATATTAGTGAATTGAATGTATTGAAAAATCCCCCATTTACAAATAAGTATGTCCATAAAGCTATTTTTATGATTGTAAAAGTGATTAGCAAGAAAATAATTTAGTGAAGTACCCGCGAACCTACGGACAATAACAAAACAGATCATCTGTCTATGATACCCCATCTCGATTTCTGCGTTTTAATGAAATTTTTGTACAGTTTCTGGTTCCTAGCGTTGCTTATCAGATACACATTTTCAGGCGTTCGACCATCTAATCCAGTTAACCTTTACCATACCGTGATATAAAATACTCGTACGCAGCCATGCTGTCAACTCGTGTTACCGTATGAATTTACAGTTCTATTAGCCTTTAAAATGTGAAAAAACGGTTAATGCCATAAATTTACTTTAAGTACTGAGCATTAAATATATTAAAAAAAAAAAAAAATATTATAATTCGGAGCATTCATCGAGTTCTGTATAGGAGGTTGCATTATATAATACAACCTTTATTTTTATCTATCTTCATTTAATTATTGAGAAAGAGACGCCATTATGTTTGTTATTGTTTTCACTATGAAATTAATGTTTCTTTTATGTCTTGCCACAAATGGTAACGGAGTGAATTAAAAACAATATTTTTGCAGGATTGATTGATTTTTCACTAGTCATTTCTAAGCGTAAATATTTTCCTTCAAAATAATTAAAATATACAATGTATGTTGCGTACATTTACCGAAATATTACAGATTTAATCAGAGCGGTAGACCTGTGCATGGTTATGTTGCATGGTTTGGGAAGGGTTAAACCCCCAAGCGTGCGATCACGAGCATCACTCATTATCACACAGCTCCACAAGATGTGTTCCGGCGTTTGATTCGCTCGCTAACATACACTACTAAATTTACTTCTAAATTGGACTGATTTAACCGACTGGAAGCGGTGACTGACTGGAAGTGGTGGACGAACAGGCGTTAAGGCTGGAGGTGGCTTCAACACTTAAAAATTTAAAAAAATTCATACATCCAATGCTAACCGGTATCAGAGCAAAATCAAATTCTATTCCATAGCAGAATTCTGCTCGATGGAAGAGTATTAGATTACACCAAACAAATATTAATACCAACTAATAAATAAATTAAATATATTAATTAGAAAGATATACCATGTAAAATCAATTTTATCAAAAAATATTGTTATTGCGCCACCGGGATTCAAATCTGGATCTCTTTCCAAACCGGAGAAGGTGCATTATTAAATTATGCTAGAGCGACAATATTTTTAGCGACAAATTTTCGAACCTTTATGTTACATTTTTGATATTAATACATTTAATCGCTTCATCTACCTTGTTTAATATATTTAATTCATATTTAAAATATCACAGACCTATGTTCTGAATAATTACATCTTCACAATAAGAATGTGTTCTAATAATTAATAAATTGATTACTCTTTTGTACGTTTATAAAAAATATATAAACGTGAAAATACATTTATTATCTAGTAATAATGCGAATCAATATATGTTTCCTTATTCTTTTTTTTTGACCCAGCCTGTTTTTATGATAATATAATATACATAATAATAATACACACTTGTCCTGAATGTTTTCATGGAAAAAAGAGTCGACGAGCTCTTTACAAATGTTATATTAGTAATATATATATGTACTTTTTAAGCTCTCATTAATATGAAATAAAAATAAAAGTATTTAATGCAGAAATGATTGTATTATAACGACGTGTGTTGTGTGTTTGTAAAAAATCCTAAAATGAATGGAAAATAGTTATTTTATGCTAACTCTATTCAGAAAAACAAAGGCGATCAAAACCGGAAAACTTATTATTAACGATTATTCAACTCCACTAATATCTCGACTCCGCGTAATGTCATTATTTATGGAAATGACCTCTCCGGGAGGTCAATTACCATTCGCCCCCGTGTCAGAGGTTCCCTAAAACGGTGCTTACTTCAACTTAACGATGTTTTCGTGTTTTAATTGCCGCAAGCACAAGTATGTCTCCATCACGGTTCGGCGGATATAACAAAGGGGCCGCGCATAGAAACACATTCTACCGCTGAGCGCTCGGGATAGTCAAAATATCATAATTATATTTTTATATAGACAAGTACCTACACATTCTCCCTATATTTTAATCATTGTGACGTATCTGGATACAGTGAATGCGTGACGCACGTACGTTGGTAAGATGACTCGAGTGAAAGGGATAAAAGATCGCCGGGCACTCGGACGCGCTCTCTCGCATCGGAGCCGCGGCTCGAAACGCATCTCTTGTATTGTATTCATAACTGTAAGCTTAGTATAATAAAATACTATGGTCACATCCCGCCCACAATGAGGACCGCAGGCAGTTAACAGGTTTTACAATAATGATTCCAATTGTTTCCAAATCATGTTCTAATACCAAATTAGGTTTTATTCCAGATATCTTGACAACGTGAATTTGTGTAAAACCAGGTAAGACCTGTCAAAAGTTGGATGTCATATTTTTAACTTGCACCAGTATCTTTAGCAATTCAGAATATATTTGATCGCATTTATTTTTGTTAGAATTAAACAATTATCAAGTGACAAAGATTAATGTTTTGAATTGGCGCGCATGCGCAATATAAATTCTTCCTATATTCACTGTGGACTGATTTGTGTGGTAAACTTTTATCAATCGTGTGTTATTATTATTTATCTGTCACCTTTTTAACTTACCATTCAATTATCTGTCAATTGTAATTAAAGTATTCGCTTTGCTACGCGTCAGTAAATAAAATATGATAATACGTAATACATACCATGTCTCGAGAGATTCAGTTCATTGATCATGGATGTTTCTTTCGTCAGTTGGATGTATTTGAATCTCAACAGAAGCGATTAAAATTGAATAAATGTTTGTAATTTAATTTAATACCTTATTATACCAGTTTTGTTTAGTTTTTTGTAATCTTTTCAATCTCAGGCTTATTATTTGAAATTTATCTTGTCGTTTTGTCGTGTCGTGTCATGGAAAATGCTATTAGAATTGAATCACAGTCATACAGGTTAGGTTTCCGATTCCAATCGTATTATTTAATTAAGTTAATTTGAAAAAATTACGTCACAGAATGTTTTTCTAACTATGATCAATGATTATTTTAGATTTAGTATGAAATGACCGAAAAAATAGATATTACACTACATGAAAATAAATATAATATTATAGGTACAACACATAGCACGGCAGTCAAAACCTACGAGTGTATGAATAATGACGTGTATAAATGTAGCGTTTTATGGCCTATTTCGACACAGGTTCGGTCTAATGGAGTGGCAACATTCACTAAAGGTGTTATGAAGCCCCATTCACAGTGTTTAATTAAGAGGCTTTCTAAAGATTTCCTGAAAATATACCTACAGACGTATTATGTACACCAGCATCGCGTGCGTATCGACCTGACCCTGAAAGTTTTTTAAAAACATGCATCAGATTGTCATTTAAATATTGTTTATTATATGAAAATAAATACTATTGCTAAAACAACGACTCCGCAATGTAATTTGGGAAATAGTTTCAAGTGTCGGCTACTCTTGGTCTATGGCAGGTTTTGAAACTACAATTTTGATAAATACATTTTTCCTGTACACTGCGCGCTATTTAACTATTTTCTCTTTACATAATTACCACACGTATAGATAAGTTCCAGCGTTTTTCTAACTTTTAGGGTATGGGTATTTTTATTTTTTAACTCCAGATTCTTCTTCTTCTTCTTCTTCTTTAGCCCTTCATCCCTTGACATCGTCATTATGGCAGTCTACTGGGCGTACACCTACCTCGTGCGGATTTATCTAGACATTATCCACACACCTTCGTCTTGGTCGTCCCTACAGTCTCGATCTTGTCGGTTTATAAATATCACACCCATTTACTCTTGCTACATGTCCCATCCACTGCACCTTCATCTTCTTTTGGATATCTGAAACATCATAGCTTTCTCAGGTTAGGTTATTGCGTATTGGACCGTTGAACTTAAGAAAGGCTTTGTTTTTGAAAACTTTCATTCCGATTTGTTCTGAGTGATTAATTGCATCAGTGTTATATACACTTCTGTGACAACTTTGATGACAGAAATTTCAGTAAAACAAAGTATGGTGACTATACATGCGCCCATAGACAAGGCCGTGTAAGGGCTCACCTATCAACCATATAGGGCTCAAACCAAAGCGACCAATAAGCAGGTGCAAATAAACAATTTGCACCAGAGATAAATACTACTAAAGCAACTAACAACATTTCTCCGCAGACCGTCTTATCATCTATCTCTAGCGAGCCACTCTAGAGTTCAACCGCACTTTTAATTGTATTAATTAACCACATCAAAAAACAAAACCTTTTAAGTGCTCTTTCATTGCTATACCCTGTTCTAGTTACAACAGACATCTTACACTGCGACATACAACCAACGCGAGTGAGACAAGAATATGTTAGGAGCTTCTGTCTCACAGCATCATAACCTTCAGACACAATCTTGAGTCAGTCATAATTTTATAACTTCAACACTTACACCAACTCCTATAAAAGTAACAGGCGTTTCCTGTGTGGATGTCTATTGCCTCCACAACCAACGAAATCGCCGACGGTATCTGAATGCACTCGGAAAATACTTGAATGTGAACCGTAAGCTCTCATCAGCCATATAATCTTCCGGTATCGCCCAGATATTGACAACAAGTCGCTCTCAGCCAGCTTTCCGATCAGTCCTACAGCAGATGCTTCACGTTTTCACTGCATATATTTAATCTTTACTTGTGCTTTAATCTGCAATGAATGTCTATCAGCTATCAGTAGTCTTTATTATTTAATCTACTCTAGCCATATTAACGCCCACATCCACATACACGTACTCTGCAGAATCATCCTCAAACGAACACAGTGGAGAACTGAGAGAAATAGCGCTTATCTTTCACACATATAACCTTCTAATTAACACTCTTTCACAGAAAAATAGTCATACACCCATAATCGGTGACCCTATATCTGCTTATATCCTGCTACTGGATATCATTGTCACATTTAAAAATTACTTGTTACGTTTGTCCCCAAATATTTATACTATACTGATTTACTATTTATTGAAAAAATATTTAGTTGATACTGAGATAGGAAGAGGTTCACGTTCGTATCTCGGTAGCAACTTAATATTTTTTCGATAAATAGATTTTTTTTTTGTATATCCTTCTAGTTGATTCATTTAATTTGTATTAAGTTTATATTTATTTTCATGCCATTTTTTTTGTTTTCAATTAATTTTAATATCAATAGAACTTTATCGCAATCTACTAAATCTGATGAATCCCACATTTGTACAATTTTATTCGCCATAGAAAAGTAACAAATTTTTATGCCAAAATATGTGCAGATACTTGAAAGTTTTCCGCTCCAGGAGTGTCCACCACCACCACAGCCTTTAAATCAATATCTCAACTAGCATCATGATCAACTTGCGCACACATCCCAATAAAACAGACCCAATGGCAAATATACACTTTTTGACATCAGCTCAAGTTATTACTTTTAATATTTTGGTTCATTTTATGGCGAAACATTATATTTTATACCGATATTGGATATTTTTCCATGTACCTCGTATAATAAAAATTAGCACATAGAGTAGTATAGTTGTTTCAGTTTTTCAAATTCAGCTACAAAAAGCAAAATACTAGTATTTTGTTTTCTGAAAAGTCACGTTAGGAAAGATCTTTAAGGTAGATACAGATACCAAATAATAATCCTCGATTTGCCCAAATATGGGGGACAATAACTCAGGCACCTGATTTTTGTGTGAGGTAGGTCAGTGAAAATGGTGTACTAAAAAGTAAAAATCTAATACATTTGTATTGGGGGGGCCGGGCAAGCACCTCGCTTCAGGGACGTGGGCCCTTAAGCCGCAGATGATCCACTTCTGATGGACGGAGCCGTTTTGACCGTCGTGTCACCCCGGCTTAAGAGGACATGACCCGAGTTACTGAAGAGATGACAGCGCACACTGTTCTGGATGGATTAAATTACTTTTATACTGAACATTTTTTTATTCTTTATTTTATTTAATTCTTAGATATTATAATTACAAGAAAGTAAATTTTATACAAATGCATAAAGTTTCAAAAGTAAATACTGCATCAAACATACAACTAGTTTTTTTATCTGTGTACAGTTTCTGGCCGATGTTTCAGATCCAATTGCAGGGTCCATCATTGAACCTAATGTGACGAGTGACTGTTGGTTTTTAAGTACCGGTTTGCACTACCGTGTCGAACGAGTTGTATTATGTGTAAGTTCCATCTACTGTTCGACTGGATACTACGAGGTTTTTAATTTAGGCCGTCATCTTAACTATCCATCCTATCTGAACGGCCGTGAAAACCAAAGAACAGTTATATTTTATTATATTCACTCCGATATGAAATGTACATAAAAACAAATATTTACTACGTAGAGTATTATTTTGGAAGAGTACTAAATAATTATACTGGGCAACAAAATGATGCTTAGTTTTGGTACCAGAAAAGTAAGAACTGATTTTGGATATATTTGATTCCAAAAATACCTTTCTTTTTTTCGTATCAGTTCTAGTTTTTGAGATACTTGCTAATTGATTTAAGTTTTGATAAAAGGCAAAAATAATGATATCTATTGAGGACAAAATTGAAATTTCGTACAAAAAATTAAAATCTAATTAATGAGTTTCAATTACTTGGTATTAACCATGACCGTAAAACCCGACATTCCTATATCTGAGTAACCCCCACCATAAACTAATAAATAACTCACTCATATTACCTCTGCCTAACCCGATTCAGTTAACTATCATTTCGTGTAAAGTTTCGGTGATATTTAGTAATAAAACATTGATTTAAAACCATGGAATCCGCAAGCAAACGTAGCTGTGTGAATCATCCACACGTTTTTTGTTATGTATGTGGCGAATACACTGACAGAAAGTAGAAATCTGGCCTATTTTGGAGTCCACTGGGAGACCAGGATAAATCTTTGGCTCCACATTTCGTATGTAAAACATGCATTGAATATTTGCCACAGTTAACAATTGAAAATCAGAAATGCCTAAAGTTTGGAGTACCAATGGTTAGAAGGAAACCAAGTACGAAGAACATCAGTGGGTAATTTTTGTCGATCTAAAAATGATAAACTTCGTCCTTGGACAGCAAAGTGGATATACAAAATATCCTTGTTTTTTATGTTTTTGGGACAGCAGAGCTAAGGATCAGCACTGGGTTAACAAAAACTGGCCTTAAAAAAATGTCATAATTCAAGTAAAACAAAACTTAATCAACAAACCTTTGATTGCGAGAGAGAAAATCATATTTCCACCCTTGCATATCAAGATGGTGCTTATGAAGAAATTTTTAAGGCTATATATCAAAATGGACATTGTTTTGGCTATTTGACATAAAATTTCCTGGGATTAGCACAGAATAACTGAAAATCGGAATATTTGATCTTCTGTATTTGATCTTTAATAAACTGATTAAAGATCCCCAATTTACCGCATCAATTAAAGAGATTGATCTAACGCTTGGTTTAATTTAATTGAGTTGTAAAATTTTTTCTTGTAAATTATATATAATTAGTGGAACATATGCTTTCCAACTTTAATAATCTCAATTGCAACATGAGCATTGAAGTTCACTACTTCCACAATCACTTAGATCGGTTTCCTGCAAACCTGGATGATTTTAGTGAACAGCAAGGGAATAGATTCCATCTGGATATTAAAACTATGGAAGATCGATATCAAAGAAGTTGGGATAGCCATATGATGGATGACTACTGTTGGAGTCTTCAGCGAGACTGTCCCGGTAAGCTCCATGCTAGAAAGTCGTATGAAATTAAAAAAATATGATGAAAGTATATTTATCTACTGTGTTTTTTACAAGGAGTTGGAGCAAATAGTAATAGTAATAAAGTAAAATGCACATAAGTTAAAAATAAGATGATTTTATTCTAAAAGAAGCCAATATAGCATATCTCAAAAAGTAGATCTGATAGACCAAATCTGATGGCTATTTTGGACTTTGCACTCCAAAATTACCTAGAAACAGTTAAAAAATCGCTGGCACCAAAATGTTTGTTGCCAAGTGTGATCGATGAGAAATGTGATTGTAGAAAATTTGACAAGGAATACCAAACGTGAACAATTTTTGTGGACTCTGCCTCGTACCACTAATCTCTCAGTAGCATGTGCCCATCAAGTAGTTAAAGTCGAAGGGGTCAAAGTATCTGAATACAAATAAAACGTTCAATTTTAGGTTTTTAACAATAACTTTTTCCCTACATGTTCCATTATGTACATCACTAATAGTGGCATAATTTTTTTTGTAGAGATGCCTCAAGGTGAGCTCAAGACGATTAGATAGTCTCGCGTAGTTTTCCATAGCTTTTCCCAAGTTGACAAGTATAAAACATAGGAAATTATTTTTTTGGCTTTCTTTAACCCTTGAGTAGGTGTAATGTGGGGTCATCTTAACTTTAATAATGGTCCAAAATAAGTTTTAAAAAAAACTCATATTACATAAACAATAATTATAATAAATAACATCTTGTTTTACTTTGAACATCATTTATGTAAAAAAATATATATATTAAAATATCGAAAATAGTTCATTATCTTATCTGACAAAAAATGTTTATAGCTCAGGGGAGCCGTGATCCCTATCGCTATGCATAACTATGCGTGCGTATGCAATCATTACTAAAAACTTTTTTACGTTTAAAGTTGACATGACCTCATACGCCTACTTAAGGGTTAAAAATGACGCACTGCTCTCGAGTGAATTTGTCTGACAAAGCCAGCTGCACTTCGGAGAGCAATGCCTTCAAAAGTTGGTTCACTGCAAGCAAATAACGAAATTTTGCTTGGAAGATAATTAACATTAACCCATAATTTATTGCAGATATTTTTGTAGAACCTTTTAATTTTATTTTATAGGCGTTGAGTATTCATTTTAAGAAATAATTCATTACGCGTATGTAAAAATTAACATAATTTTATGTTCACTTATATTAGATGGAACGCTAATACTTACATGTGTAGATTTATATTTCAATTTAATATTTAGAGATATGTAATTTCATATTTTGTGATCGAGTCTTAAAAGGATTACCGAATTTTAGATTGGTTATATATATCATCATGTTATTTTTGCTTGTTTAATAAAATCAAAATTCAACTATATTTTAGCCCCACCTCTCATATAAAATCAAAACAGAAAAAAATTATAAAGCCTTCAAATAGCAAATAAAATAAATATTAAAAAACTCCGACAGCAGTTACAAATTCAAATTGATTATCTTTATGTATATGTATTTAATAATTTAATTCTATATTTATATCTTACTTTTATACCAATGTTTACATTATTTTAAAACTTAAATACTCCCCAATTCAAACACGAGAATTGATTTCTCTATTGAGTTAGTTAATTTTGTGTAAAATAAAAAATTAAGTTATGTATGTATAATACTAGCTGACCCGACGAACTTCGTACCGGCGCAGAATCAATAAATGTTGTGTTAACTTATTAGCTGAATTAAATTCGCAAGCAAATCGAAAAGAAACTGGTCAATGTTGTCGCTGGAGGTGTTTCAGCGCGTTGAGCAACATTCGATGCGTTGAAATAAACTCGTTGACCATTCTCCAGATGCACGGCCAAATGTACAACAGTGAGATGACGTTCATGAATGGGGAATGAGAATACACGCCAAATCGCCTCATTGCAGCTCACATATCGACCAACTTGATAGTGAGTGATTTCATCGTTGGAATTGGGAGTTTGAACGCCTAAAACCGCCATATCGCTGCCTTTGGTGACATATTTGCAGATGTATTTGATGGACTTCACTGAATTGCAATACTCCACGTTGCAATGCGCCTTGGATGTTTTGGAAAGAATTGGTGAATACATAACAATCCAAGTATCCAATCGACCACGATATCGTTTCCTTTCACTTTCGTTGTGATAGTTCTACCGTTATCGTCGGGTGATCGACGCCGATACAGTGGATAACCATCGTTGCCAGTGATAGTCTCCGCCGTCAAATTTCGTGGATAACGCTTGGAACACTTGCCGTCGACCATGCAAGACGATTGGGGGTTGATGGCTTCACACGGTCGGTGAATCATGTTCGTAATTACAACATCATGCAGGTCTGTATCGGTTTCGAGATCAGGAATCTCGGCACATATGATGTCATCTATTTGGTCTGGTTGAATTCTTTTGACTAGCCAAATAAGTATGTGTGCATGCGTCAAGCCTCTTTTTTGCCATTCAATCGAATACATCCAACATCGAGAATCCCCAAAGACGCGATGCTCTACAGTGTATATTTTTTGTTTCTTACTTTTCCAATGCGCGAGGAAACTTCTCGAGTCCGAGACATCAGTCAATCAGTTCTCGAGATATCATCAAAAAAGCCGTTCCATACAAAATGTATGACAACATGAATTTTATAAATAATTTTTTCTCGTGTTTTTTTCCAATGTTTTAATATTTATTCTGCTATTGAGGACAGAGACAAATCCAACAAACCAAAGATTATAAAAATCGGTTCAGCCGTTCTTGAGTTATAAATGGTGTAACTAACCCGATATATATTAATTATATATATATGTATAATAAAAAATATATATTATATATATATATATATATATTATAAAATAACAGCTCTTAATTTATTCATATAATAGCGTTTCTTGGTTTCTAGGCTAAAGCGAAAAAATCTTACTTTAACCATAAACAAACTATTTTATAGGAATAAGTAAATGTTTACACTTGTAGCGCTTGCTAAGAACAAAATATTGAATTCATTATTAAGCTTTAAGTTAGTACGAGCAATATTTGAAATCCAATGAGTTCAAGTCAATCCAATATTGTCATGTTACCGATACATTTTCTAAGTAGTTTGTTTATTCTTGTCATCATTATTTTTCTTTCAAATTACTTAACGTGAAACATTTGAATATTAAACACTCAAACAATATTATTACTAGGGTATACACACGGAGCAGGCAGTAGGTAGAATTTATCGTTAGAACCTGAAGACATGCTACTTTCTGTATTTTTACTTGACGATAATTCAATATAAAATGTGCTAAATACATAATTTTATTTGTTACGTTATTGTAAACAAAATGTGTTTATAATTCATCAACACATGATAATTATTTTATAGCTATAGGTATTCTGTATTTCTAATGTATATACTCTCAATTTAAAATCCCCGCTACAATCCTCTTACAAAAACATTCCTCTGTGGACTGTGTATAACAATATTATAATTAAACAATACTTTTTACAAATAAGTAGGAAAATGTGATTTCGCAACACCAGTTCATCATTATCATCGATTTGATCAGCATTGACGATTTTTTTGGTAAAAATTCATTACTTGTCTATATAATGAAAATCCTCCGTGTTTTATAAAGTAATAGCCCCGCTGTTGTAGCCGAGGCATGTGGGAAGAATGACTAACAATATTTAGAGACCAAACTGCCTGCGTGATTGTGATACATTTAGTCGATCCAAAATTATTACAATATTATTAACATCATTAAATTTGGAATAAATAAATATTAGTCATATAAAGAACGGTACATTTATGCTTAAAGATGTGGGTAAAATGTTTATAAAAATATACATTTTTAAGTACCTATTTAAATAATGTATTTTCCTAGTATTCAGTATAGACAGTGGTAGGTGCTGCTCTGCTCGTACGTATGTGTTATTTAATTGGGCGTGGGCGCGGGAGAAGCTGTCTCCGGTCGCAGAATGTAATAACTCGGTGCTGTGGCTCTAGCAAACGTAGATCACGCGCGATTGAGTAATATCAATGAACTTTTTATTATACATGGATCGTTATCTATTCTCTCGTGTAAATTACCTGAAAAAATTGACACGCATGTGTATCTTAATGTGAAGGGGGGTGGCTTACAAGATACGTGAGCTATTTTCTGGTGAGCTTAGTTGCTAATTCAGTAGGTATGTGTGTTAGCCAAATATATTACGATCAATGAATGCTGTATATATTATTTATATCTTTAATTATGGAGTTGAAAATACAGGCATTTTGTTAGAAAGTTTTCTAATTTAATACAACATTATTATATTATGAAACTATATTTTAAAGTTTTTGCTTAGAACAAATAACTGTGAAAATGAATAAAAAACATGTTTCCATTAAAATGTAAATCGGGTGGCAACTGTTCAGCGGGAGTAGAGAATATGAATAAAGAACAAGTCTGCATTAGCATGGCACACACGAGCCGCACTTGGAACTTTCTAAGCACATTATCAGGCTTGTGTGTGGAAGCTCGCGCGGAAGCTCGCCAGTACAGTTGGTAACAACGCGCTTAAAATGCTCGGGAAAAAGGTTTGTACTGAAACTCTAAGTGCTACTATTAATGAAACTCTTCCATTCAGTTCGTAAATGGTACTTGAATATTCGAAAGCAGGTTATTTTCTGGTAATGGCGCGATTTTAGTTTCAATTTTCTATTTGAATCGCTCGCAGTCCCGACAGACTCCATTATGTTTAGGATCAGATTATCTGTTTGAGAATCGCGAGTCTCATTGAATATGCAAATTATGCACTTATAAGTTCATTTGAATATGAGATACCGAGTCTGCGGGTAGGATCCGGGATTTACTAGTCTAGTCACCGCATTCCTCTGCCAGCCCTGCTGACTTATTGCGCCCAATGGTGTAGTCGGACCGCCCTGACACTTCTTTTGGCATACAACTTACTTCACAAGTACATTTTATACCGTATTGAATTTTATACATGAAATGTGCACACGTGCAGTGGACGATATTACGAGAATGCAAAATATATATATAGAACCAGAGTATTTTACAAAACGTATTATAGGTTTTTTATTAAGAATTGGATCAACCACCATTGACTACGTGCGCTTGGAGACAGATGAAATATGTAAACTCAACATGAATAAACAGTCATCCCTTAATTGACGTGTTATAGCTGGATAGTTTTTTGACATGTGCATGGTTTTAGCGTTTACAAAAGTTAATTTATTGCTGGCTTAAATAATTATTTAGCATTTATTTTTATTTAACTCTACATCACTGACCACTCTATAACTCTACTAACTATGATCATTCGCCGAGTGATTTTTGTTACAAGACATAATACTTTATTTATCGTACAGCTAATATTTTCAACTGCACAGACAGAAACTGATGCATTTTATTTAAGTATTAATCGTCTAGTTTTTCAGTGGTGACAACTATTTAAATACTTTTAAGGCTTATTATATACCTCTATCAGCCAAAATTTATTGTGTTTGGCCGAAAAGATTACAAGCAGTATAACATTAGGAAACTAATTGCTAGTAATATGTAGATAAATAAATAAGTTCGTGGCTTATAATCTATCAATCTATAAATTTCCCAGAACCTAGTAAACACCTTGAGCATGTCGCTTTCTGAATCAATTTTCATAAATCTAATTATAATTAAGTAACAAAACAATAATATAATTGATCCTTAAATTTGAATGCCGCATGTGAGAAATTAAAGCCGGGAATTACAAAGAATTACCGCGATGAGATTATCTAACGTCAAAACCGTTTCTTCTTAGCCGACTGTTCAAGATTGTGGAAGAATGTTCATTAGTTTTGCCACTATTTTGTCATTGTTTATTTAATTGGCACATAATATTATAAATAACTTTGTTATTAGAAACCTTAATAATTTTTAATAAACACACATATCGCAAAGTGCGCTTGTGAGCCGACTCTGTAATTATCGCGAGTTCTCGCTTCCCTGTAATAACGTTAGTATTAACCAGCCGGAAGACACGTCACGTGCGCGCTAGGATGAATTCTGTAAACCACATTCATCTGGTCAACCTCACAGGAAGCTTCACGAGCCTCCCTTCTCCTCCCCCTCCGGGGCCGATACCCCGACATCCTTCCGGGAGCTCCGGTTACAGCCATAGATGGTTGGAAACATATTTCATTTCGACGTCTGTTTGTTATGATAAGAAAATAAGCTCACACAGAGAATCCGCACTCTGTTGATCCGGTCTAGTGTGGAGTTTACTAGGAATGAGCTACCCCGAACGTGTAATGCTCGAGGTGGGATTAACTCCATTTACATGGGCAAAATAAACACCTCCCTGACACGGTTCAACCGGAACACGATATCGGTTTTATACATTTGATTTATCAACCGTTATTATTCCAAACACTCTACTTAATCCGAGCACGAACTGTTTTTGCGCAAACTTAAAAAGAATATTTACAATTGTACTCGTCCGATGTTTCTCATGCTCGATGCAAAGCTCTGTCGGGACTCTCCACTTTCCCCAGATTCCACTACTTGGAACTTCGAACCTCCTAACCTCGACGGGCGCAATGGTCTCGCAACACGCATATTGATTTTTCCATAATAATAATTAATGGACGTAGTTTACTGCCATCAATTCATCAATAATGCTATCGGGTAATTACCTGTTTCATAAAATACTGGTAGCGAAACCAAAATTAACTGGCCCAGACCTACACACACTCAGAATATTACACGTAATGAACAAAGTTCATTTTGGCTTTATTATAATGATCGAGAAGTCATTATCTACAATCTGATAAACCGGCCGGGCTAATTGTCGGTATTCGGGGCTTTCTTTCTAGTTTCTGCCTTAACACTCTCATGCGAGTACCGTTGCTCGGACGCGCCGCTCGCCCGTGCCGCTCGCCCGTGCCGCTCGCCCGTGCCGCTCGCCCGTGCCGCTCGCCCGTGCCGCTCGCCCGTGCCGCTCGCCCGTGCCGCTCGCCACCCCTCGCGCCAAGCGGCACGGCGAGGAATTGGCCCCATCCGCGACGGATCACTCGTATTACGTCAGCACTCGGGATTCTCTTCGACTCTTTGAACGTAAAGTGTTGACTCGCGGATCGCAGTGAAATATAACAGCTCGACCGGGACGGGCTCAGCTGTCGGGTATCGGGTGGGCATCATTATTTAAGTTTGACGACCGCAACCTATCGGTTAGAAAATATGGGATTCGAGTCATGCCTTTACTCTTTATATATTTTTTATTTATTTATAACAAAAACTGCTGATTTGAATACAAATAAAGTTATATATGTACATACTTTCAGCAACAATAGAGTTATGCACCCCCAAATAAGAAAGATCTTGAACTATAGGGGTATATAATAACATGATCAAGATCTATAATAATACAATGTGAAATTTAATAAAAAAGTAATATTTCATAAAAATGTTGAGAAATTAGAACTTGGAAATAAGAAAGATGTCCAATATATCATTATATAATTATTTTGAAGACCTTTAAGCCATTTCAGGGTCTCTTTTTTGTTCATACTTAGATTAGTTGGTCATTTAATTGATTTTGACAGTTGGTTATATAGTTTAGGAGCGATGTACGATACATGTCTCTGTTCTATTCCGAATTTGGACATTTTTAGAATAACATATTTTTAATACAAATTAAATGTATCAATTAGAAAGATATACATATAAAATGAATTAATCGAAAAAATATTTTAGTTACTATCGTTTTGTTTTAAAAATATCACAGAACAATATATGTTCTGAAAAATTGCAACTTTACAATAAGAATGTGTTCTTCTTGAAAAATAACATATTTTTTCTTCGAGTCTGATATTTGTGATTGACTGAAATAAAGCTTTTTTTTATATAGGGAAGATATATTTAAAACAGAATAATATTTAAAAACTTGTTTTCTTGTATAAGATTCCAATATCTTTCTGTGTCGCGCTTAGAGACATTGATACATTTCATCGGAACAATGGGTATCTCAATTTCCTTTATAATGTAGAAACAATATATTTTTATTCTGTATATATATTTAAAACAGGATAATATTTAAAAACTTGTTTTCTTGTATAAGATTCCAATATCTTTCTGTGTGTCGCGCTTAGAGACATTGATACATTTCATCGGGAACAATGGGTATCTCAATTTCCTTTATAATGTAGAAACAATATATTTTTATTCTGTATATATATTTAAAACAGGATAATATTTAAAAACTTGTTTTCTTGTATAAGATTCCAATATCTTTCTGTGTCGAGCTTAGAGACATTGATACATTTCATCAGAACAAGGGGTATCTCAATTTCCTTGATAAGGTAGAAACAATATATTGTTATTCTGTATATATATTTAAAACAGGATAATATTTAAAAACTTGTTTTCTTGTATAAGATTCCAATATCTTTCTGTGTGTCGCGCTTAGAGACATTGATACATTTCATCGGGAACAATGGGTATCTCAATTTCCTTTATAATGTAGAAACAATATATTTTTATTCTGTATATATATTTAAAACAGGATAATATTTAAAAACTTGTTTTCTTGTATAAGATTCCAATATCTTGCTGTGTCGCGCTTAGAGACATTGATACATTTCATCGGGAACAATGGGTATCTCAATTTCCTTTATAATGTAGAAACAATATATTTTTATTCTGTATATATATTTAAAACAGGATAATATTTAAAAACTTGTTTTCTTGTATAAGATTCCAATATCTTTCTGTGTGTCGCGCTTAGAGACATTGATACATTTCATCGGGAACAATGGGTATCTCAATTTCCTTTATAATGTAGAAACAATATATTTTTATTCTGTATATATATTTAAAACAGGATAATATTTAAAAACTTGTTTTCTTGTATAAGATTCCAATATCTTTCTGTGTCGCGCTTAGAGACATTGATACATTTCATCGGAACAATGGGTATCTCAATTTCCTTTATAATGTAGAAACAATATATTTTTATTCTGTATATATATTTAAAACAGGATAATATTTAAAAACTTGTTTTCTTGTATAAGATTCCAATAGCTTGTTGTGTCGCGCTTAGAGACATTGATACATTTCATCGGGAACAATGGGTATCTCAATTTCCTTTATAATGTAGAAACAATATATTTTTATTCTGTATATATATTTAAAACAGAATAATATTTAAAAACTTGTTTTCTTGTATAAGATTCCAATATCTTTCTGTGTCGCGCTTAGAGACATTGATACATTTCATCGGAACAATGGGTATCTCAATTTCCTTTATAATGTAGAAACAATATATTTTTATTCTGTATATATATTTTTCGTAATAGTAAACAATCAACCGATTGTCAGAAATTATTTTTTACATTATATTTTCGTTCACAGAAACCGTCCTATGTACTTTTTTTACTTTCATCCTACAACAGATTTATACTCTAGTTCTTAAAGAAAGTGCACCACAGCACACTTATAAAATGTGCGTGGAATCTATGTTTTAAGTTTAAATTTATTGCGTTGAAAGTATCGGCCAAACTTACTTCTATTAGGCTTAGAAAAATGAACCTTCGTTACCGATTGTGACTTACAACAAACGTTGAAAGAACAATACGTTGTTAGTTGAATCATCATAACGAAATTCAGATTTCTTCATAAAATAAAGAAAATTGTATGTCTTATTATTATTTTTAAAATATTAACCATCACATATTTATTTAAAAAAAAATATAATTTTTAGATTGTCTTTGTACTACACACACAATTGTTGAGTTAGTATCACTACTAGTTTTGGTAAGAGCAGTTCTTCCCGTATACAGGTGTAAATTGAACAAAATTAAACACAGTTGGCTATGGGGGCCGTAAGGGTGGGAGTGGTTTTATTGTTTCTCGGAAACATCGATGATAGCAGTCAAGTATTAATGTTTTTCCATATTCAAATTTTCATTTCATTTCAAGATTATTCATTATTATTCCCTTATATGGTACCGAGTGGAGTAATTTTAGATCGTGAATGTCGAAAGAATGGTTGGATTCAATAATATGGTTAGCGAGTTCGGAAAAAATATTATTTTTCAGACAGCGTTGATATTTTTTAATTCGAGTATTTAAATTTCTTGCGGTTTGGCTAATGTGTTTTTTGTTACAATCACCGTAAGTTATTTGATAAATTCCACTTTTTTTTGAAATACCTATTTTTGTTTTAGAATTTAGAAGAATTTTTCTAATATTATTATTAGGTAAAATGCGGGTCTAATGTGGGTTGGGAAAAAATGTGTAATTTTAGTAAAAATCGGACCCGTTTACAAGATTTTTTGCCATTTATCGATGGTGTTATGACCTGAGTATACATATGTTTCCATAAGTATATTATTAGTTTTCGATTATAATTTTAACAATAAAGCCACTCCCGCCCCACCCCACCCTCGCGGCTCTCGTATTTACCCGGCTGTATTTAATTTAGTTAAATTTACACATGTATATGGAAAGAACTGCTCATCCTGAAACCAACATTGATATTAACTCAAGCATTGTGTGTGTGTCAATAGTCAAAGTCAATATAAAAATTATATATTTTTAAAATTAAAATGTTACACCGCGAATTAACTGCCAAACCAATCAATGGTGTCATATATTTATTTTAATTATATCCAAAGTTTAACTATTATTATTACTTGTATACTAGTAGCTGAAAATTACAGTTTCACATGAATTTTTGTAAAAAAAATTCCAGCAGGAATATAAATTGTTGTATTGAAATATGCAGCGATAAGAGAATTCTATAGGAATGTTGAATTCGAGCGAGGAGCGATTTCGGAAGGGAAAATGGATTCCGGTCATAAAATGGATTCCTGCGGGACAGTAAATATCCAATGGGAAAGGAGGCCCTATTTTTGGGTAACAGTATGGAAGGGATAGATAGGCGACCGCCTGTCTCATAGTACTCTGTAGTACGGCCCGGTGGCTGAGTGGATGCAAATATGCTTGCGGATCTGTAGGTCTCGCATACGAGTTAATCCTCATTTCACAGCACTCAAATATAAATAATTTAAATATTCGAAAATATTGGCTCATATATTTCTGGTTCACATCATACAAAAAAATCATTCTTCTTTTTATGAACGAATTATCTTTCAATTTCCATAAATTTCCCTTCCAGACAACCTTTGTGTAATTAATCGTTTGCCTATCAAATTTGTGTTTTTGTTGGCTGGATTATTGATTAAGAGATAATGGAATTGTATAAAACGTGTTTGAAAAAGGGGGAAAATTAATTGAATTTCCCATCCGGGGTAAAAAATAAATCTGTATGTTTCATTTTAAAAATCTAGTAAAACCGAAAGTCGTGGCCGAGTGGCGTAGATACCACAAGTCTACCAGATACCATAAGTCACCGCAGCGGAGGAAGTAGGGGAGAGAGGGTGCTTGGGACAGGGCCGGCGGCGCAGGACGCCAACCTTATATATTTTTATTTTTGTCATAATGTCACCAACGATGATTTTTATACCAAATTTCCTTTTAAAATTACAAACACATGCATTATATTATCTTTTACAATCGTTCATCCTGGAAATTTAAAAAAAATTACGTTATTTATTTATTTTTTTAGTACAAAAATATATCACATTATAATTTTTTTCGATCTGCTGTAAACAAAATAATGATCGCTAACGTTCGATAACCGGAAAAGAACTAGGCCAAATCTACGAATATTCGTAACAAAATAGTATTTTTTATAATCATATTGGTAGAGTTACAAAAGTTCTCGTACTTTTATAAATAAAAGTTTAAGATCGCAAAATAAAAAATATTTTTCAGATTATTTAATGGTTTGTTTTGTAGATCTCTAAATTTGGCAAAACTTTTAAAAGAAATCAAACTTACCAAAAAATTAACGTAGAAACAGCTTTCCTTTGAAAATATCCATAAAATAGTCCTACCGTTTCTCGTAATCCCTTTTCTTTGTTGCTCCATAACAGAAAATGCCAATTATAATTAAATTTCCAGACTTTTTAGGAAATCCTGTGCGCATACGATGAAAATGTGTACCTTAGGATGAAGATAATTAGCGTATTATGTTGTTACTATAAATGGACCATATTTATCTATTTATATTCTAACAGACTCAAAATAGTAATAATAAACATTTGTTGCAAAATTTTCTAATTAATTATTTAATTTATACATATACCATGTCATTTCTAACACAGTAATAAAAAACAAGATTACAATTAAAAATATTGGTTGATATTTTTTGTATAAATGATGATAGGTAAATTAACATAATATAGAGAATCTTATGATGTCTTAAAACGAGTACATATCATATATCTAAAATTGTGATTTATAAAAGCGGAAAATAATACACTCACGGACTTCTTAGATTTTCTGTCTGCACTGAACTCTGCTGGCTTTGACTGGTGCGTACCGGACGGTGTCTGGTGCAGGCCTGCCGGTGTTACTGAGCCGCTTGCTTTGGAGACGAGCGCCCGCCGCCCGTTGAGGAAGAGTCTAGAGGTGTCATTTGAGATACACCATTAGATTCTCGGACGCTCAATATAGGGCTCCGTGCATGAGTGTATAAGATCTAAGTATGAAAAAGTGTCAAGAAAGATGGGATGCGGCACTTCTGGAGATATGTACTTTCTCCCCATTATCCTCCGGTGTTGGACCATTAAGCAATGTAGCTAGTCATGGGTCACGGACAGTTCTTTGATTTGGCGCTTGCCTCTTACCCGGTGTACCTGTAGCCGTGTAAGACAGACGCCGGAGCACATCCTCTGGCATGGTGCATTGCTGAATGATGCGAGAGAAAGAATGATCCAGGGTATGGTGGGAGTAGGTTGTAGTTCTGTAGGCAACTGCGGTCTACTTAGACCTGGAAGGAACCTGGAATTGTTCAGTGACTTTGTGAGAGTGTGGATCTTTAGGTGGGAAATCCTGGATAGGCCTGCTGTGGAAGGTGTCTGACTACTTGCTGGTTAGACTCTTAGTGTGCTATTTTCTGTAAAGTTTTTTCCGGCAGTGGTGCTTGGATAGGACATCAATTTATATTTTGTTTTCTGTGTCAGTCTTATTTTCCATTATAGAGTTTTTTTCTCTGTTTCCCGGCTCTTATACGTTTGTATTTTTTTAACCTTTTTTTCTTTGTTATTTCTATTGCTATGGTATATTTTGTTATTGTTTGTATTTAGTGGTATTGTTTCTAGTTGTATTATGCTCAAATTTATTTGATATTTTATTCAATAAATACAGGATCTTGATCGGAGATAATAAGGGATCGTTTTGGTTGGCGGCCGTGCATCGTGGTCCAGATATGTTAATGTCGACTATGAATATATATTTTTGAGCAAGTTCGCATATTTAAATACATGTTTAGAAGCGTTTTGAAGCTCTGTTTCTAATTCTTTCGACCTGTATTCTAGTGAGTCAAACGCCTTCTCAACATCTGTAAAAGTGAAGAAGGGTGGAAGGTTTCATGGTAACTATGTTATGGTCAAAAACCGGATTTTTCAACAGGTTTGATTGTGGGTGGTAGTTTATAATAAGAAACTAATGGTATGATCATTTAGAAACCCTTTTTTAATATTATTGTCACAATTATTCTAATCATAAGGTTGACATTTTTGATAGAATGATTTCAGAAGCCTTTTCAACCATTCCAGCGATGTTATCGATTCCGGATGCCTTATCTTACTGATTATCTTAAGGGTGTAGTGGATTCCATATTCATATACATGACAGATATACATCTGGAAAGTCTTGATTTGAAAGTCGGAGTTGATATTTAACACAGTATGTTGTTGTGAATTGTTCTAGTATAGGAATTTTTGAGCTGTACAAATTTACTGTTACGCACTTTACCTATTCCATATTTTAAAATTATTTTTATCTTTAATACTGTTTTAGTAAAGTTTACAGAATATCAAGACTGTTGTGTATTTTTTGATATTTATTTATAAATATTTTGCATTTTAATCGGTCGTCCATCCCTGGCAGAGGATGGGTCTGGACAACGGGGCTCGGAGAGATGAAGCGGGCTCGCTGAGAGTGTGGCCATTAGTTTTTGGAAAAATCCGTCACCGCACGCTTCACCCCAACCCCACCCCTGATAGTGGTAAACAAACACCACTTCCGGTAATTGCAGGTCACTTCTGTATACAGCTGCTGAATCAACACAAAACGTAGCGGTAAAAATATTCAAACAGTCCAATGCTATTTTGTGTGAACGGAAGCGAGGGAATTTTGACAAATGCGATTCGCAGAGCGCCTCATTTGCATCCGTTCACTTTTATTTTGTTTCAGTTCTCTTATCAAAATTGATTACACGTATAACAGGGTAGTCAGGCTAGAAACATTTTCAAATGCTTTCCACCTATTTTTATTTATGACGCATTTACCTTTTATATTTAAAATATGCACAAATTCTCAACATCATATTATATTCAGTTTTTTTTATCTGTATAATTTAATTAGTATAATTACTTTATTTAGGTTAATTGTTGGTCAATATAAATGACCTTATTTAGAAAAATTATCTATTTTTTTTAGATAAATTATCAGAAATTATCCATTTTATGTTGCCGGTAGATAGTTTTATTGATTTAGCTACACAAGACAGAAAGTCATCAAACTTCATCTACACAGGTTTATATTTAAACAATTCTTTCAAATATTTAATCTATTTAAAATTATCATCATTTACAATAAAAAAAACTTTAAGCCCGCTGCGCCATTACATGAATCTATATCTGGTACCCACCCCGATACAGAAACAAAGGAAGGCAAGCGAGATCCCCAAAACCTGGAAGAGACTTATTTTTCTATTTTTATAGTAACATTAGTAAAAAAACAAGTATTATGTTTGTGTATCGATCCAAATTTCCATCAAAGGCTAAGATGATACACGATTGCTCGAATTAGCACTACCATTCCAGCGCGGATATTTTACGAGTCAAGCGGTAGATTTAGGGGTGTAATTAAATTTCAGCAACTAGAGCCTTCTTGCTAGTGAAATGTTGCTGAACTTGAGTAGCAACATTTCACAGGGATTATGTCAGACAGTGCGCGAAATATTTTTTGGATGACCTTCATATATTACGCAGTTTTATGAGCGGACTGAATATTAAGTCGCTTCAAGTCTACAATACAGAAATAACGCGACTTTCTCTCCCGCTCCACCCTCGGTGAGCTCGTAGAGATGCGTGCGATACTGGAGAATCCGACACTTCGGATCCAGTTCCACCAAAAAAAGCACATGGTAATTACAACCTCGGCTAAATTGAAAAGGGCTTACAAGTTTTAGAAAACATAGACACCGACGAAAAACGTGTTAAAGTTACAAAGCGAGGAATAAAAAAAATATTGGCTTGCTACAAACAAATTCTACGGGAAAAAGAAAACATCGAAATAACTTTGTTTTACATAACTCCTTTATTTTTTTAATATTTTGAATAGTAATTATGTATGAAAAACGACAATTTTTTTTTAATCTAGTGTTTTTGTTAGTCGGTCCTACCTAGTGCGTTACTTCGGAGTATTTCTGTATATACTTATCGTTTAAGAAAGAAATTTTAAACCCATATTTTTTATCAAAAGCCCTAGAAATTTCGCGAATGTATCGGTACACTTTTTTTTATTTAATAAGATTAATATGTATTAATCGGCCACTCTACTTAGAAATAAAGTAACAAAAGGAAGTGAGCAAAATGGTAAAATAATTTAACATTCCCCTTAAAGTGTGAAATATTCGGACCGAAGTTGAAGGCAGCGCCAATATACATAATGACAAATAACTCGGCGGGGCACTCCGGGCGGCGATGGTAATCAGCGAGCTGACATTAGGCAGGAATTATTCAGTCCCCCGGGCTAACTTACTCTAATTCTTACCCGAAATTAGTGCCATTAAAAAAGGACCACCGTTAATTTTGTTAATGTGTATTTACTTCTTATCCCTGCAATCAATTATTGAACGCCTCGCTGGAAGCTGGAAGCTGGAAGCCGATCTTCTCTCTATGTGCGTGTAATACGCTATACGCGTTTCGCATAGTGTTGCGTAATTTTCACATATTCATTTTTAAGAAAAATCCATATAAACATGGGTCCGAAAACATTTCGTATTAAAATTATTGAATAAAATATTATTTTCTTCACTAAACCCAAGAAAAAATGCGTAAGAACATCGTTTTCTGTTGAATCACTTATGTAAGAAACAACATTTAGCATAGTGGAGTTATGAATGACACATTTTTCTAACAGAATAGAGCTACAAATTGTCTTTGAAATATCTCTTGTCGCATACCTAGTATGGATTTTCTGTACCGTTCAAAATTACGTTTGTTTAAAAACAACAGGATTAAACAATGTAAAACAATGGGATCGGTGTAAATATATAAATAGTGCTAGAAAAAAATAATTAAAGAAACAGTTGCAGGTCTAGCTTTTGAAGAATTTAAGCTTGCCGCAGATCCTAGCGCAAGATATTTTTTGCCTTTGCCAATTAACGGTGAATGTTTCAACATTCATGATATCAAGTCTGCATCCAGCTAATTGTATATTCATTCATTTTGGATTATATCAATAATAGCATCCAATGCAATGTTAAATATCTGCATTTGTTTTCTGATGTGTCCTGGTCAAAACAAAAATCATGTCGTGGTTCAATTTTTATTGGCTTTGGCTTCAACGGGAAAAGTCAACACAATCACGAATTATTTTCCCCACCGGGGATACTTATTTTTACAATACGATAGAAATTTTGCAGTAGTAAAGAGAAAACTGAAAATAACAGGATTTACACGGTTTATGAATATATACACATGATTGTGAGCTCTAGTATTCCAAAGAAGTTTACAGTAAAGACATTTTGAATTTAAAAAATGGTGGCCATCAAAGTATAAAAAAGTATGTCTTTCATTGGAGTCTATATGGAAAAAAGTACCCAGAAATATAAAGTTTGGAATGGCATAGTTTACCAATTTTGAGTATAGTAGATGTTCTCCAGGATATTTAACAGCCTGTCAATTTGTCGATGGACCGGTATCATTTACCTTTTAGTTGGCTATAAAAAACGATATTTCACTGCCTAGTGAACAGGCGAATGAAAATAATTGTAAAGTTCTAATAAATAAATAAAAAATTAATGGCACAAAGCAGGTTAATCCCGATATCCCGGATAAGTAATTTTATGATAAATTATTTCTGTGACCAACATCATCTGAAGATATTGAGAGTAATTGTTGTAGGTTATATTTTTTAAATACTTTATTTGGTCATATTTATTTCGTTATTTGTAAAAATGACAATGTATTGATAAATAAATCTTGATAAAAATTGATATTTTATCAAAGTACAGTATTAGTCATTTATCATAAAATTTATTCACTTTCTCTGATCAATTTTGCAGTATGGTACAGATCGTGAGTAGTAGTAATCTTGCGGGTGCCTTCTAGGTTCTCCGATTGTTTATTGAATTGACTGAACCGATGTTTTCACAGAAACCGAAGTGTGTAGTTTTCTAGGCTATTCTGCCATGTGTCTCTACACGAAATATGATGTTGGAGTATATAATAGCGAATCACATTGCTAACAAACTCTATTCTTAGACTATTGATAAGTATTTACATGTACGAGTATATCAATGTAAAGCGTGACGAGAAACTTTCCACATCAGTTTATTTTTCTTTAGTGTTCTTCTTATCTACAGTTGAAATCGATGATGATATGTATGGGTACTCCTATATGTAATCCGTTTTATTAAGACAGTTTGCATTAAACGATTCAATTATCATCCTCCCGCATCAGACAACCCGCGAGAAATGTCAATTTTACCTTCAAAAGGGCAAGTTGTATTATATTAAGTAGAGTAATTCAAAAATATTTTTAAAATCCAGAAGAAATAAATAAAATTTTACTTTTAAAATCAGCAATATTATCTTTGTGGTTAAGATTCATATTTTTATTTATTATATTTGTTTTATTAACCACTAAAATGAGTTTAAATACATCTACCGGTTTCAAAAAATACCATTTTCTTCTTCAGGATGTCAGGGAGCATTTGAGATGTTTGAACAATAGTGGGTTTTCAGAATTTTCTAATCATTTGATGGAAAATGGTCATGATTTTGATAAAAAATTGGGATTGTCAATTTTGCATATAAACGGTGTTGGTCACAAATTAAATAATTTGAAATCGTTGGAGATAAATAAAGCGTGTAAAACTAATCAAAAAATTATAAACAACCAACTAAATTTAACTACGAGTCCCATTCTAAAATTTTTTCCTAAAAATTATTCTAGTAAATTTGTATTAAGTAATGATTTGAGTTAGGTACTAAAAAAAAAAAAATTTTTTTTTTTAAAAATAGATTTTTTTTTAAATAGATTCTGTCAAAAAAACAATATATGTTTTAGTTAGTTATGACATCCTGAAGAAGAAAATGGTATTTTTCGAAACCGGTAGATGTATTTAAACTTATTTTAGTGGTTACTAAAACAAAGATAATAAATAAAATTTGTTTATAATTATGCAATTTGTTAAAACCTGAAACTTTCCACTTTCCACTCTGAAAAATAAATATCATCTGTAATATCAACAGTAGAATGGAGGTAATATTTTCTTCTGCAGTAAAAGTGTTGTAGTACGTTAATAACTCGAGCGCAAAAAGCAATTTTTCAACAAACAGACGCCCGATGCAATTACAAAGTTTCTCCGGGTCGTCGAGGAGCGTCATTTCTCAAGCAGCGGCTCCCCCCTCGCCCCGCCGCGCCGCCCGCTCCATCCTGGAATATGAAGACTTGCAACATTCAGGGATATTTTTCTCCAATGCAATTTTGAAAAATCACCGCGGAGATACGTGAGACTAATAAAATTGCAAAGTTCCTCAAAATATGAACCGACCGCGATCCTATGAAGCTTCGACTGGGCTGGAGGTAAAACCGCGACGAAGTAGAGAAAAGTTTATAAAGTATCAGAATCGCGTTCCTATCTGGTATATATTAAAGTTAATCAGAAATAATTATTACTAACTTATTTTTACACATAAATAACCACCAAAAAAAATAAGATATAGGTTTTATAAAACAGGTAAGTATATATTTGTATAAAAGTACATTTGAGTTGCTTAATATAGAGTAAGTGAAGAGAAGATGCATATGTTGAGGGTTTGACAGCATCTTAAAGAATTTTAATTTAGAATGATCCGAAAGCAAAATTTTATGTAAAAAGCAAACATGTATCCTTAATTAAGGGCAAGCTTTCATTTTTCAGTTTGAAATTCGAGAAATTATACACGAATTAGATATACTTTCAAAACGAAGTTAATACTTAAATTCGTATAAGTTCTAGAGAAATCATGCAATAGAGGAAGGTTTGATAGAAAGAGACGACAATAAAATTTTTGATTTTCTCGCATTCAAAAATAACTCGTATCTATAGGCTTATCCAAGTTTTTTCATATTAATATTATGGAATGAGTGTTTTCATTTAAATGAATCCACCGAAAATTAAATAATTTGTCGAAGTACAAGTAAAATTAGACAAAGTCCCTACATATATTTAGTCGATCGCTTAAATCAATGTTCTAAGTTTAAAATTATTATGATAGCTTCAATTTATTATTTTGTATAATATTTTCGATATAAAATGCCACATTGGTGTTTTGGTGATATGTCTGTTTCATAATTACATATTATTTATGAAACAGACAGCTTATGTTTAAATTACAACAGTATTATATATAAACGAAATATTTAATTGCGTCATACATAAAAATAACGTACATAAAATGTTTACTTTATTCAAGAAAACACTGTTTTTCCTTAATAACAATAAAAAATATCAAATTTATGAATTTTGCTAATAATATTGTGAATAAGTTCAATATTAATTTATACCGTGGAAAAAATATGCGTAAAAACATATATTTCCGGTATTTTTAAACGAAAATAATTACAGCGCAGATTCCATGACCGTCATGCCCGGATCGAGCGGCGTATTGAAGTTCGTTAAACAATTTAAATTATCGTATTTTATAAAACTGAAAATATATTATTTAAAAACTGAATATTATGTTTTTGATATAAAATTTAGTTTTAAATAGTAGCTGAAGCCTCAAAGCATGTGAGTAAATATAATATAATATTTAAAAACGTATGTTTACACTAACACAAAGTATTTAAAAAACGTCTAAAGTTGGTAATATGTCCTGCAAATTGAATGGTTTATAACACTATTTATTTTTAACATTTTGTTAATTTGTCTCAATAGAGATTTGTTTTCGTAATCTTGGCTTCAAGATTATAAGAAAATATATTTCATTTATGCAATTTTATACCAAAATTAAGATAATTTTGTAGCACGTGGAAAATGCATCCAATGCTCGCGGTCTATCTTATAATGTTTGTATTGTCTTAATTATGGATAATAATATTCAGTTTATTTATTTTAAATAAGTTCAAAGGCCCTATCTAAGTAGAAATTTAAAAAAACATCAAATCTAATTTATAACTTCTGATATAAATTAATGATTCTGATGTCCTTGGAATGATGTGATGGTGCGTGTATGTGTGTATGTGTGCCGCACCGCCGGTGCGGGTATATGTGGCTATAAAGACGGCGCGTAGGAGTACGCTCGTTTGTTTTATCTGCAGTTCGTCGGCTTAATAGTTTGACCTATTCTAGTGATATACCTTGTAATAAATTGTAGCTTATTGTAATAAAAGATTAATTGTTACAAAGTCTATTTCTTGGACCTTCACATTACGAGGTATACACTAAAGACGTACTAAGAATTGAAGTACGTAACAATAATAAAAACTCACATATTCGTAAAAAACGCAAAAATTTGAATTATTCAAAGTAGCGCCTTAAGCCATCTTCCCCCACCACAGCGAGGTGATACGCTCAATTAAAATGATTAAAGTGTCTTTATGGACTATTTTAGAATTCCTGCAAATATTTCTTATACATATGTATGTAGATACTGAGGTGGTGCAGGTTTTATGCAACCACCTTTTGCAGGTTGTGCAGCATATCCAGTGTGCTTTTAGCCCAGATTTATCATTGGTTTCTCAAAGGTCATCTTTATCCAAAATTTATTCACAGTCACCGGTCGGATTTCAGCCATTTCACATAAGATGAATTCTCATTGTCATCATTAGATATTTTAATAAATATTGTTACAATAATAAAGGGAAAGTAATCATTAGGCGAACCTCCCCACATGTGTGGGGAAGATGCCTAACCCCATTATTTGAATTCCTTTTATATGAATCGAAAACAACGATCATTTATATTACACACAAAATGACAATTAAGCGTTCTTGTACGTATAGGCCTAAAACCACTTAAAAAGTTATGACACAGATTATGTATCTAAAATATTATAAAGTACATGCAAACTAGGGTACACAACATTGTATTAAACGAAACATGCCGTAACACGTTCTTCTCTGACAGTTCGCGTAGGCAATATCGCGAGCTATACGGCAGCGCCTCAACAAATACAATTTTACAGCAAACTGAAGAACTACAGCCAATGGAGCGTCTTCTCCCCTTCCGTATCTTTTCCCCGGTTACCATATATTGATGTAAGAAATACAAATAAAACTAGGCTTAATATTAATTACACTTTTTACTGCGATTCAAAATGTTACGGGGTAGTTTAAGTTAATTTATTGTTTCCGGTTACTTGTCTATTACGGATTATATCATCGTCATTATCATCATTTTAACCCCATTATCCTAAAAGGGTGAAAGTCTCTGCATGACGCTTTCTTCTTCTCGCACTGTTTCAGTAGTTGATGCCCAATCAAGGTACAATTTGTCTTCGTAGTCTTTGTGGCTATTTATCTCAACTTAGGCTGAGGCGACGCACCCACCTGGACCACCTTCTCTTTGGAGTTCCCGAGAAGATACATTCAGGTAATATTAGATTATTTACACATTTCTTAATATGCCTTTGTTTTAATATTTCATTAACTTAATTTTTAAAAATTAATTGAAATCATCGTGAAATATATAAGTACATTGTTAGTGATCGTTACAAAATATGTATTATTCGATTCAATTAGAAATGCATCCATAATATTTTTTTATTTCGAAAGCGGAATTTCATAAAGCTCAAATGCCTTCACCATACACTGAAGTGTAGAAATCTCAAAAGGAGTGAAGTAAGTCGCTAAAAAATAAAATCGGTAACTAAATGTGATCAAAAATTAAAACTAGAAGATAATACGAATATTCATTGTACAAAAGAAAAATATGAATGAAAAAATAACTTTTTTTAATTAGAACTAATTTCTTGAATATGCAAAGTTTGCTAGCTCAACAGAAAGAAAAATATTTTTCTGAGTAAAAATAGACCTAAGATGATAATGTTGAGTGGAATACATGTAACTGAAGACATATCCTTAATTATGTGAAGCAAAACACAAAGAATTTTTTTTAGATAATAAAAAAGATAACAAATGCCTACATTATATGAAAATAATAATAAAAAGTGACAAATAATTTGAATACAAATTAAATTAATCAACTAGAGAAATATACAGAAAAAATCGATCTGTCGAAAAAATATTTAATTGCTACCGCTACCGGGTTTCGAACCTAGACCTCCGGGAAATCAAGTTAATTTTAATCATATTTTGAATGCTGGTGCTCATTAAATATTATAGAGGGCTAATATGATATTATTCAATCTAATATTATTTAAATTAAGTGTATCAATAGAAAGATATACAAATAAAATAAATTGACCGAAAAAATATTTTGTTGCAACCTTGTTCACTTGTCCTTAAAGTTCCTGGTTCAAATACCGATGGCAATAAAATATTTTTTCAATAAATTGATTTTATCTGTGTATCTTTCTATTTATACATTTATTTTGTATTAAAAATATCACGTAACTATTTTCTTTAAAACGGCAACTTCACAATAATAACGTGTTCTCCTTAAAAATAATATTATTTATGTGGATTTATTGCTATAAGAAATCTCAACATAAAAATGAAAAACACTGACGACATGACAAATACAAAAAGGTTCAAACACTTTATAAAATTCAACGTGACAAAATAAATGGTATGGCATGAATCTATCTACATCTTTTGATAACAAATATGCTCGATGTGCTTGCTGCCCTAAAATTACTGATCATACCATAATCTTACTCTCGTAGGTAACATGAAAATTATTATTAATAACACACTGTATATCACCGGATCGTTGATGATATAACCCTGATAGATAGTTCTACAAATTACAAGATACGTGACTTAAGACTGCTAAAAAATTCTCACTCTTGGAAAGGATTAGAAGATTCATAAGTATATAAGAAGAGACATATAAAATAGTATTCAACTCTATATCATTCTTCATAGAAACTACCACCCCAGCAGAAATGCAACAATTACTAGTATTGCAAAATAAATCTATGAGAGTAACACTCGGATCAGTACAATCTTAAAAGTTTATTTATTTTAATGTTACCCGTATTTGTTGGCAGCCTCTTGGGACTCGGAGGTCCATGACGTAATTGGATATTGCCTGTGTGGTTCATTCTGCTGGGCCTATCTCTGGTAACTCAATTTTGAAATCATCTGTTCATGTACCTCTCGGTCTTTCCTTCGATCTAGGTTGGTTTTTGTATGAAGCCTTTGAAATAAAACATGTTTTAATCTTTTTTAAATCCTCGCTGTGAGGATTTTAAAAATCATCAATACACATCGGGAGAATTTATTAAAACCTCACTATGAGGATTTAAAAAATATCAATACGCATCGGAAGAATTTATTGAAAGATGTTGCAAGAACATGATGTAGCAAGAGGAGAAGATGTTTGATTAAGATTTTTAATGAAATACTAGAAGGAAATTTTTTTAAATTAAAATAAAACATGTATGTGTATATTCTAGATAATATGTTTGAAAATGGATATTTGATGGTTTATGTTAGAGGAAATATGTATAATCGATGTATCAATTGGAAAGATTACAGAAAATAAGTTCATAATTTGTCAAAATTGTATTCCATTGTTATAGCGAAATGGTGAACGCGCTTCCCCGAATAGGAAGAGGTTCAGGTTCGAATCCTGCTATCAAATAAATATTTATTTATATATTTTTATAATTGATTAATTAAATTTGTATTAAAATACCACAGCACTATGTTCTAAAAATACAACTTCACAACAAAATGTGTTTTTTTTTTAAATAAAAAAATCAACTTATTTTAATGTTTCAAAATCATGATGATGCTACACCGGAGATATTGAATAGAGAGTATCTGGGTCCCTGGGTGGGTGGCGGGTGGTGGGTGGATCCAACTTCTGATTAAGATTAAGAATAAAAGTCTGGCTCGTGTATTGAGTAGGCAGGATGCAAACAACAAAGTTAAGATTTTGAATGTTGAGAACGAATTCATTTCGTTTGAAAAGAGAAAGATTATTGATATAGAACTGAAAAGTTAGCCGCCATGTTGCTCTTCAACCCAGCAACCTGCATCAGGAGCTTCTCAATCGATATGAAGTGAAGTGCAGGAAGCTCTTGAGCTAAGCTGATGAAGTTTTTCGCCATGAAAGCTTTCCAGTCAGTACATTTATTGCTTTTCTCGGTCAGCCCATACTTTCAATGTCCTTTAGAATGCACCATCTATACACTATACTTGAAGAATACTTCGCATTGAAAACAACTTGAAGATTGTTTCCAAAGAGTTTGTTTTGTTTTAAAATATGAGGAATTGCACGTCTTTTACAAAAATATATTTTATGTCTTATGACTTCCGTTCTCTATATAATACATTAAATATCATAATAAAATCTAACAAGATGGTCTCCTTTAACTATTTAATCTAACATTTGTTCCTCACATCTAGCTGCTTTATGTAAAATTTGTATTTATTTGTTCTAGCGCGTTTTAATCTTTCCTCTCCGGTGATGTAAACGGAGTTGACATTGCCTCTGATTATGTGAATATCTTCGTAAATATACTAAATACAGAGTTCACATTTTAGGTTTTCCTCTGTAATATATTTATGTATAAGATAAAATAATTATATAAGATAATAATATTAGTAATAAAAGTAAAATATTCATATTTATCCGACTTAAAAATCGCAAAGGTCTCGCACCGGAGCGAGCTTTATTATTTTAGCACCGTATGCGAAAGGTTAACCAACATATGTTGTTCCTTCTATTAAGATGCTCACTACATTGCAATTTCGATTTCATTATTTTGCAGAAAATATAGGTACTTTCACTTTAATTTAATCTCTGCTGACTCTAAATCAGGTTAGTAGTCCTTTTTATGTACAATATATTTAAAAATGGTGAGTACTTACTTTAATTACAATTTTTTTCTATGCTTAAATTATTAAATTCTAAATTAAAATTTTACAATATTTATACAAATATAAATTTTGTCAAGGTATCTTATTATAGAAAGCAAGATATATATGAAGGGTTCTAGAAACAGCTACTCTTAACTCTTTACTCGTTTCACCATATAAATAATTCTCTTCATCAGGAACACTTCGGTCCTCTTCGTTCTTTCCATGGTTAGCTGAGTTACTTTAAACTTACCGTTGAGGCTTATTATAAATGTCCAAGATTCGGCTCCGTAGCTCCGATTGCTTAAACACTCTTATTTTGAGACATTTAAACATGTTAACCCTAAGTTTTTTATAAAGCCTTTCAGCCTAAGCCTTTCATAAAAAAATATAATAATCGACTTATAAAAAGTATGTCGATCGCAATAAAATTTAATATCTAAAAAGATTAACAATGTGATAAAACACCAAAATCTCTAATATCTATTTTTAACCCTTCAGTCATAAAAAATTTGGTATCTAAATATAATTTATCATTTTAAAAATAAATAAAAATCAAATTTTGTGGATTAAATATTTTCACAAAAGTGCTTTTTATCTCTATTTGACTTTTTCTGTGGCTGGTTGCGTCCTGCGTAACAACGTTCAGTTGAAGTTTTAGTTTTTAAATTCTGCCTATATTGCTGGGATACTAGTTGCTAGGTAACTGTAGAAAGAGACTTATAATATGTTCTATCGATTACTGTAGTGTGAGTGAGATTACTAAGCCTATAAAATGTAATTATGAAAAAATTATTACTTTGCTTTTCTCGATGCACATCTCTATCTTGTTGTGTTTGTCTGTGCGATATACGCATAGGATGGCGTTAATCAAATTATTCATTAAGCATTGAAGTATTAATTAATATTTTTCAAATATATTATATGTATCCCAACAATATAATAATATCCATGCACACTTTAAGATTTTTCTGTACATATTTCATTGAAATTTGATAGTCGATGAGCACGACATTAATGTTACTGGCGAACAGGTGAACGATCTTATTTTACATATACATATAAAATAAGAGAAGTGTTCCAGAAGTGGAAAGAATCGATGATCTTCTGCTTCGTAGAAAGCTAAAACGCTGGGTTGAATTTATATTGGGGTAGTTATTTTTATTCAGGCTGTTTTTGGCTTCATCAGCCAATACTGCGTGACCGGAAATGTGTTAATATAACAAATATAAGCAATTTATTCCAAGCTGCATGCAGCGTGCAGCGTGCAGCGTACAATGTAATGGAATTTAATAATTATTTATTTTTCCCTGCCTTTAAACTGAAAAGCATCATATACGTTGATGAGTGCCCTTTTGTTATGGTGTCAGTTCCCGTTATATGTTGGTTTGTATACACACTTATATATTCTCATATTTCATTTAATATTTTTTTATTTATTCAAAAAAAATATTATTTAGCAAAAATTTAATTTAATTATTTAATATAACTAAATATTAAATCCATAAAGTATGATAGTATCATATTATATAGATAACCGAATTAATTAATCCTGGGGGGGGAGGTTAAAGTTATGATGATTATAAGACCTGTAATAAAAAAATGTACTCGGGAGACTAAATCTTCTCACTCGATATATCCAAAACACTTTCGATCGACTACGCGTAACTATTTATTAATATAAATCTTAATTGAAATATAAAAGGCAAACCTGATTTCACACTACAAGTTACGGATGCGTTTTTTATCTAAGCTGATGTTATTTTAGATATATTTATTTTAATATATTACATGATCAAGGTTTGTTGCAATGCTGTAAATCGTGCAAATAGAAAATGATAATTTCAATATTCAAAATATTATTAGATATTAAAACCATTCATCGTTCATTTCAAAACTTGTAGTAGGTTAATTGAAAATTGGAATAGATAAAAATGAATATGAAAAGAAAATTTAACACAATAAAATATCTGCAATATTTACTTAACGAATCTCAGACGTGAATTCAAAATCTTTTTAGTGCCACTATTAAAAATACAGAGTTCTATAATTTTATCGCGAATTCACAATTTATAGTCTGTAGGCGTGACAGTCTCAGAATTTTAATGTTTTAGAAATTTAATTAATTTGAAGGGTTAACCCCTGCAACAAAGTTTCTCTTTCTTCGTTCGCAAGGAGGAGCTGTACAAAGTTTTCACCGTTTCAAAATCACCGTCAAAGGCTTTACCGTTCGGAAGGGACTTGCGCAGGTTCTACGTTACTTTGTCAGAAATTCCTCAAGTAATAATACCAATAATATGACCGACATCCCGGAGGTCCTCACATTTTTGACAACCGCATGATCAGCTGTTTGTATTAGTTTATGTAACAGCCCGTTTCCAAAACATGGAAAATTTGTTTTTTGATAATACACGGTGTCGGGAAACTCGTAGAAGATAGAACACACACAGGACTCAAGTTTTCCTTTTTTTTGCCAAACATATTTTTAAAGTTTTCCATCGCCATATATATGTGATAGAAATAGAATTCAGTACATATAATTATTTTTAAAATAATTATTTTGAGTAAAAACTAGTAGTTTTTATATTTATAATAACGGAAAATCTACAATTTCAACCGAGTAAAACAAATGTTGGTAATTACATAAAAATACATGAAAGCGAAAAATATATACCTAACTAATAAATTAAAAAATTCACGAATATAAACAGTTTTCAAAAGAACACATTTAATAACAATACACATTAAATGTTACACTTTGAAAGGTAATCATTGTTATCAGTCAAAATTGAATAATATATCGTTTTCCGTACAAACTTTTCATAATAAGTTTGAAAAGAAAGCAATAGTTAGATATCTAAAAAGATCCTACAACATAAATTGATAAAATTTCCAATATTGAAATTTTTGACCGTCGAAATAAAATAAATTTTTTAAATAATACTTACCAAATTCCTATTTATGTGTACTTTGTTCAAATACCTACAAACATTTAAAATTAAAAATTATTTTGGCCTGATAGTTGATTTCCCTAATTTATAATTTCCAAGCTACATTGCATACATATATTTAGTGAACACTGTTATTAGGTTATCAGTCTCCACCCTTACAAGTGACTGGCCACTAAAAATGCTCAGAGCCACCGATACACCGATACACCATGCGTATTATGCATGGTATCATGCACACTAATACAATTGCTTTTTCTAAATAATGGTACATAAGCAAGAGGGAAATGTCATGTATATTATACTCGTGTTCTAAATTCTTTGATCCTAAATTACTAAAGCTTTGTAAAAGAAACATCTATTCCGTGTACAGCATGCCACCCTTACGATATAAATAATCAAGAATTAAAAAAAATAAAATAATAATAACCATTTTTAAATAACTTCAAAATTGACTCCGCGTATATATAATCATCATGCAATTCCGTTTAAAATCGCGCATATACAGGAAGTATATTCTAAAAATAGATTATTCAAGAGCACACGTGCTGTTCCAACAAAACCAGGATGAACGCGTCACGAGTTTCTGCTGTATATAAATAATTGCCTAATCTTTCCTTTTTTAATGGTGTTGTGTAGTTATAGTTTTTCCCCCTTTCTAAATTTTCTGAACGCCGTTGCTAGGAGGGCTATATAAACGACCCCTACTTAGCCTCAGCAGCAGAAAAAATCAACATCTATTCGACCTAAAGGCGCGCGTCCGAAAGATTATCGGTTCACAATGTTTTCCGGTCCTTTCCTGTGAAATGTATCAGTCGCGGTATAACCATCTATCTCAAGAATAATTTTTAACAATTGTAATATTCTTAACTATGTGAGATAATAATTTACTCGGCATGTCACAGTGAACTTTCCAAAATCTCAAAGTAGTGACCTCGACCTATCGCGTTTGTAATATACAAAACCTTATAGGAATTCTGCCATTTGAATTATCGAAAAATTCACATTCATATGAACAAAATTGACGTCTCTTTGTGAACACCGCCATAATACCTAGATCCTAGATACATTTTCTACTTCTTTTTCCATCGCCTAACTGCTCCGGAAGACCTCGCATTCACCAAGAAGTCATCCCCTACGCCTTCCATCAGCTTCATCCAGGAAGATCGCCTCTGCCCACCTGACGACTCCAGGTTGCGCGCGTCATTAGATACGCCGTCACCATGTTACCCATTTTAAACTAAGGTATCGTGCGCCCTCCAGTGTTCCGCATTTGCATAAACCTACAACTCTTCGAAATTTATATTCTGAACATTCCCGCTCTCGCCAAAAGTGATCCCTCCAGTTTTCTCCGTTTGAAACTCCACTGACCATGTAAAGTTATCCTCGACCACAGTATAGATTATAATAACCTGGAATTACTGCATCAAACTTTGTTTGTCTTGTAATACATTTCATTTTCATCGTAAATCTTGGTTGTCTATAACTATTTGTCACTTTACATTTCCATAATATGTTATTATTAAGATTATTCATAAACCGGAACACTTACTAACAAACAAGTTCTGATCAAACTTTCCCACATAATAAAACCATACCCGACCAGGTCTAGTTAAATAAACATCTCGTTCCGTTATTTCTTGATAAGACTAGCCACAATTTATTAAAATAATTAGACTCGGTAGAGTATGATCTTAATATCCATTTGGTGTCTCCACATTATCCATGTACAGAATTAATCTTGTATAAATCAGTCATCGATTATGAGAAGTTAGAAAAAAGTTATTACTCTGTCTAGATACATTATAATTTGTCAAGTGTGATGTGACGGCCTTAATACCGCACACGCAGAAGCACCAAGTCTTTCTATTAAATTTTATATATTACGATATGTGATCTTCCCATGTAAACCTTTTATCTTATTTTTCGCCACCACAACATTTCACTTTTATATTGTCTTTGTTCTGTTCATAACTTTTTAACTGAATATATGTCATTCCGTACTAAATGAACATAAACCTTTTATTTCGATACCGAGTCGAACCTCGAGCAAACCTTGACACGAAAGAGAAGTGTTCTATCCGTAGAGCTGACATCTTCAACTTCAAAGGTAGGTCTTGGTGAACCTAATTAAGGTCTTTTTACTGTTAATAACATATATTTATAATTTAAAAACAACTAAAGAAGTTTTCGTTACAGAAAGCGTATTATAAATTCGGTACTCGAAAATTTTGCTTTTCATTTTATAAACGCATTTGTACGTTATACATACATTTAATTATTATTTCAGTTTATTGGAATAAATGATATTATAGACTAATATTCTGTTTTAAAAACAAAATATCGCGCGGAATAAAGAAAACAATATTTTAATATCACATCACTTTTTAATTTTTTAGTGACTCTGATAAAGATTCCTCGCCTGATTCGCACACTACCTGTAACAAATGAATTTGTTTTTTTTATGTATTGTACTTACAAACATGAAGCACGTATTAAGGGTGTGCTTTCATTTTTCCAGATTGAAATTCGAGAAATTCTACGCGAATTACACATGCTTTAAGATGAAGCCAATAGTTAAACTCTTATTAGTATCATAGAAATAATTAATGACGCTATTTGTTACGTAAATCATGCGAGAGAGAAAGGTTTTAATGGAATGAAACGACAACAAAATTGTTGATTTTCTCGCATTCGATATAAGTGTCAAAAATAACTCGTATCTCCATCACGGACTTATCCAAGTTTTTTCATATTAATATTATGGAATAAGTGTTGTCATTCGAATTAATCCGATGAAAATGAAATAATTTGTCGAAGTACCCAATTCATATACATGAATATGTTTTGAAATCAGACAAAGTTCCTACATTTATTTAGATGTTCGTTTAAATCAATGTTCTAAATTTAAAATTATTATGTCAGACGCATTTTTGTGATTTTGTTTTATCTTATCAATTTAAAACACCGCTTTGCCGTTTTGGTGATATGTGTCTATTTCATAATTACATACATTTTATGAAACATATTTAAAAGACAACAGTGTATATTTAATTGCGACTTATATAAAAATAACGCACATAAAATGTTACTTTGTTCAAGAAAACGTTGTTTTCTCTTGAAAGCAGTGTAAAATCGTCTAATTTACGTATTTTACAACGTATTTAGTAAATAAATACAATATTATTTCATATTTTAGCTAAAATATGCGTGAAAATACATCGTATCGACGTATTTAACCAAAAACTAAAGAAGCTTCAGAATACGCGGCCATCAAAGGCGGATACAGCGGCGTATTGAACTTCAATGGATCATTAAAATAATCGTCTTTTATAAGACTGAAAATTATTATTTAATTATTTTAAAACTAATTATTGTATTTTTGATATAAATCATAATTTTTAAGAGTACTTAAAGCCTCAAAGCATGTGAGTAAATACAATAAATTATTTAAAAACTTATGTTCTCACTAAAACAAAGTATTTTAAAAACGTAAAAAATTGATAATATATCCTGCAAATTGATTAATTTTAAATATTTTGTTAATTTTTAGCAATCAAAATTTATCTTCATAATCTTGTCTTTAAGGTTATAAGAAAATATATTTCCATATTAAGACAATTTTGTGGTACGCGGAAAATGTATATAATGGTCGCGGTCTTTCTTATAATGCTTGTATTGTCTTAGTTTTGCCAAATAATATTCAGATTATTAGTTTTAAATTAGTGTAAAGGTCCTATTTAAGTAATAGTTTAAAAAATGTAAAAATCCTGTGTAAATGTATAATAAAAACCCACATTTTCGTAAAAAACGCAAAAAATTGAATTATTATTGAGAGTGGCGCATTAAGAAAATGTTTTAAAAAAAGTTTAAAATAAGCTTATCTGTTATAAATACGTATTTCAGATGCCATCATATTTCGGATATTTTGGCTGTCCAATTTTTAGATCAATGAATCAATATATTGAGAGCTTTTTTAAGGTATACAATTTTTTTCTAAATTTAAGCGTAACAGTTGTGATTTAGGTTTTAGAAATTTGTATTTTATATACAAAGAACATTGAACAATGAATATGGAACAACTCGTACTAGAATATTAGCACACGTGCATGTGATTAAGAAATATTATAATGATAATATTACTTAATTATAAATATCAAACTATTATTTTTAATGTTTTGAAATTGTCAAATTCAGCAAATACCAATAATCAAGTGAACCAATATTGGAGACCATACAATTATACGGATAAATCATATTTAAAAATATATATTTTTGGTTTCTAGAACAATTTTAAAATATATTTTTTAGTTTCAAAAGTGTATCTTAAACATCACAGACCATCTGTTCTGAATAATTACAACTTCACACCTTAATGTAATTAAATATCAATAATGTAACTACAATGAATACCATCTAACTGGGTTGCCCCTGGGGTTGGATTTTACATGCTCGGCGCTCAATAGATGCTATAATTTAAAATTATTAACTACTTTTCGTATTTGTTTTATCTTTTTCCTACCACGCCACGCAAGAATCACCCATTTATAGATGACTGGGTGAGGTAATCGAGTGTTTTCCGTATTGTGTAACTTCATGGTGGCTCATGTGCTTATAATTATCAATATTTTAAAAATATGTAATAAATTAAATCGCAAGTCAAATAGAAAGTAAAATAGTTATGTATAAATTTTATAATATCTTTTACTTTACGAGTGACATTTGATTTCTAAGAGTGCTTCACCTATCGGCGATAGTGAGACGTTGCCTCACTTTTATAGGACTTTAATTATTTTAGTTAAAAATATTATACGTATAAAGGAGACTGGGCCGTGGATAGGATGAGGCAGATTATAAAAAATTACAAAAATAGCGACAGCGCGGGTACACAATGTACTTAATGGTAGTGGTCAGTTTTGAATAGAATAGAACTGAACACAATTTTCGTAATACTACTGAGTCTTACCCAGGAAATCTATATCAAGACATCTCAAGGAATCTCATAATTTTTTGCTGTCCCGTGAATTAAAAAAAAAAACTCGGGACTTTTTTCTTGATATTGTTCATTTTAAACAAGTCAATTCTTGTATATGGTCAGTTCTAAAGATTTTGAAGAGAATAGTTTTGTCGGTTTGTTTGAAGAGGGGATTATGTTTCCTTGTAAAATTTTATGTATATATTTAAGATAAAATCTTGTCATCTTTTGACTAAACAAAATTTAGATGAGATTATTTTTAATATGTTATTAGAGGACTCCAGTTTGTAATTGATTTTGATAAAATTACACTATATTGTCATCCAATAATATATCTAATAGCTACTGTACATAATACATAAGAATATGTATTAAAAAATATATTCTTTAAAATTAAAGAAAATTCTTGGTCTTGATTCCCGGGAATTCACGGGACTTGAAAATTTTGACTCTCGAGTCCCAAAAATAGCCGGCTTTTTAATAGTAGTTTTTTTAAATATTTATATTTTTGTTTATAGATAGGTACCCATTTTTTTCCAAGCAAATAATGTTATAATCATCTTATTATTTTGGTTTAACGTAGGCTAGATATTTATAAGACTAAACCATCTGCATTGCACTTCACGTAACTGAGCATTGTTTTCGTAAGTTAATACATCCTTTTTCCTTTTCGTGGAGTAATCTTGTACAAACAGATTATCCTCCTTAGTATATTGCGTTCTCCTAGCCGCGGAGCGGGGCGGGAGGATGGGGCGAGAGGGGGAGCGACTAAATCGCGTCGGGATAGAAAAAGCTTTCAAATAAATGGGAGATAAAACCAGAGTCAGTGAGCGGTCGGAAGAGGGGCGGCCGAGGGGCGGGGAGCTGAGAACTAGCTCTGGTCCTGTCGGCCGACGTTCATTCGCGTTCATTTCGAGTTATATAAAATCTAATGTTCTCGTTGCGGGGACGCGCGAGGGGCGGAGGGGGTCGAGAGGGTCGAGGCAGGGGGGGATGGTATCTGGACGAGAGAAGAGAGAATCGTTTTCACGGAATCGACGTCACATAAAATCATTCCTTGTACACCTCCAGATGCCCTCTCCGCCCGCAGCCCCGCGAGGGAATCAAATATCGGCGAGTGATCGAATTGCCTTTCGGTCCGCCGTTAGTTACGCTCTGCTCTGACTCTGCCGCACGCCACGCAGTTCCACCTTCGCGTGAAACCTTTTCTCTCTCGGTCGTGGGGCCGAAATTATATTTGAAAGAGATTCAATTTTGTTCCGACTGATTTATAGATGGCCGCAATCAGTCAGTAAGAAGGGTCCGAGTTCCACTAAAAGTCACTCTGGTTCTACCCGATGATATCGAACTACTTTAATGCCGACAAAACTAATAATAATAATGAACCGGAGACGGATGGCGCTCGACAGTGCCGAGGGTCGTGGACCTTCCATTCGCTACTAGGACCGAGGCCGAAAAGGGAACATTTTATCATGGCAATAAAAATGTTATTATAATATCTACTTACTTTTTGAGTGGCTCGTATACTTATGTTTGAGCAAAATAAATGTTAGAGTGGAAGACGATTAAGTATAATGTTAAGCATTGCGAAAAATAAAAGTTATTTATTGATTTATTGTTCAGGTGAGACAAATAGCCATAACTAATATTGAAATACAGAGAGCTTAGGTTCTCACCTTCTTCGGCCGAGTGCCATGCCTAGTTAATCTCCATGAAAATTGTACATTATCACAACTAATGGTGATAACGTACAATTATCATGCAAATTAAGCGATTCTGAATGGGAATACCTTTTAATTTATTTATAACGATTAACGAAGAATTTAACTTTTCAATAATTATGTCGTAAATCTACAGAACGGAATATTTCATCCTTTCCACCTCTAGAAAATGTGATATAATTTAAAGTCAGTTATTCATTGTTGCGGGAATTATTATGTTGAGTTTTATATTATGAAATTATGAAGCATATAGCTTGTCGGTCGAATAATTGAGACGCTGGCCTAGTGATCTAGCGATCAGGGATTCGCGCCTCGTTCCAGGAGACCAGCAAGTTAGTCCTATTTTCTTAGCACAAGCGTTTGGCTCAGTTTGAAAATTGTAAGAATATTGATGTGACATGTATTCCGCGCACGCATCATGTATATAAAAAGAACAAGGTGTATTTTGCGGAGTCATATGTTTATGTGTTTATTTGTTTATGTTTATATGTTCATATGTAACAATGTAAGTTTTTCTGTCACGTACAAATCTGTTAATTACTCAACGATTCTGCGAGTTTTCTGCATTTTGACCTTTTTCGCAGACGTCTGAAGGTTGACTGTGTCTTCATAACCTTTTTTTCATTCTTCTTATTCTCCTCTATTTGTTACAACTCTTTTAGTTTGGTGATTTATTGAAAAATGTTACTTTTTAATTAACCAATTTTTTTTTGTCTCGCTTATAACTGCGAATTTGAGAGCGAAAATCTTTTTAAAAGTTTTTGACTATTGCCACCGATGGACAGCATCGTTACACACATTTTTTAAAATTCTTCTTCTTCTAATTTCTTTGTGAAGCCTGATTTAGTGAAATTTCGTGTTTTTGAGCTTTTCTCTGCAAGTTTACGACCAAATTCTATTTTTATAATTCCGGTGATAGATAGCAATAGCCCAGAATTAACCAGATGTAACCTACCTACATACGAATTATATGTATAAAAAATTTTCTTGAATAATATATTAACCCAACGCAACCATTTTTGATAATGTTAAAATCAGTTGCTGTTTCGACGTTTTATATTGCTTAGAAAATGTCAAGCAAATCTTATGGGAAATAACCAAATATTTTTAGATTATAGTATAAACGGACATCTCATTTATAGTGTAAAATTGAATAGACAATTATGCATATCCTCTATACTGCATAATCAAAGTTCCCACTTAAATAAAAACTCGTGGGATTAATATTCTTAATAGACGTTCTAGACACAGCATCGGTTACGGACCCCATTTTGTTTTCTGAATCAATGTCTAAAAAAGACGGCCATATTGCACGTTGATATATATCGTAAACATATGTTTCAAGCTTTTAAATTGTCATTTCACGGTCTATTTATGAATTTTGACGTTTAAACGTGTCCTTTCTTAACGGCAATAGTTGGTTTTTAAACGTTTAATACTTAATTTTCTTAATAAATCAGTATAAACTGACCACGAATAAATATTATAAAAACAAACCGACCGCCGTACGGATCCTCTGTGAGGACTAAAAATGGGTCTTGGTGAGAGAATTAGATTTAGTTTCCTCAAAAGGTGAAAAATATTTTTTAAACAATGTAAACAAATACGATTGACATATTATTAAAACACAAATTTGTCAGGTTGACGATCGTTAGTTTTTTATACTTTTTACAATACACATGACATTTGAATTTTTTCAGGAATTTGGTTAATCAGAAAAAATCTTTTAAAATGTAGACGTTATTTTAAGTTTTCATATAGATCTTAATGCGAGGATTCGCAATTTTCTTTATTTCGATGATTCGGTAGAAATTAATTAATTTAATATGATTTTTTTACGTAAACAATTTTTTAAAATAAAACGCATAAGATGGCGTCTAAAGAATTTGAAAAATTTTAAAGATAAATAAGTAAATTTTATAATTATGAATTTCAAATTTTTCCGCGAAGAATTTCAATAGCCGGGCAGAGAAATTTGTTTTTTTAACTTTAATAAGATTACAATTTTTAATTTGAAAAAATCTGGTGAATTTTCCATCGTCTTCTGTTCCCACCACACTGTTTTTTAAAAATTATATTAGTTAGTTTAAGTGCGATAATAATTTTGAAAAATTCTATCAATAGCAAATTTGTTACGCATTTAAAAAAAGTTGTCTTTAATTTTACTTCTTCTTCTTCTTCTGTTCCCCCATCACATTTCTTTTTTAAAGTTTTCTCAGTCATTTTATGTTGAATATTTAAATTTAAAAGTTCTGATGATATTTAAACGTGTAACGCATTGAGATTTAAACTTTCTCACTTCTTCGTCTTCTTATTTTCTTATCAAAACACTTTTTATGGTTTTATCAAAGTGTATTAACGATTTTTTTTTCTTAATCTGGAGATTGACAACAGAATACTTTGTCTTTGCAGGATACGTGCAATTGATGGTGCGGGCAGGATAGTCTCTATTAAAAATTATCTATATTTATATTAAAAAGAACATTATTGTGGTAATTTGATAGAGATTATTTTAGCCAAGGTCTATTGGTGAAATATTTAATATTTTATTAGACGAATCATCGTCGAACATATGTTATTTCTTATTTATGTTGTTTGTTTGATTGATTTAACTGCAAAATTTGTATAAAGTGTTAATTTTATTAATATAATTTTTATACTGAGAACATCTTTTATTCGTGTCAACAATAAAAATCTCCAGTTTAGGACGAAGGCAGAATGTGACAGATCAAAGTTGGTATGCATTTCTGAGGTGGAGAATTTGCAACCCTCTTGTTTTTCTCTGACTAGTCGGTGAGGAGGCTAGAACGCCGCTTTCTACTCTCACATTATCGCGGGTTTACACTTATCGACACATTATTGTTTTATTGCATGTCATGTTCACCTTTGGTTTTTATTGAAATTGTTTTTAAATATAAATTATGGTCCTATTTGGTCTCCAATAGACTTGTTAAAGCCAACGCTTTGAATATCAGCAAAATTTTAACTAAAATCTGCCTATATAACATGATTTTAACCAAAAATGTTATTTCGCCTAGAAAAGTTAGCGATTAATTTAATGGTTCATGCCTTTGACAGCCTTAAGGTCAAGTCTGATCGTTAATTCCGCAGCATGTACAAGAAAGCGCACCGCCTACTATTATATAATATATACTGTACACTGTAGCCTGTAGCCTGTAGCCTATACACCTATAGCGTACCGCGCTAGGAGTGTCGGACTCGACGTTTCTGTTAATTTCCTACAACACGAAATATTTCATGTTCTGCCACACAGAACCAATTTACCAACAGTTAAGATTACCGCAAGAACTATTTTATTATTGAACTGCATCGCTCTGGATATTGACGTACTCTATGTAAGGAAATATCTATTGAAAATTAAACACGATCTTTTTACACACTGTATGGTGGCGTAGATCATTGAGTTTTTTAAATATATATGTTCTTAACATAAATTAAATTAATCAATTTGACAGATATAAAGAAAAAAATTGTATACTGAAAAAATAATATTTTGATTGCTACCCGAATATAATTTGTTAATTTCATTTGTAATTAATAGTTTATTAACTTTGTTTTTAAGTTAATTATATTCACAAACCAGTTTCGGAAAATACATTTTCCTTCATCAGGATGATTGAAAACTAACAAAAGTCATGCGTCAAAATGTTCTTATGTTTTCAAATTCAATTCAAATAATAAATCTAATACATATCAAACTTAAATTATTACGATGATGAAAGATGTGAAAATTGATTAAATGATCCAAAATTATTGTATATTATTTATGGTTAAATTAAGTTGGTTATTGTTGTGGTTATTTATATTATTTCGGTAAGTTTTACACGCTTTACTTATTTCTAACGCTTCTAAATGATACAATTTAAGAACAACATTCTTTATACGTAAAACAGAAAATCCCAAGTTTGTATCAAAAGTATGATCATTTCCCAATAAATTAATAAAATACTGAAGAACTTTTATTATTTTAACATCTTAAATGCTCTTTGACTCATAAAAACTGTTAAAATTCATTTGTGTTTTTCTAATATAGAAAGCAGTATCTACAATTTTTACAGCTAAGTTTATAAACACCTGAATTATTGAAATTATCATCTTTGTCTTTGGAATTTATGAGAAGTTTTCTTGTATTATTATTGAGGTGTAATGTTTGGTGGTAGGTTCTTAGATATATATTGTGAGGGTAAAGAACGGCGTTCTATTCTCTTCACCGGCTAGTCAGTGGAGAACACAAGAACGGCGGGTTCTTTACCTCAGAAACACATACCCACCTTGGTTTGTCACATTTTGCTTTCATCCTAAACTGGGAGAGGTAAATGAAAAGATGTTTTCCCTTAACTAATGGAATCTAATAAAAAAAAACACAAGTTATATTAGAACAAATTACAATATATGTTTATAATCCTAATTTCGTAATTTCGTCGGGGTTCGGCGTTTTTCAGGGCAAGCTGGTAGCAACAAGATCGAACATGTTATAAAATATGGCATAATCTCCAAATCCATGCTCGTCCGTATATATCCCATCGTAGTAGAGCGTCTCGGCATCCCAAGGCGATGCAATAGGATTAGTAAAAAGAATTATAAAATAAGTATGTAATAAAAATGAATATAGACCAAAGAGAAACAATCTCGCTCCCTGAAAAGATCATTTCACCATGCCATTAGGTCAAAATAAATTGCAGTAAATTGTGCACTAGTAATTTTATTATAATCAAAGTATTCACCCTTCGGTTACATGTTAGATCCTTATGGCTACTAGTTGGATTCTTAATAAATAGTTTCGCTGCCGCAGCAAGCAACCCGCGTATCTGACAGCTCCGAGCGAAAAATTAAATTAATCTCAACCATAGACTCCGACCGTTTTAATAACCTTGAAGCCCGCTCGTATTTCCAACATTAGGGCGTTATTCGTGATTACTAGAGTGATTGACATTAAAAATAATGATGGGGCGATTTCGAACGTGACATTAGTTTTGTAATGTGACAACTTATATATATTATTCTGGTGAATATAAATAACTCACTGTGGTTTTAAAAATAAAGTTATTAAACTATTAATTAATAAAATGAACCACGCCATCGCATTGAATATTAAGAATACGTTTAATTTGTGTGACCGCAGACTATGTTCTGAAATTGCAACTTCACAAAAAAAAATGTTTTCATTAAAAAATATAATTTTTCTTTTTTTGAAAAATAAAGTAAAGTTATTAGGCTGCAATATTACAAAATATTTAAATGTGAAGAATAAACTAGTAATTGCGAATGGAATATTGCAGGATAAATATTTATTGCGGAATTTTTAACCAGAAATTTTGCTTAATAAAAACACATAATTTGTATGTATGGACTGAATAATCCGATTAATGCATATTTAATGCAGGTAAAAATAAATATTTGAAAATAAGTTGTCACATGAGCCTAGGTTGAAAAAAACCGTTAAACAATAACTCTTGAACAGTTTATTGACTGATTAGTTTATAAATGAACTATTCATTTTTAATGCCAAAGTATCTAGAAAGAGAAAACCTTAAATATATTAATGGCATCCAAGGCGCGTAGCATCCGTACTCGAAGATATCAACGGGACATCGCGTGGTGTTCAAAACGGAGGTGCTTAACGCATTGGACGGTCATAAGTACAATTCAACCTCTCTTCTAAACTGAGCCTGTGACACGAAACACATTATATCATATAGATTTCGTTAGTAAATGAAATGTTAGTTATTCGTGTCGCGGATGACTTCAATGTTTAATTTATAAAGTTCGCAATGTGTTGCATTAATGTATGAAACAACACCACCTAAAATGACCTACAATAGAAATCATTCGCAGAACATAAATCACCGCCATATTTTAATCATAGCCGAAGCGCGAACCGTCCAAATTACCCGCCACCGCAACTTCCTACCGTTTTATTCCACCTAACAAAGCTTCATATCAGAATGGATTAATATTGCAGAAACTAATTAAAAAAGTATGGTAATTTGTGATGTTTTAAAATATTGTTGTTACATCATAACTCGTCAGTGCGATATCCCACAATATGTTATATAATATGTTATATAATACTCAAACGATCGTGCACTAACTCATACAATTAGTATTACTACTAAGTATACGTCGTGCACTATCGCACTAAATAGATATTGCGCCCTGAGAAGTTATTTCATTGTTCGTAAGTACTGCGATAATAATCTGAACTTGCAGGGCTGTACAAAGTATTTTTTCGGTATATGCGACTAAGTTAAGTAAATTTTTCAATTTTCGCAGTAAGTTGAAAGCGTTCATTCATCGTTCTTTCTTCTTCTTCTTTATTCGTAATAGACATTAAGATCTTGCTTAATATTTCAACAATCACTTTGTACTTCTTCATTGTTCCTAATGAGTAATTTGATTTTACACTAAAATCACCGGAGGTGCAGCTGGATAAAAAGTTCACCTAGAGTTCACTAGATCTGCTATCCCAAAGACATAAAAACAAGGATAATTTGTATGCTTTTGTGCTGTCCAAGGAGGAAGTTAACCATTTTTAGATCGACACAAATCACCCACTGATGATCTTCATATTTGGTTTCTTGGTTCCTTCCAAACCATTAGTACTCCAAGCTTTTAAGCACTTCCGATTTTCAATTATTCACTGTCGCAAATGTTCAATACATGTTTTACATATGAAATGTGGAGCCCGAGATTTATCCTGTTTCCCAAGTGGATGCAAAAATAGGCCAGATTAGCTCTTTACATTAAGTCAGAAATAGGTTTTCTACTTTATGTCCAAGTATATTCGCCACATACATAACAAAAAACGTCTGAATGATTCACACAGCTACGTCTGTGCCATGATTTTAATTCAATGTTTTATTACTAAATATCGCCGAAACTTTACACAAAATGATAGTAAACTGAATCGGGTTAGGCAGCGGTAATATTCATGGTGATGGTTACCCAAATATAGAAATGCTGGGTTTTAAGGTCATTGAAGTGAAATAAAGTAATTGAAACTAACTAATTAGATTTTAATTTTAGGTACGAAATTTCAATTTTGTCCTCTAAAGATATCATTATTTCATTATTGTTACCTTTTATCGGAATTAAAATCAATTAGCCTGTATCTCAAAAACTAGAGTTGATACGAAAAAAAACCAGGAATAAAATAATATTTTGTTGTCCAGTGTAATCGAACCAACAAATTCAAACTCGCTTGTTAGACAAATAATGGACGAACATATCTACTCCATTTTTTTCTATGGCAAATATAATACCAAATGACTTTGAATACACCATGAAAATAAAATGTCGTTAGCAAATTTGGTCTTGTATAATTACATCTACCTTATATCTGCTTACATTATTGGTATTATTATTACTATTTTATTTTTTCTCTTCTTTCTTTTTTATTCAATTTTTTATATTTTTTGCTATGTATGTATTCGATCTTACAGTGTTTTGCTTTCGATGAGTTTTGGTTTTATAAAATATATTAGTTTGTCAATTTGCCCTAAAACAGGTGGTATTGCACGCAGTTTGCAGTAAGAATTAATCCCTTTCGACATTACAGAAGTGATGTCATGTTCTCAATTACCCCGTCAGATTAATTTATGCCAACGACGTTGCTGTCATGAACAACAGTACATTTTACAATTCGCGCGATCTTCACAGTGTTTGTTTTCTATCTTAGACTTTATTGACATAAATATTTTTGTTATAACAGAGGCACGTCAGAGAATACAATGGTCAGCATAATTCAGATGTTGAGGTGTAGACCTACACATGGGTCTAGCGAAGTGGTGGTGATGATGGAATAGCCAGCAGGACGGAACCGGCGACGTACCCTCGATGGATGGAGGAGTCCCTTCGCAGCAGAAGTGTCGAGACAGAGTGCGAGGATCTGCAAGGATCACGAGGAAATGCCGCGCGGTGGTGGCAGTTGGACTAATGCGAATAATAATATCTGTGAGATGGGAGGATGCAGATACAGCGGTACGTATGATCGGATGATGTCCTGCGCCGAAGATTCAGTTGGACATTTGCCGATGGGTGGTGAAACAACGCGTCATATCGTCACGTGATACGAAATGGCGTGCGCTCGGAACGTGGGACACTCGTGGGACACTTGTGGGACACTCGTGGGACACTCACCCACCGGCCGGGGTGGAAATTAATGCACTACGCGAACCGCGGTACCACAGATATTGTCACAATATGTATATAAAGTCAGTAATAGAAGTTTATCGTTAAAATAATGATCACACAACTCTTGAATATCAACAATCAGAACAGACATCCTGACTTCAACGGCAGTTTGGGCGAATATGCCTATGCAAGCATGATACAGATACGTGAACTCTTTCTATGGAGAGTGCGCGACGGGTGACAAGACTCAAACTGGGACACTTGTCTATGAGAGAACCTTATGCTCTAGAAATAATACAAAAGAGAAAATATTTAAGTAATCTTAACAATAGAGAGAAAAATACGTTTGTTTTTGTCTTACTCGCATCTTACAGACCTGGCCGTTTAAGAAAACATAATGACACTTCTGAAGTCTGTACTGTAGTGGTGTATAGGTGTATAGGCTAGCAGAAGAGGAAGGAAAGTAGACTGCATGCAGCTGAAATGAGATCAGTTGAGCGTATGTGTGGCAGATCCATTTATGATAGTGTAAAGAATGAAGAACTTCGAAGAAAATGTAAAGCTGATATTATCATTGTGATGAAAAATTTATAGCACAAATGTTAATGCCACCAAAAATATAGGACATCCGCGGAAAACTTGGCACGATCAGACAAACCAAATACTAGAAGATGGTCCTGATAAAAACCTCAATAATCGACGAGTATGAAAAGATGTATGAATGTAGATGAGGCGAGAATTGTATTTTAGGACAGAAAAGTGTGGCGCTCAATTCTCTCTGCCCACTCCCCCGGGAAAATGGCGTACAGTTGGAACTTGACTCCGTCAGGAAAAAATTTATATGGTTTTAATTTATTTAATTGAATTTGTGAATATGTTTTTCAAACCATTAAGACATATTTTATACAATTGTGATATGATGCATGTATCTGGTGTAATCACAGTTAAAGATTTTTAAAATTACTTTTGTACATTATGGAAGTAAGTATCGTTATCTTATCTTTACCTTTAATGTTAACTTTATTATTTTGCCAGCAACAAAAGGCGAAATTTCGCATTTTAAAATGGCATCATCAAGATGCTGTTGAAACACGAATCACAATAGGGATTTTCAATTAGAACAAAGGTTTCATTAAAATATATCGTCAGGGTAGTGTGAAAACATTCCTGCCCAAAAAATAGTTAACTGCTTTTTTTATATTTACGGAACGAAATCAGTTAATGAATATCGTAACGTTTAGACAAACTATATTTTGTATCCATTATTAGCTTAATACTGCTGTTAATGTATTTAATTACTATTTCAGTTTGGGTAGTTAAATACATATACAACAATATTTATAAGTTAAAGATAAAATTATGTATCTTCATGGTAAATGTTATATTCTGCTCCGACGAGAAATGGTCGCTCCGAAACCGATCGGGATCAACAAAACTCCCAAAAAAGAAATATATATATTTACGCTATAGGTATATTTGTATTTAAGAGTGCATATATAAAATGAGCGATTGTATTTATAACTATAAATAAATATAAATGTAAAATACTTTATAGCAAAGCACTACATAAGTTGGTAGTTCCCCCAAGAACAGGCTGGCTTTGTAAAAGGCGAGGAACTCGAGAGGAAATACTTAATATTCGCCAACTTGTGGAGAAAAGCAGAGTTTTTATCGCCAGTCACTTTTATGCTTCATCGACTATAAGAAAGCATTTGACTGCGTGAAATGGAAATACACGCGAAAAGTACTCGGTGAGATGGGAATCCCAGAACACCTTGTGCATCTCCTTTGCAATCTATATTTGAATAAAACCACCACCGTTATATTCAACTCCATCTCCTCTAAAAACTTCAGTGCGAAAAGGAGCCAAAAAATTATGTTTATTGTCTACAGACCTTTTAAATATACATACATGTAGAATACACCATGAAAAATGCACTCTAAAATTGGAATGGTGGAGTGAAAACTGGAGGCAGAAAGATTTGCAATCTCAGGTACTCGGACGATGTAACTTTGATCACTACATCGGAAGAAGAAATTACTTACTACTCTGTTGCATTGAGAAAGACATTTAAATATTGTGCCTCGAGATACACAAGCAAAAACAAAGCTGATGATCATCGTTCGACGTAACCAGCTTTCGAGAACTAATGCCCTTCCAGACTTTCAAATTGTCAAGCATTTCTATTATCCACCATCCATTATTACCACCCGTTGGACTGACCAATGGAAAAGGCAACAGGCCCTTCTCTAGTGATAGCCCTCAGATCAGAGAAAATGGAAAATGGAGGAGCATAGTCAAGAGAGCGGGAGTCCACAGACATCGCGTTATACAAATGGTTTTTATATGTATACAAATCTATAATGTAGATTCTGAAACAGGTTAATTCAAGTTTCGAACTCACTGTAGATATTTATTTGTAAACAAAGCCGAAATAAAATAAAAAATACATCCAATTTGATACTGAACACGAATTGTCCTAGAACGACAATAATGTTCTGTTTGTTGTTATATTAATGTACTTATTAATTTAAGATATTATAACGTTACGAATTCTTAAAAGAAGAAAAATGTAACGTTAGTATCCAATTTAAATAACGAACACCCTGGTTTGTTAATTTCACGCTCGGTTCATATCGCTAAGTGCTAATTTCGATGTTGGCCGCTAGCCTCGTCTTAGCCACTATCGTTTCAAGTATCGGACCAGCGCCAACAGGTACGTGGATCATTTGGAACTTGTATTGGAAGATACAAGATCCAGGCGCAGAGCCAACGCCAGAGGGGCGTATGGACGTCACGCCAGGGAGAATAATTGAAAGGTAAAATCCAAATAATTAATCGATTTTACAACTCACTCATTTCTAGCATTACAAATCCTAATTGTATCGTAAAAATTTATATTATTGCAGAAAATGATAAAATTTCTCTTCTTTTATTTCTTTCTTTTATTTCCTTATTTTATTTACTTCTATTCTTCACTTCTATTATTCACTTCTTGACCTTTTTACTTTTTCACTACATCACATTACGTCTTCTTCCCATCACCTCTTGACAATTACTCATCACTGTCCACCTAGGAGAAGAAAATTCGTGCAAGGACCGCCGGTTGAAGGAGTGTTCTGATCAATTGCCAGGGACTCTGAAACGGTGGTGGATGCTGCTCCCAGGACACCAAAATGGAAATATGCAAGAAGATTTAATGATTTTTACGGCAGAAACTAGAGGAATAACCCAAGTTCGACGTATTTTTGTGAAATATTATTATTGTCGTCGCCGCCTAATATGTAGCTCCGAAATTTAATCTTATTTCTATTTATTCAAAAAAAAAATATTCTCGTAGTTTTCTGTACTTTTTAAACTCTGAACAAAATTTAACGTAAAATTTGCTGACTCTTTTATTAGGAAATATCATCTTTCATGTTTTGCTGTTCTTTTTGTAAAGCTTATTTTCCCAGAAGATGGTCAAGGTGGATCTAGACATCATGGTAAGTAGGTAGCATCTGATTCACGATCTCACAATTCATGCTCTCCGTTGTTACTAGTCGGTGGAGGATAGTCCGCCAGTATACACCTCACATTATCGTTTAGTAGAGACATTTTTCATATTACAGCCATCTATATTTAAAAGTAATATTCAACTACTTTTACACATTTTTCATGGTAGATGTCAAACTTTCAGGTCTCCCTCTGTCTTAGTCCCGAAAAGGATTGTGTAACTATTAGTACCGTGTTGCGTGCATTGTGATGACGATAATATCAGAAGATTGAGATGCGAATAGTTGTCCGTTACTTCATTTTTATATTTATTTAAATTTATATCTAAATTTTAAAAAATATTTTAAAATTAAAACTCTGATCCAACTTGTTAAATTGTTTGTTTTTGAAAAGAACCGCATAGTTTTGGACAAGACTCTTTCTCGCATAATACGAGCTGAAGTTTTAAAAACTTGGACGTCTATTAGCATTAATTGTCTGGGAACAATTCTGGCGAGCGATCGAGCTGAACTCATTAGCGAACGGTGCTGCTGATAGTAATGAGCGGGTAATGGCTTCCGTGAGCCTTCTCAAATATACAATGAGGATTATGTCATTGTTCTCTCGAGACCTGTTGCCACTCCGACCGGGTGGCAGCCCTTGTAGAGGTAATATCGCTTCGAGCCCAATATTTGAGTATGCGCGCCTCGCGAGGCCGGTGCCTCCGCCTCCACTCAGCACGCGGTTGTCTTCGGCTCGCGCGTGTTTTCTTATATTATTATGTTTTGATATTTTATATATACTTCTTCTCAAGTCTCAACTCCATGATATACGCTCCCAAGGATAGCTCATACTACTGCACTAAAACGTCAACAAGGACTCACTAATTAGGTTGACATGAAATATCCGAAAAAATATGTACGTCATAATTTTAAACGTAATTTTTTATCACGGGTAGTTGTCTACATCAGTTGTTTTAATAAAAATACTTGTATAAAACACATTTCATAATCAAGAACGTCCATAAATAAATCCAACACCTCGCACGCACTTGACGTGAGGCGGGTTGACTCCATTCTTCGGTCAGTGTAAGACATTTTATACCAAAAGCTTAAATTAATCCAAAAAAGAGTAATTCTAATAATGTGAGATTAATAATTAATAAATGACACTTCATCGGGAACATAAATGTAGACACCTTTTTTTTAATTTCTATCATATAGTATTTTCTGTTAATATGCTCGCCCCGACAAAATGTTCCGATACTGTAACGCTAATATTAGCGTAACGACCCATGAGCGAGGGCGAAGGCTCGGGCGAGGGCGAGGGCGAGGGCGAGGGCGAGGCGATCATTTCGCGGATGTTCTACACCTTCCCCGTTGGTCGGTCGGCAACGTAATGTACGTCCGAATACACAGCGGAACATTTACCAGAATTCATTAAAAACGTTGAATTCATTAATAATTTAATGCGTTCTTTTATTATTAGCGACAATACATCGAAAGCCTGGACAACTTTATTGACTAATTAAAAATGTTAATTAAAGGTTTAAACATAACAAAGGAGTGGCGCGCTCCCTCAGGAAGAGGTGATATTAAATATTTAATTAAATATTTAAGACCGAAATATAATGTTCATTAAATGCAGAGTTTATGAGAGTACGCGGGCCGGGGTGGGTCAGGAGGGGGCACCCCCGCGGAGATTGCGGCGCAGAGCGGTTACTTTATGTTATTTTATTCCCGGTTACAGGTCGCGGCCCTTTTGATTCGCAACCATTATTATCGACTGACAAAAAACGATAAAATTTTTCAAACAGACTCCGTAAATAATATTATGTTAATCACCGTAAATCAGATTTTATGTTGTTTTACAAAGTATGTGAATATACAGTAGACATTGGAATACTTAATAATTAATAACTTTTGTTGGGTTATAGAGTAAAATAAAGTTGCTTACTATAAAATAAACTATGTATTTCTTCTTAAGCTTTGAACATCAATGAATGTTTAATTTTTATTCAGGAATACATAATACGCACAGACACAAATTCTACGTACTTTAACAGTAGGTAGGTATTTCGGAGTAGGTCTCAGGTACAACACAAAAGAAATATTTAGAAAACCTAAGGAATTTGATTTGAATAAATATCGCCCACGTACACGGCTGCACGCACGCGCGCGCACGCACACGCACGGACGCGCGCACGCACGCACGCACACACGCACACACGCAGCGCGCGCTCGTAATGGCGAGAAAGCAGCCGGGCGCAGAGCCAACCATTTATCATGTTGGCGCTCACAATAGCCACGAGAAATATACAACCCTAAGTGGTATTTGGGGGTGTAATATCCCACATTATGTGGGCCGTTCGGTTTTTCTCGGGATTTTTCCGCCTCAGCCGTTGAAGCCTTAATCATGTTATTTGATGGTCAGAAACAAAAAGTTGCCGCGTGTACTTCCACGCCGAGTGCTCTACTTATACAAAGGATTCTTTGATGTTTACGCTATTTTCTTGTTGCCAAGTTTTTCCTTCCCGAGAGGAGCCCGTCCCCCGCCCCTCCCCCGCCCCCCCCCGGGAGCTGTACATATAATAAGCAACCGTTATTACTCTATCAGAGTTAACGTATTATTCGATCGAGATTTCTTTTACAATGTTCGTGACGCGGCTGTTTTCCCCGAAAGCTTTCGCAAACGAAACAATATGAAATTGAAAAGTGACGTATATAAAGTCGCTACTCAGATTTTTTGATTTATTGTATCATACGATTGTGAAATACGAGAAAAAATATAGATTTCCAATTCCTATTACTTTCTTTTATACGTAATATTTTACAAAAAATGATTTCTAAGAATGTGTTCTGTTTGCGTACTCGTTTTAGCCATCACTCAGGCGAGCAACCGTCAAGCATTTCTAAATACATTTGGTGATTTTTAACAAAACACATTTACCTTACTAAACGAGACAAAATGAACGTAATTAGACAAATGATAAGATTTGTAATAAAATAAGCAAAGTGTCAAGTCTCTGAGACTGACTCGGTGTTCAATTAAACCTCTCTCAATAAAACCATTGTATCATTAAAGGTGACGAAAAATTGTTAAAAGCCCTCGGATTTATTTTTTACACGCAAACTCTAAAAAAACATATTTTTTCTCCTTTTTCTGTATTTTCGTATAATTGGCTCATTAGCCTCTCTTCAATGACATTTATTTTGTGTTATTTTGCTCGATCCGCACTTGTGAACTATTTGTGAAAGTCTTCATAAAATGTCTTCTGAATATGAGAGACCCTCCTTCCTATGTTAGTCTCATACATTTTCTTAAGTGTGATAACCTGCACCAGTATGATACGCGATACGCTGCGCATTTACCACTCGTTTACTCTGGTGTTCAATTCTCTGCTACTTGTATTCGAATTTTTGGTAAAATAAACTCAATATCAGTTTATTCAACACGTAAGTACAGAGGTTTGAAATAATACATACCCTTCCTAAACAGTTATTATAATTGCAAGGAGCTGAGATGAAAGAGCGCTCCCCGCTAATGCGGTGACTCATAAAGCTCGCTTCCCACCTACTCATACTCACATTCTCCTGGCGGACACACATTCACACAACAAGTGACAGTTCTCACATTTATAAATCCACCAGATGGCAGCATAGATTACTAAAAAATAATAATCAATATTAATATTAATTAAAAAATTTCCCGCATTGTGCAATAGATGTAACTAATTAAGATTTTCAGTAAGTGTTGCTGTTCAAAGCGGAATGAATGCCGTAAAGGCGTTATTCTCTATTTGTAATGTCTAATATTTGTCAAAAACTGCTGCAATAATTCGTGGGTTCGTCTTAAATGATTATAACTACTCGATCATTTTAGCATTGCAGCTTCAAACGGTTTTACACAAAATATCATATTCACATAATTACTGGAAAATATATGGAAGTATGGAGATCAATGGGTGAGAATGGTGAACGTTATATTTTTATAAAGTTATCACTCGAGCCAGCCGAAGACAGGTTGTAAGCCCTGTAATTACCCATCTTCCACTAAATATAATAAAAAATGGCTTCGTCTCTATGAGGTGAAGTTTTTATTCTTTTGTCGGGTCCAAATAAACCCACGATTTCGGCTAGCTAAAGGGTTAAGATAGCTCTAGGTGTACATATGTACATATGTAACTTATGTTTCTACTAGCCGAAACAAAAAAGATAGCTGTCGAGATGAATATCAAGTATGTATGGATTAAAAATGGATTCATTTATACACGCAAAATTGACGGTAAATCATTTTTTTCAATTAAATTTGAGTTGGACCTGTCAAAACTGTAATTTTTACTTAAATCTACCCGTAGTGTTCCATAAATTATTAATGCCCATTGAATTCATAAATGCATATTAAAAGAAAGGTTAATTTAAATTATTTATATGCTTTACCATAAACAAATTGATAACCATTTTCTATACACCTTAATGTTAATGTACCTGACACATATCAGGATCTGAGCTTCCAAGAAACATTTTATTCTTACAAAATTCTTAACTACGTATATAGGTAGTTCATTTTCAGCGTATTATCATTATTTACATAGAAATGTTGAAAAACTTTGTACGCAAAACATCTTTGTACCTGGAATGGCTAACATAGTTGATTTGTAACACTACAAGTATTAACCAACCAGAAAAGTGCAGACAATATTTGTCAAATGGTAAAGAGACTGTAAAGATACTTAATATGAATATACGGAGCGTTAACCATTATTTTGAGGACTTTCTTGTACTGCTGCATCGCATTAGCGCACACTTCCAAATTATTATTCTTACAGAATGCTGGCTGAAGGATAATGACACTATACTAACGATACCAGACACAAAACTTCAAAACACTACAATCAAAATGACGGTGTTGTGACTTACATAAAAGAAAATCTCAAGTTTTAAAGAACCAAAGATATGTGATTTCAACTGTTTATAAATTGACTTTTGTAATGATACCTCTGTATTCTGTGTTTATCGTCCACCATATTTTCGTAACACGAAGGCCTTTAATAACTCTCTTAATGAAAAGCTACTTAAAATAATGAATTGTCCAACCGCGATCATTGCCATCGATAACCTAACAAGAGGTAAAGCATTCCTAGACCATATGTTAAAATACGAAATTACCCAAAACAATATTTTGTTCAAGGATACAAAAGCACTTATTCGAAATAAGGGACGGACGGTAATAAAAACTCGGTATTGTTAGATGCAGGTGGACCAACACAGCTTGGGTACAGCGGCGAATACAGCGGCGGTAATGCGGCGAACGTAACTTTAGTCACGTAGGCAAATGCACCTTGAGAGATGCATCACCATAAGTGACCAGTCTTCTGATATTCTCCGCCGTGAGAAGTGGCTCCGCCAAAGGCGAGATTTTATTTTTATTCGAAAATAAAATCAATATCGTCTCTAAAAGTATCAAGTAAGGGCTTCATAGATTATAATTCCGGGGAAAATTTAAACTGTGCGCCTCGAGTTTAAGCTTAGACTGTGATGTTCTCTGCGTTTAATCGTAAATGTGAAAGTATCAAAAAGGGTCCCGCTGGATCTATAAAATGTTGATAAATATAATCGGTGTAGAGAGTACAGACTGTCGCTATAGCATAAGAATATTGCGTCCAGAGTCCCGGTTTGCCTGGATAATTGGGAATCGTCTTGTCATCAACTATAAGCCTGAACTCCGTCACCCTACTCTGGCACCACAAGGAGCTGACCACACTTCACGTCCAGGATCCAGGACCATCCTAATAGGTAATCCCTTACGTGAGGGATCTGAATAATCTACATCAGACAAGCGTCAACTTAGACAATTTGGCAGAGAAATTAATGCTGGCATGATGAACACAAATATTGAATGTTAATTTTATTTTAATTATTTTTAAATAGACTTATTTATAAGTATTAAAGTAAATTGCTCATTTTCCACTTTTAATACATGCAAGTATCTTAAAATACAGATTACAAATTTTCTTATATAAAAATATTCTTTCATTTAATAACCATTTGACTTGTCAATGTTAGGCTAGATGCCTCCCCCCTGAACATGAAGCCGAGGCAGAAAAAAGAAATTACCTAACACATATTATGGTCAAAAGAAATATTTAGTATGTGAAACCACTACCGCAGATCACTTTCCAGCAATGCTAGAAATTGGGTAAAAAAAATTAATTAATTCTACTTCAAAAATTCGTCATAAATAAAATTTAGAAAAATTGAAACAAGACGGTATTTGAAGCAAATGACGTTAATACCTCATACTCAATACTCTTAAATATATTGCGAACGCACATTAAAGAAAATCAAGGAATTATTTCTAACCAATCAACAAAGTATATTATGAAATCGTGGATAACAAAGCGGTTAGTAAATTCTACCAAAAGAGAGATAAGCTACGCAAGCAGACCAAACTAAATCCTCTCAATGTCGGCTTGCAAACATATTACAAAATATTTCTAATAGAGCGGACAATATTTACTTATTTTACACACTCTTACTTTCATATTTATATATTATTTACTCGTACTTTACTTAGTTTTTACATTTTTTATAAATTAAACATTGCAGTTACTTTAATTATTACATTATATTTATATGCTATTAATTGCATCCTATTTTATTCTTCATATTATATATTTTTACTTTTTATATACAATGAACATTGTATTTATAAGCTATCTAAATGCGTTTGTGTTTTACTTTTTATACATATATTTTATATGCTATCTAATTGTATCTTGTTTTATTCTATATATATATTTTTTTTTTCTACATTGAACAATGCATTTACTTACTTAAAGTTTACAATGTATTTATCTAATCTAATTTCATCTTGTTTAACTCTTCGTATATATTATTTAGTACATTGAACATTGTGCTTTGTTTAGTAGTATACCGGTAAAGCGTTCACTGTTGTACTGTCATAAATATAACTTGTATTACATCATCTCACCCATGCATAACGTCTTGTTGTATACTATACTGTTGATTTTATAATAAACCTTTGTTTTATTTCTTTGTTGTTCCTGTCTTTTAATTAAAGTGCTTTCCACCAATCACGCTCTGGTGGCATAACACCCAATTACAGGAGGAGAATCACATGCCGGTAAGAGCTAGTCGCGCATGGATTCGAGCTAATATCTAATGACCTAATCTCTATATATCTTTATTTTATCCCGTAAGGAACCATCGTTTTCACTATATATACATTCAATTATTTCAAAAAATCAATACGGTTTTCAAACCATGTAACGTACGCGACATGTGTTAACGCATCCATCGGCTTTACCCAGTGTAGAACATGAGATTTGTGAGTGTATGTATATAGTACTATCTATATAGTTGTAACACCTTTACCGATCATTTCAATCTCATCAGACTCTTTCTTTTACTTCTCGTCTATATCATATCTCATTTTTTAATATGATATCCATCTATTTAATTCCCCAATGATGTCATCACTAGGTATATACTTCCAAAATACACGAAGTTTGCGTACGAAAGCTGGTACATTTCTAAATACCGCTATATGTAATGACTAAGATAGCGTGGAAATTATGGAAACCTGGATAATAGATAATATCATAATTGTGAAATATTCAATTCCAGGTACTCAGTATTCAGACATCTGAATCACGTGATAGGGAATACTCCTCTGCACCGGTGAAAAATTAGGAGCGTAATTCTTGCCGTAAATTGTCGTGGATTTACTTTAATATATGAGTACCTACCGTCAAAAATAATTAAACTGCGCGAGGACGTTCTAGTTCTTCGTATCGTACAAACAAAGATCTACGCGCTAACAGTCTTCGATGTTAATTTTTAATTATTAATTATTATCATATCCGCGAGTGATCCAAGATTTCTACAGCTATCTTATTATCATTGTGAAGTGTAACTGACCGCCATTACATGTTCCACGCGGTCTCGCTAGAATCATCGTGATGAACCAATTACAATTTAATCATCCGGTCTCACAAAGATCACTCGGAGCTCGCATTGTCCACACCATCTCATTGTGATATTCGTATTGGCAACATATTGAGTACACTCAACAACCTCCGCAGAAATCCTGGTTGCATTAGCCGATTCTCGACAAATATATTGCATCCCAGTCTCACCATTCTACATATATATACATTCTACATTCTGCAGACCCATACTAGCCGCTTCTGCTGTCACCTGCCTGATCATTCTTGTTTTCCTGTCGGCATCATCTGACCATGAGTATTACCACTGCCACCTGTACTCTTCAGCCTCTGTGAGGCATTCTCCGTGTATCTTCAGGTTCAATAAATAAATCTAAAGGTATTTATTGAACATTTAATTTAAGTAAATTGAGTGAGTGATACGGCCTACGAGGCGTTAATACCATCACTGCTAGACCGGTGTGGTAATCAATTGATTCCGTGAAACAGTTATATTGAGATATTTAAGCTAGCCCACCTCCTGCAAGGCGCACATCTGTTTGTATTATTGTTCAACAATTCATATGCAAAAATAATATTGCTGCATTATGTAAATGTTATTTCCTCAATAGTCTGATTTTCGTATTTTGTATTACATTTCTGAATAAATTGCCTATAAACTGTACGATCTCTTTTTATTGAAATGTTCCTCATTTGAATGATATTGACCCACAGCCCATTTAAAATATAGGATATCTCACCACACACTGAGCTAGACCGATGGAGATATTCTTTATTGCACATAACCTCAAATTGTGTTATTTTTATATACCTGTAGAAGCACTTATTACAAAATTCAGATCTTAATGCTGTTGAACTTTCCCATTGGCGGACCGAGGCAGAGGATGTGTGGGTTCATATCCCCATTATATCCGACTCAAAACATCGCAACCTGGAGTGACCTCCTCGCACTCTCAGTTTTGCTGATAAATTAAAGATGGTTATTCAAAACTCTACTCCTTCTGACATTTTCCTCATACTCGGTGACTTCAACCTTCCTGACTTTTCGTGGGATGGCATCGTTATTTGCACTTTTCATTCTCCAATACAGTATATGATTTCAGTATGTTGTAAATTGTCTGTATCAATAAATTTTCTAGGACTAAACCAGTTTAACAACTCGGTGAACCGTATAGGTAGAATTCTCGACCTGATTTTCTCTAATAATACTATTATAGAGGCAAGGACGTGTGATGACCCATTAGTTGCAGAGGACACACCACAAAGCAATAAATGAGTCAACTTTAACTCATATTTGACAATACTGCCGGTAGATGTAAAATTGTCCTTGCGTGGTGCTCCATTGTTAGGAACGGATTCATATCCTATAAGAACAATGAAAATAACATACACACTTCACACAACGCGACATAACGTAACACGGATACCTAATATTAGATATAATTATCTTCACTTTTCTTTGTAAATGTGGAATCACATGTTTATAATTAATACATTTACATAAGATGCAGACCACGCTTCTCCTGTCCGTTCACGAAAATGCTTAGAGAAAAATCCTTTCGTGCGGCAGTGTTGCCATTGCTATATCTTAAACATAGAGCTCACTATCAACGGGTAGGTACAATAACGTAGTTTTATAACCAACAGTTCAACAAAAGATGCAATATGTCAATTAACAGAATTCCTAGTGATACAACTAGACATGAAAAAACAGTGTATATGTATCTTTCTGGACCTAGCCAAAGCTTTTGATACTGTGTCTTCTTCTTCTACACAAATAATCGGTTTTGGGAGTTAGGGGAACGGAATTGGCACGGTTTGAAAATTACTTGAGTAACCTGATGCAGGTAGTCAAATCAAGCGAATATTACATTAACGCATACAAAATATCTTACGGAGTATCTCAAGGAATGGTTTTGGGTCCTATACTCTTTTTAACAGATTAAACCCATTTTGAGCCTTTTCTACAACCTTTTCCCAGGATTCATCTTGAAAAAGTGGTACCGTGTCATCTGCAAAAAAAAATATTTACTGTTCACACATGTCAATCGAAAAATAAACCTTGTGCCTGTACTCAACTACAGACAATGGAAAGTTTACGGTATTTAGTAGTACAAATTGACCATCACCTAAACTGGAAAAAACATACTCAGTATCCCACGAGTCAAATAAGAAAGCTTGTCTATTTTTTTAGGGAAGTCAGAGAAGTACTCGATACATCCCTGAAATAAATTGTATACTTTGCACTGTACCACTCGCTACTTAACTAAGCGATTGTCAGTTGGGGTGGGGCAGTTAGTAGTATTTTAGATTCCGTAAGTGATTTGAGAGATATTCATAAGAAGCCCTTTCACTATCCTTCAAAGAATGTCACGTCCTAGATATCCGTTAAATGTACAAATCCTTGGTACAATAAAAACTTTTTTTGATATAAAAAATATCACAACTAATTACGCACCCTCACATAACAAGAACAAACTATTACAATCTCGTGCCAAAATTAAACTAAGCTTTTGCACAAAGATTCCAATTGTTTCTCATCAATAGTGCAAATCTGGCTCCACCAAATGGGGAGAAATTACGTCCAAGAACTTTTAAAAGTCCAAACATGATATTAAAACTGCTACAATGGTATCTATACATTTAATTGTATCTTGTTTTACTCTTTATATATACATATTTTTTATACATTGAACATTGCATTTACTTTTAAGCTTTACGTTGAATTTAAATGATATCTAATTACATTTTGTTTTAATCTTTATTTATTGTGACGTTATACGTTAAATACGTTTCCAGAATTTTTAATTATTAGTAATTAATATTTTTAAATAAAGGCCATTGGAAAAAAATATTAGGATGATGGGAGAGTGTCGCGCGTGCGCGATCGGTGACCGGTTCGAAAATGCGTCAACTTGCGCGCCACCGAGAGATTGCATTGCCTTATAGACGAGCGTGGTGTGTCTAGTTGAATTTTTTGCCCGCGTATAGTAGTAAAATAGTAGACTTTGCAAGTAGCAGAGCGATATACATATGTAAATATTTAATGTAATACTGGGTAAGAAATCGTCAATTTGATAAATCATCAATTTGATAAATCCAAATTTGTATTGTATTCATCTCTTCTGCAGAAATATTTTATTTCCGCTTGGACCCGGGATGTAAGGACTCTGTAATTAATGTTGGATGATGTTGCAAGCAGGATGTGGATGGGACATCCGATCGTTAGCCATAATTACCGATAAGGGTAGCGGATGACACAGACCTGCAATCCGATTCCTTATAAACCATTACTTTTCGTCCAAGAAGCTAAGACAACGAGTACAAATGTTAAATGTGGAGGAAGTCCACTCTGAATCCAACGTCATATTTTATTGTTCTATTTTTCTGTTCTGTGTCGGATTATCGACTTATTATGATGTTATTTTCATCTGGGGCTACTCGCGCGCATGGGATCCCGGATTTTTTTTTGTAATATTAAATTATACTAGTGATGATGATTTTCTCCTTTTTTTTGTAATAAACAAGTACAGTTAAATGTAATATCTTTTAAACAAGTAGATCAGATTCCTATCCATCCGAATTACACAACTTATTATAAATGTATCACAAGTGAAGAGAGAAGTCGCCAGCAAGATAAGTTCTGAGTTCCATACTCACATTTTATGTTTCTCCACGGATCTAGCTGGTGAGTGTGAATAAGACTCAGGTCACGCACGTCATAATATATATATATATATATATATGTATATATTTTTAATTTTTTTATACATTGAACAATGCATTTACTATAAGTTTTTAAATGTATTTATCTAATTTAATTGCATCTTGTTAAACTCTGTATGTATAACTATTAACTTTATCCTGAAAGCTTATCTAATACGTGTAGATTTTCTCAAATTTTAGACTGGAAAAATGAAAGCTCGCCTTAACTCAAATTTTGGACTCAAAGTGACACTTACAATAACTTATCTTCCACTTCTCAATATTTACTCATTTAATACATACGTACATTATATATTGTGAGCTGTGGAGCCGAGGGCTTCATACTTTCACCGGCAAGTTCAGTGGCAAGCACGAGATGCGGATTCCACCGAGTCAGACCTATCAGAACTCCTTTCCTTACCAACAATCTCCCAATCTGCATTCGTCCCTCCAGGCAAAATAAGAATAATTTGAAATATCAAAATGATAAATGGGGTATTTTCATAATAAATAAATAGTCTTCCGTTACATATTGCATGATTATATATTCATCCTCCGAGACCACACCGAGATACAGAACTCAGTGCGCTAGACTCCGATCACGGCAGTGATATCAGGGTACAGCATCCATAGTATGGCTCCGCCCCAAATATAGCTTGACAGGGCCATATTCTCCTCCATCCAGAAGCATCTCTGCCCAGCCAGACAATAGTCCAATTTTGGGTCACGTGCCCATCCCAAGGTGAAGAAGGCCCTGGTAGGAATTAATCTTCTGCTAGGATCGATTGAGTCGCCATATAGTATTGGCTTCATTTACCGGCTTGGTAACAGTTCTATCTTCATATAACGGACTCTTTCTACAGATTTAAAATATTTTTCCTAGAATTTTATAGAAGTCTGATGGCAGCGATCTCACTTCTCGCCGCCCGGGCGGGCAGGCATAGATTTATAATTTTATAGATTGGTTTTCACCATTGTAGAATAAATTTAGTTATCGGGGCAAGTACCAAAGTGTAACGTTACAATATATGTATAACGCGTAAATTATTATTGAAAATGGGAGAATATTGTGAAGAAAGGATTTAGTGTCATTTCATTTTACTGAAATTATTTATCTGTCCTTATGTTAACGATAAACAATATAATGTGAGTGCGTAAATATATATAAAACCTCGCGCAAGGCCGGGGACACCCGCTAAGGGTACTTTTGTTGTATTCTGTGGATGATTTATTGTACAAATCGTCAGTTTGAAGAAATATTGTAAATTTGTTTTTCTTTACAAATGTTCGCCGCAGATTCAAATATATTCTTCGCCCAGGCTTGTCCTTTGTTACATTCTCGCGTTATATTTTACATCTTGTTTAAATATTTGCATCATATTGGCGTTTTATTTGGATTCCTTATTATTATTATTATTCCTTGTTGAAAAATACGGGAATCTTAAAGAATCAGATTCCGTAAAAATGATTAAAGATATTCCATTGATACATTTCCTTTAATTTATCAAAAACAGTACATTTTGTAATACTATATATTTTATAAAAAGTGTGAAATTAATTTAATAGATTCGAATCCACTCGGAGGTTAAATAGCCTTCATTCATATCCGTGGGTAATCTTATTGTACCCCGTTGGCATTCTAGAAATCTACACGGGACGCCACACATGTGAAGCGTTCACTACATTCTACGCTGACGTCGTTTAGGTTGCTAATGCTGCAGATCCTTCTGGATGTTTTTGTTTACTTAATTTATTTATTTGAAGCAGAAATGTGAGCACAATTCATTTCTTGATTGTGCCTCTTCCGATCGAATAAAATGGGTTCGCTTGCGTGTTTTAAGGCGGAACCACATTTTAAAGTGAGTTTGTTGATCGTGGTTTCAGAAAGTATTTTAAATGATATTAAACAATTTTATCGATACTTAGAGTATCGGGCTGGGATGGCGGCATGGCGGGGAGGGGAGGGGGCGAGGCGCAGAATCAGTATTCAGCTGCGACAGCGGAAGCAGAGCTGTGCTCGGAAATGTTTTCATTTAGGACGTGATTAATCTGTTGGGTTCGTTATCTCCGCCCCCCCCAGCATCCCTCCCGTGATGCCACGGCCCGCCCTCAGCTCGGCGCCGCTTCTTCAGTTCAACTCGAGTGGATGTTTGCACTCCTCATTGTTAAGGTGACAGGTTCGTCATACATAGAAGAAACGTACGTTTTATTGTTAGCAATTTTGGCATACCAGTACCTACAAATATCGAAATATCATATGTGAAAAGTAAAGCAATTGTTTTTTGATTCTACTCGTTTAATTTACATTAGACGCGTTTCGCCATGTAAGGGCATTATCAATCTAACAATTTAACTCAACAAATTGTATTTATATCTAGTGGGGGACAGCTATACAATTTTATTTGCATGAGATTCATTGTAATTTAGAGGATTTCCATAATTTTAAGAATGCTTCTACTTACTCCGAGTAACTATTCTGTTTTAACACTAGAGATATTTTAATTTCATACGTATTATATAGAAAAGAATAGCTACTAATATTACAACACGGTCAGAGAGACATTTTTGGTATTCTGGAATTTATATAATGTTTGTATGAATCTATTAAATAATTATGTTGTCGAGTTAAATTCATAGATTGGTAATGCTCTTACTGGGCGAAATGCATCTCAAGTAAATTAAACGAGTACAATAAAAAAAATAAGTATTTTATTTTCACACATATGATTATGGAGTTCTACAAAATTACCCCGGAAACAGTAAAAAGTATCGAAACCAATCCAGCAAAAAAAAAATCTTATCTTGGCTTAAATACAGAAATTTTACTATTAACTTTTGGTTCGTATTTTCTTTGATTTAAACAGGCTTTTCGTTATTTCCACGCACACGGCGCACTATCCTCCGAGAGATTAAGGATTACGATAACATATAGGAGAAGGATTCTTTCATACTTTGGACTTGGGTACCAGAATAAATGATGAGAAGCGATCCCAGAGACAGTCGAGGACGGTTTGTACGCTGCCATCGACATGGCTCGAGATCAGAAGAAATGGAAACGTCGTGTGCACCAAGTTCCAGATATTATTAGCAGTGAACGTACGATGAAGAAGAATTGTAATAACGCTGAATAAATTCAGTGTAACCAGTAAGTATGCATTTCTGTTACCTCCGCACACAACCATGTCGAAAGCCAACTGGGGGCGGCTTAATATTTCCATATCATTCTTCTGATATTGAAAATATTTTGTTGTTTAATAAATTCAATATTTTATGATTCGTTGACTCGAATGTAAATTCTCTCGTATCAAAAGAAAACGACATTTATCCCGGATGAATTTCGAGCGATTGAGAATCAGCAGTGAAAACTCCTGCTAATGTAACTGACAACTCCCTCTAAAATATTGAAGATAAATAATTTTATGAAATACTTCCGGTCGGCCTATTATTATTACCATCCCAAAATGGACGTATTAAAGTAGATATAATTCAATAGTGAGAAAATTAAGTAAGTCACATAGAACAGATTATTATTTATTGTATCAAAATGTGAATTTAATTAGCATTATGAAACAGTCAGTGATATATTGTATCAGCCAGAGGGCATAACTTTTCACGCAAACTTTCTGAAATATGAAGTAATTCACGCGGCTCCTCCTCGCCTCCCCGCCTCCCCGGGGACCCCTCCGCGCTCCCCGGCATTGTGTGGATGCTGCATTACCATTACCATTTCCATACTGCCGGGGAGTATTCCGGATAATGTACACATCTGTCAGGTTATATTTACACACGCTGATACGATAAACAAGCGTGTTGCGCGGATAATTTATACCGGAGCGTGTATTGTTCAATTATTTCTAATCTCGGTTTGCGTTGCGAAATATTCGTGAGAACATATCCATCCGAAACATATCCATCCGAAACATATCCACCCGACACTCGGCCCACAAATACGGTGATTGCACGAGCGTTCTCGGTTTGATAGCACGGCGCAGCGCTGTCAGCCGAAGGTACCGACGTCAATTAATTCCTTCACAAATTACTAATCACGCGCGTCAATAGATAATGGAGTTGCCGAGCTGCCACTAGTTTCTAGATCGGATTGGATTGTTCCAGTCGAGATCGAAAACTACATTTTTCCTTCTCAATGTTGCGTATTTCGCAGAGGCTCTGAAAACAGAACAATAACAATACAGCGTTTAGCTCCGCTCTCGTATGATAATGAATCGGTCACAAATGTTAAACTGTTGCCTTCCACGATAAGACGTGTTTATTATACAACTAAATTGTTGTGAAGGGTTAACTTGCTTTGTGAAATAATGTGGCAGACAATATATTTACAGCGCATTAGGGACTGGTGGCGCCGGGTAGGCAGGTTCGCTTTACATACGTAATCACCCCTCTCTCGTCTCTCGTCTCTCCCTCGTTCCTCCCTCGCTGCTCCCTCGTTCCTCCCTCGTGTTTTTCTTGTCTATTACGTCTGTAATAAGGCGAATGTATACATACATTAAACGCATTATACAGCAAGTAGGCTGGAATAAAAGCGGTGGGATTTTTTAAAAACTTTATTGGCAAATCTACAGTATATATTATATATAATGACGTGTTTCTGAAATATTGCGTGGTTTTACAAATACGCGCAATTCAGTCATAAATGTTATACGCGTCAGAAAGTACTGAGAAAATGCCAGGGGTAACTACCCGTAAGCTCGAGTTAGGATTTAATATTAGAAAAACCCTTTTCATACCGAAAATTACCCGAATAATTCGAAACCGTATGTTTGTTTCGCCTTCGTTCAGACCAACTATTTACATAATGGGTGGGTGTCGTGTATCGTCATATTTAACGAAGCTACAGCGGACATCGAGAACAGTCTGCGCTTTTAATTTCCCCTGTGACAGGTCGTCCTGCCCGAGCGGGCGCGGAGCTCCGGCTCATGTTCTCTCAAATGCTTCAATTATTGTAACTAATATTTCACATCATTATTATTCTGTCTTCTATGCTAATGCGTAAAGGTTGTAAACAAAATATGACAGATTTTATCAAATCGATTTGAACCGACCCAGAAAGTGCTGACAAGGAGAGAATTATAAAAACCACATAAAAGGAATAACATTTATCTCGGAGGCACGCCTCAAGTATTATTTGTAACTTAACGTGAGGATAACAAAAATGAACAAGTAAAAAAGTTGCAGGAAAACAATACGTCACATATGGGGTGCCTTTTCGCTAAATACGTATCAAACATTTTAAAATATTGAGGAATAAAATCGTAAAACCGAACAACGGTAAGTTATAATATCATATGATATATAGGTATATAAAAGTCTTGTGGCAAATTGGTATCCTATAGATAACAAGCAGATTACTGTCTCCTGCCAGGAATTTTGGAGACAAAGTTTCTACCAGAAAATTTTGTAAAAAAGAAAGAAAAATATGAATTATCAATATAAAGTTCTGTATAATGTTTGATAGAAAACTATGTTTCTGATTTAAGCTGGACTGCGCTAACTTGATAATAATTTAAACGAGTGCATCAATATAATGTGTAGTAACGTTTACAATATTTTTCAAATATGAATTAAATATATTAATTAGAAAGATATACATATAAAATTAATTTTTATCGAAAAATATTGTTGTTACCCGGATTCGAACCTAGATCTCTTTCCAAACCGGGGAAGGTACATTATCCAACTATGCTACAACGATGATATTTTTAGTGACAAATCAGCGAACCTATATGTTACCTTTTTAATATGAATACATTTAATCGTTTCATTATTTGAAACAACAATATTTTTCGATAAAATTGATTTTATATGTATATGTTTCTAATTAATATATTTAATTCATATTTAAAATATCATAGACCTATTTTCTGAATAATTATAATTTCACAATAAGAATGTGTTTTCCTAATAATAAAGTTGTATCAATGTGTCCAAAATTTAATAAAAATGAATTGATAATTCTGGCGTCTGCTATCAGATTACTCAAAGGTATTTGAGTTTCCGTAAAAATAATGTAGATGACTCTTTCAAATAATGGAACGGTTAAATGTATTGATATCAAAAAGGTAACATTTAGGTGCGAACATTTGTCGCTAAAAATATCGTCGCTGTAGCATAATTGGATAATGCACCTTCCCCGGTTAAGAAAGAGATCCAGGTTCGAATCCTGGTGGCGCAACAACAATATTTTTCGATAAAATTGATTTTATATGTATATCTTTCTAATTAATATATTTAATTCATATTTAAAACATCACAGACCGTCTGTTCTGAATAATTACAACTTTACAATAAGAATGTGTTCTCCTAAAAATATATTTTATTTACTCTTAGTAGTCACCTGTCATTAGCGTAAAATTCGGATGATATGGAACAATTTCTTAATTACTATGATTAAAAAATATATCTATAATTTCATAATAAGATTTTTTGTATGATCATTTTTTGGATTTATGTTATTTTCGTAATTATCAAAAGATTCGTGATGTTTTTCTTGATCGATTATAACATTATTTAAGTACCTAATTTAATAAGTCTAAAAAGCGTATTTTCTAAACGTTATGTACTACATAATCATTTATCTCAATTTTAGTAAGTATATAAAGTATAAATTTGTTTGAAACAGTAAAAATTCTTAAATGGTGAACTCGGGTGGCACGAAATCTGCACAGCTTCTTTTGTCTGGAATTTTTAGGTCAATGCAACTATTTTTATCTCACACTATTTACATTGCAAGCTTTCAAATGTCCATTCATATGAAGATAAGACGTTATGTCTTAATTCTTTCCAAACATCCAATAAGTAAAAATATTTACATGAAATATATTCTTTGACTATTGGGAGTGGAATTTTAAAATATATATTTATCATTGTCGTGTCGAAACTGCCTTGGACTATGCGATTAATTAAAATGGTGGTAAGAGAGAAAATCTTCAGACGTAAATAATGTTTTTTTTAAGATTTCTGTTAAAAATATAAATTTATATTGCAGAACTACATTAACAATTGAATAATGCTTGATTTTTTATCATTTTTGTACCGACAGGTTCCGCATATTCCGTACAGTTTTTATTATGGCGATGCGCAATTAAATTTTTAATGGACCTCAAATTAAAACAATACATCAAAAGGTACATATTTATTATAATCAAATATATTTATTTATATATTTTAGTAGTAATAGTGAATGCCTGTAAAAAGTGGTGTGGTTGCTGCCTGCTGCTGCTGCCCGCTGATTGCTGCCTGCTGCCTGCTGCTTGCTGCCTGCCAGTAACAAGTGTAAATATCCGCATGTATTATTCATGGTCGGCCGGGCGTCTGCCGGGCGGCGCGGCGGAGGCAGGGGGTGGGAGGTGGGGGCTCTGATATCGGAAGTGATAAGAGAAGGAAGGTGAAGCGAACTTCACCTCCTTAGTTTTATAGTTTCCTGATCCCCAGATTTCATTTGGAATTGATATTTCGGTTTTGGTGAAATTTTAAGGCCGCTTCGGAATTTGACTTAGCTCAGGTGAAGATATTAATTCAATTAATTGTTGCACGTATTTTCATATTTTCAGCCTCAAATTATATAACGCGATGTAAAAAGGTGCTTAGTTATCGAAAAAATTACATAAAATGGAAATTGGAAGATCGTTTTCATGAAGCAACCGATGTGTGATGGACAATAAAGAAATGGATAGCGAGAATACCAAAATGACCCTGAGGAGAGGAAGCACACAAAACCATCACCAAACAGGTCCCACGTATCGGCAGAGCTCAAAAAATGGAAGAAAATGGAACATGTTTCCCCCTACAGTCGATGACAACATGAGAATGAACATAATTAATAAAATATACAAAATAATCAATGATACAGTTTTATTTTGGTTTCGTGAGTATCGTTTAAATATTATTTTTTATTGGTGTGTGTTACGAACGCGTATAATAAGGAATATATATGTATCTACCAACAAACAAGTGCCTAAGGCTCTATATACAACATTTCTTGTGTGCCGTATTTAATAGCAAAAAATGAACACCTGTTACTCGATCATTCGACCGGTTGTTATATTATTTCATATGTAAAAACACGTGTCTTTACCGTCTATCATACCGTAAATAGCACGTAGGCAGAAATAATAATCTGCCTACATAAAACACCTGTAAATATTTTCTCACTAGTTCTCTTGATAATTTGCCTTGCAAACACAACCTATTTTTATTATATTGTTATTATTGTTGTAAAACCAACCCCTGAGAAAGAATAAAAATAAAAGGAAATACCAGTTTTAATTCTGTATGTAATAGTGTGAATTTGTAGAAATATGATTTTGATTTATTAAGATTCTTCAAAGTATTTTGGTCAGAAAAATGTGATGTCTAAATTGGCACAAAATGTGTATGCACCGATTTAGTTTCACCACTTATTTAATTATGATTCTTAGAAAATCAGCGCATTTTCTTTGTACATTGCTTCACTTGGAAAAGGTGTACATCATTGTGTGAGGAATTTTATAATTAAATAAATGTTAAAAATGTTCCTCAATACCTGCACATATGATCTAGATAATTCTTTTAATACGTATCAGAAGAATAAAGTCACATATTCTATTTTTAATGCTAACTGATTTTGTGGTTCAAAATAATGATTAATTCACCTGTACTGTTTTACCTCGCAAAAGCGTATCAAGTATATTATTCATGATCATTTGGTTCTGTTTATCATAAACATAGAAGCTCTTCTCAGTCTCCTGTTGTGGTTGCGGTGGATTTCGTTACATGCTATTTAAGAAATAATAATAATATTAGTAAAAAGTAAATCGTTCCATCACGTGATTATTTGACCAATTATTTGGTCGTCGTAAGCTTTACAGAAGAAAAACACTTCCATCTTTAATATTTAACCCAAACACGTTGTGGTTCATTTTAATAATAATTATTATTTAAACTTTGTTTTTAAAATCACCTACCACCATTAATAATAATATAAGAAAACTTCTCATAAACTCCAAAGACATAGATGATTAATTTAATAATTCCGGTGTTTATAAAGATTGTTGTTCAGTGTTCGCACTAGTTACTGCGACTGTGGACATATACGATTCAAATATAGTCCATGCCCTTGCTCGAATTATTTTATTCTTCTTCTTCTTTCAAACAGGCAATCCACCCTTCAAGAGTGATTTGTGCCATTAAACAAGTTTAAACATTATTGCATAGAAACCAGTATAACAATATTATAGAATAGGGAATATTGCGTTACTAGTTAATACCATTGACATTCAATAAATTTTCTATTATATAGCTTAAATGTGGCGAGTTGAGGGAAAGAAGATGACACAAGTTAACCGGTAGTTGAAAATTACTATTGACAAGATTATTGTAAAAAAAACCTGTGATCCGCAATGGACAGGCAAAAAAGACATGGTCAAGGGTTTCCTCCTCGGCACCACATTCACACATTGGGGAGTCTATTATGTTTATTCTGAACAAATTTGAGGCCACCTGGTAATACCCAATTCTCATTCTAGAGATATTTGCTACTGTTCTTTTAGAGACTTTCCTGTTGGAGAACCAAGGAGTGCGGGGAATAAATCTTTGAATTGTTATTGTTAAATTTAGTTAATAATTTATTGTTGTCACCTTTTTTTTTTCTTGCCTGGCCCAATTTCCAAGTACTTAATTGCCTCGAAGTTCGGCGTTTTCTCTCTTTCGGATTTGTGAAATTTACCGAGATTTGAAGTGGAATTGAAATTGAAATTCATTGAGAGTATTAATTTTGTGCATCATTTGTAAAAGTACCTATTTACCTTTCGGTTTTGTTTTTTGATTTGTTTGTTTTGAGATCGAAGTGGAATTGGGATTCTCATTTTGTACCTAAACGTTGTGAAGTACTCAACAGAGTATTTGTGTGGTGCAACTCATCTTGAAAATTGGAATTGGATTCATCACAGTTGCTAGTGTTGTTGCAGTGTACAATTGGTATAAACTTCAGGAGAAGAAAGGGACAGCGTCATCATTAGGTAAGTCTAGCTGTCCACCGTATCCCGCTTACTTATCATCAGAGCTGGTCCACTTCATTATCAAAAAAATTTCTTCATCATTCATCACCCATCCCCATATTTCCTATCATCCCCGCCCGTTCCATCACTGCCCGTGTTACTGGCGACACGCATCGGTTGCAATTATATTGCTTTCTAAATTGGAAAAAGGTTAAAATTTTAACATAAGAATCAAAGAGCATTTGAGATGTTTAAATATAAATTGTTTTTCTGAATTATTCAATCATGTATTAGAAAATCGTACCTTCAAGACTAAATAATAAATCTGCAAACAACCCTTATCAACATAAACATGTATTATATAAATAAAATTGAAAAAATTTAGAGTGAAAGTAAAAATAAAAATATAACTTATGCAAATATAACAAAAGAATGAACTACGATATCACAAATTTCTAAACCACAAATTCCAATAATGATAATATTCAACAAAAAAGATATTATAAGCGAAAAGCTACAAAAAATCGTACAGGAGAACATTAAAATAAACAAACTGGGATTTGGTATAAACGGGATAAAAAAACAAAACAACAAAATAAAATTATAACAACTTACCACAAAAAAATTTCGGAAATATTCACAGAAGAAATAAATAAAATAAAAAGTGACTGAAATATACGTAGAATAATTACAAAAAAAAAACATGTGTTTTTATGAAGGTTTACACACTAACTACTAAAATGAAGACTAAATAAATGATATTCTACTTCAAAACGATGATATTAATCAATTATTCACCACTAATAGAGATACAAGTATATTAGAAATGAAAAAAATACCAAAAAATCGAAGAAATACACATTTATGTAACTACATAGTATGTATAAGTAACTGGCGAAATGAAAAAATTAATACAAGGAAGAATACATATCAGTTTTTTTAGAATTCACGTCGAAAACTGCAACTCACCCATGCCATGTTACCATTGCCCAATTTTCGGCCATACACACAAAATGCCCGAAAATAAATTTAAAACCAAACTGTTCCAACTGTACAAAATACAACGTGAACATAACAATACGCACAGCCCATACACCTAGTGACATAAACTGGCCAATTCTAAAAACAATGAGAACCATAGCACAACAACGAATTGATTATTTATAAAACTACACTGAAAGATACAACGTTGGAAGGAATACTAAACTATTACTCAATAAAATAAATAATTGGTGATGATGTTGATGCACGCAACAATATGCCACACCCAAAAATGTTTTATCCGTTCTACAAATGAATATAAGAAACATAAATAAAATGTTGACGAAATTTTAATAACATTGAATACATTACATGTTATAGAGACATTCAGTATACTATTTCCGGCTACAGTAACATTGGAACGACACGTAAAACAAACAAAAACAGTGGAACAATATATTATCGCGTATGTTTCGAAATAACTGATACCTCAGAAATCTTTTTAGAAAATACAAACTGTTTGAAATTAGAAGTGAAAATACAAAAAATAATCTGTAATATAATTGCTATATACAGAATATCTAATTCGAATGTATTCATATTTTTAAAGGACAAAATATTCTACTGAATATATGTAACAAATCAAATATAATAGTGGGTGACATAAACATTAACATTGCTTCGACACATACTGGCATAGATAAAGACGAATATATGAACCTAATGACTGAACATAATTACAAGGCATGCATAAATAACTATGCTCGATGCATGGAAGGTCAACGTCCATCTTGCCTTGACCATATGTGAACAAACATAAACAACAGAAAAAAACTGACTGCAATAATCTGTAAAACAAATATAACTGACCACTACATATGTATACTGTTACACAACATCACCCCAAATAAAGTTACGGAAAAAATAAACATTAAAACGACATATAATATTATTAAGACAGAAAAATTGAAAAACAAATTAACCAGAGAAACGTGGATACGTGTAAATGTGTAAAATATCGTATAATAAAACCATGGATTATACATGGTCTGGTTAATGTCCATTAGAAAAAATAGCAAATATTCCTACAAATATCCATATAACAAATATCTAAAATCGTGCTGGAAAAGATACAGAAACAATTTACGATCTCGCATCAAGAAAACAACAGAAAAATATTTTAAAAAACAAATTGAACACGCAAAAACAAGTAAAAATATTTGGCAAACGATAAATAAAATAATAAGACAAAGCAGAAAATAAATGTTAACATTTATTTTCATAATTTATTTCCTTAAGGAAATTAATTATGAAAATACTATCAACGCTAATTTAGAAGCCATTAAAAGTGTCAATATCTTTAATAATTATTTTTCAAATGTGAAAAAGAATCTAGCCAAAAAAATATCACCAAATTATGATGCCGAAACACTAACCGCATCACCAAACTGCACACATGAATTTCTTTCTCAATTCCAAACCATAACTGAAAATAATATTTAAAAAATCATTAATAACTTAAAAAATGATACAACTCCTGGCTACGATCAAATCACAATAAAAATATTTAAAGAAAATAGATTAACTCTTACCAAACCTATAACATATATCATAAATACTAGTCTTCAAAATGAAGTATTCCCATCTAACAATAATATAAACATAGTTTTATCACACCAATATTTAAAACAGGAAATAAAAAAGACATTAAAAATTACCGTAAATTAAATTAAATAACAAATTTACATATAAGTTCGAAAATTTGTCGTCAATCCACTGTGTTGGTATAGCATAATCGGATAATACACATTCCCCGGTTTGGAAGAGATCCAGGTTCGAATCCCGGTAGCAACAACAATATTTTTCGATAAAATTGATTTTATATGTATATCTTTATAATTAACACATTTAATTAGTATTTAAAATATCACAGACCGTCTGTTTTGAATAATTACAACTCACGATAAGAATGCGTTCTCTTGAATAATATTTTATAATTGTTTTTTAAAATTGAATTTGAAAACATAAGAAAACATTAGTTTTTTTTTATCACCCTGTGTTTTTTAATATACTTGATAGTTTCCGTGTGCGAAAGATGCTTAAATGAATGGATATGTATAGCTGCTAGTTCGTAATCTACTACGCCACTATCTGCTCGACGCTGTGTCTATCTTGGATATATCTGAAATCTCATTTCACTTCTTATTCTTATATCTTTCTCGTCGTTATCCCCAAACTTTTTGTCTTTTGTTCGAAGTGGTAAGTCCACCTAGAAAAGTACGCGGTTGCCTGGGGCCGTGCCAGCTACTTGTAATAAATATCTTTCTACAAAGTTGTTTGTCTCGGCAATGGAAATAATATTTTAATAAACTCGAGTATTAGTGTAGGGTGCATGTTAGCAAGTCAGTTGTGATGCAACTTAGAGCTGGTTTACATTGAAGAAATATACGGAATGGTTTAAAAAAATTACTTTTATTTATTTTCTCTATTCGGCACCTTATTTTCCAAGAAATTATTAAACAAAGTTTTAATCTAGTGTACGTATTATGTCTCCCTCCTCATCTGATTAGCAAATAATGTTTGTTTCACCTCAACTTCAATCTTTCATCTCATTTTTTTTACACTTTATTTCAGTTTTCTCGGTACTGCATTTTAGACGTCATTTTTGTTCCTTGTACTGCTATATATGTTTCAGGTGGTATAATTATATATTTTTAGATAGATACCCCAGTTATAACCCCAAGGCTGTAAGACAATTGATTGCAAGTTTTTAATATTTTGCATCTTCAACAGAATTTGTAGCTCCATCCTGAGATGAAGGCGGATTTTCTGTTAGAATATTTTATGCTTGAGAATGAACAGCAAAAGGAATATTTGATAATAAAATAATATCTCATTCTGCTTGGAACAAAGGCCGACCCGTGGCGGAATAACCCAGAAGAAATTATTTTATTATCTGACGGCTGTGAAAACTTTCAAGTGTATTCATTATCGACCTGAAATTATTAAAAAGTGTCAGAATACATCAAAATACCCACCACCTAGCTCTTCATACATTATCTCAAAGCTTTAGGAAAATCATATATAATTTTATATTAAATAAAAATATAATATAAAATGAAAGTGTGGTGGTCCTGCACGCGCCCCACAGACATGGTCGTGTAACGACTCATCTAATCAACACTCAAATGTCAAAACATCGTAAGGGACAAGTCCTAAGAGCTAACCGATCACTTCTCCACAGACCGTTCTTTCGTCGACATCTCAAACGAGCCACTCCAGTCTTCAACTTTATTTCCGCATTTAACTGTATACTCGTTGTACCTGACGTTCCGCAATAAACGCCGAATTTTGTACGTTCTTTTTTGTTTAAATACCTTGTGCTAGACACAGCATAAATACTCACACAATATATCATTCATATGCACTGCAACATGCACCAACACGCGTGTTTACATCAATGCCTTCGATAGCTGGTTCCCAGGTTTTGCGTGAGACTAGAAGATAGTTAGGGGCTTCAGTCTCACCATCCATAAAACCTTCTGATACGATCATACAATTAAAATCGTCAAGGGTCAATCATAGTCTACAACCACAACCCCTACAAAAGTATAATATTTATAAATAGTATGCTGTAATATAATATTTAAATAGAAAATAAGTCATCGTTAATTCTCTTTACATAAAATAACAAAGAAAACTCCTTTGTTCCAAAAACTATAAAAATACGCACGCACTGCAATCGGCGTTTAAAATGCCTGCTAAATATTTATCACCATATCGAGTGGCATTTTTAATTTTTTTAATAAATGACTTCTACATATTTTGAACATTTGAAATCATTTTGAATACCCTATTTTAATTAATAAGATTGCGTAAAACCTCGTTAATGTTAAAAATAAAACAATATGAAAATTCAAAAAATAATTCCTTGAAGTTTATTTCAGAGAAAAAATCAGGTTACAACATCAACGTCAATCAGTTTTGCTACTCACTTGTAGAAACAGTAGGTACTCAAATTTTTGGCCGATTTTGACATTTCAATTAAATGATATTCAAAGGAGATATTCATAATATAAAATAAAATTGTGGAAATGACGACAGTTTGATAAAATTAATTTGTAAATAATTTTGTTTGGCGCTCAACACATCAGTTATAATACAAGTTTTACTATTGACAATTTATATTTATAAAATCATAAAAGTCTACAAAAGTGCGTTTGTCGTGTGATAAAATCTTAAGAGATATTTTGCTCGATATATCTTATTCTTCTTTCGTGGCTTCTTCCCTTCACCGACTCCTATCCCTGGCCATTCTTGTCCATTACCCAAACTCTCATCCTGCTCTTCCACACAGTCAGCCCACCTCTTCCTTGACCTGCCTCTAGGTCGCTTCCATTGAGGTATCCACTCGGTCATGGTCTTTGGTGTATTGTCAATATGACCAGCTTATTTTAGTCTTTGAGATCGACAGAATCTTATTCTTACTCAAGATATACCTTGCTCGCTGTATATATGCAATATTTTTATGTAACCTGTTATTTGGGTTTATCAAACTTTTTTTTGTTTCATTTGTTGTATCGGAGTTTAATTATAATATTATATCACTTTCATTTTTGTACAAAAAATCACATTGTCGTGAAATACAAATATAAATAAACATTTCCTAATTCATAATAATGGTTGAAAATTAAAAAAAATCAAAAGAATTATTTGGAAACGAATATAGTAGGTATTTACCAAAAATGTGTCGGTAACCGTAAGAAGGCCGTATGATGAATGAATACAATGTAGTGTACCGTAATTTTCTTCGTCTTCATTTCTCCCTCCATTTATTCTTGTCTCTTCCTTTGTCGGCAAACTCACTCCTCGTCACCGCGAGTGCGCGGAGCGGGAGCGGGAGCGGGAGCGGGGAGCGGGAGCGGGGAGCGGGCGCTAGGGGGTGGCATAAATTATGAATCTCGGTACAGTAAATGGCGGCAATAAATGGCGGCAGACATAATCCGGTGAAAAATTCAACAAGAAACGTATCATGCAGCAGCTATTTGAGAACAGTCAGATAAATAAAATAAAAAGTTGGCTAGGTGTTGGCAGAATTGCTCGTTAAATATTTGTCGGAAAGTATCTCTCCCTCCCCCGCCTGGCTCCTGAGTCACCTGGAGTGAGGTCAACCGGAGCACCGCTGCTGAACTCAGACGAGTTCAGAGTTCATTCTGTCCGTGAGATAACGCGCTGGAATATTTATTGCCCCTTACAGAAAGAAGAATGATTATGAAATCAGCATTTCGGCGAGATCATTTTGGATTTCTACATTTCACTTCTTTAACAGAACGAAATAAATTGCTAAGTAAATAATTTGTGAGAGTTGACATTTACTGTTAAAGGTATATATAATATTAATATATAAGTATATTTTTGGCTTCGCCGTTCCTAGCTAATAGCGGTACAAGGATGACTCGTTTAAATAATAAAATTCTAGTACAATCTAGATCTTATCATTGAAGTCATAAAGAAAATCATTAAGAACAAAATTAGAAAATTACTCCATGTATTATTTCATTAGTATTAAGTATTAAAAGGTAATGATGATGATGTCATGGCTTGTGTACCCATCTACACCATGAAATTGTAATTTGTTATTAATAAAATTGTTATTGTTCTTAATAAAAAGGTAATAAATTTAATTTCTACGGAACCGCTATCAACTGGCAACTGAATAACCAGGTTGATTTTATTCACCGTAAGTTAATGTAGTTTCATTTGGGAAAATATCGAATCATTTTGCATGTACGTACAAAAAGTAGCGTAAAGTATAACATGTCGCCTCATCACTTCACAGCCGACTGGATGCAGTAATTAGACATACTGTAGCGATTCATTTTATGCGCGATGAGCACGAAGTAGATTCGATAACGCTGTACATTCGTTATAGCCGTAAAGAAGGCAAAGCATCCTCTCTCATCTCTAGAGATTTGTAATACGTTCCTTAATAATAGATTCCTGAAAATACAAAAAGCTTTATTTTGCAATCGAATTCGATTCGTTAGTAGATCAGCTACGAGCACTTGAAGGGATCCTGCTCTCGTAAGACTTGTAACAAGTATGCTTGAATATTGAACATTTTAATATTAAAGAGATATACCTCTCGCTCTCTTGAGATCTGCTCGACTCCATTTACATTTTTTCTTTTACTAAGAATACAAACGGTGATGATGTAGTCCCAATTCTGACATAAACCAGTTACGTTTCTAAGAAATAAATCCAAATATTAATACAAATGTTAGTCAAAGCGAAAAGTGTATTTTTCAGTGTGTGTGTATTTAATTAAATAAATACATTGAGAGAAACACACTTACGGAAGGTAATTGATACAGTAATGTAACAATGCAAATATTACAGTGTCAAAAACTCTTATAATTTTGATCAATAAATCAAATCCATCTTACAAATACAACAACTCTCGATAGTGCTTTCGTCAGATCGGACATATCGACTTGGACCATAGTACTGTCGGTGATTTCTTCTTCTTCTTCTTTTAAATAGGCATTCCACCCTTCAGGAGTGATTTGTGCCATTAATCAAGTTAAAACTTTATTTTATAGAAAAAAGTACATATTACCATTACTATTATAAGTCAATACTATTGTCGTTCAAAAATTAGCTATTACATAGATTAAATGTGGCGAGTTAAAGGAAAAAAGATAACACAAGTTAACCGGAAGTTGAATATTACAAAATTAATTGACAAGATTACTATTCTCCGAGAGGTCATAAATCGCTGCGCCATTTAGCAGCACCCTGCCCGGTACCCCGAATGCCACGATATCAAAATCAAAAAAGACAAAATTACTGTAAAAAAATCTGTGATCAAAAAAGATATGGTCAAGGGTTTCCTCCTCGGCACCACACTCACACGTCGGGGAATCTATTAAGTTTAATCTGAATAATGAAATGGAAGGATTTATTAGCCCTAAAATAAAATTCTTTTCTGATACAGAGTTCCTCATTATAATCAAAATGTTCACGGTGGAATCAAACACGCAGAGCTGGAACGAGCGAGCGCGATGACCCGGGGCCGCCTTATCTCTGCGGAAGGCGGAGTCTGCGCGGCCTATTGTAAGTTCAACATTGACGCCAATAAATATATCTCTGTTCCACGCCCTTTCTACTAGTTGGGAGAAAATCTTATACACTTTCAATTGTTTTTGTTTGGAAAATGGAAATCCTCAAAAAAGCGCCGACATTCAATTGCGATAGGTTCTGTCGCATACAGGACTGAATGCCGATAATTTATCATTCACTCTCCTGATGGACGCGAATACTTCCGAGTGGACATTTCATTCCTTTGACTATTTATTAATACTAGGTCGTCGTAAACTTATTAAAAATTTGATGATTTCAATGCGCTCTCAACCAGAAACGAGATGGGGTACAAAATACTCGAACGACTACCGCTTTCAGTACAGTTCAGAGAAATTAAAAATATGATTTAGAATGACGTCGGGACACGCTCCAGTAGGGAGAAAACGATTTTAATGGACCTGTCAAGCTCGTCACTTCCACAGAGTGTGATGTAGTGGAAGATGTGAAATACATCTGCGGGAAGTGTCCGCGGTATGGAGTCCAGAGATCCACAATACTAGGAGCCGTAAATCAGAAAGATTCTAGCCTCCGGCTGCAGAGAAAACTATCCACATTGGATTCATTCAAGTATGTCACACAACACAACTAAATATTTATAAAAGTGAAACTAAACGAGTTTCGATAAAAAATAATCATTTTTAAAAATTAAACATCGTTCTAGAAAAATTGTTTTAATCTGATGAACTGTCAATAATGCGCTACTTTAGTAATACAAAGTAAACAATGCGTGTGGAATCAATAGATTGAACTGTTGCAAGGATTCTGCAGAGTGTCGAATAGTAAGTGCTCCTTATCCTCTTTTGTTAACGATATTAAAACACATTTACTTAAAAACAGTAGCTCTTTAACGCGAAATTGCACAAATACGTGTATTTATTTTTGACGTTAATCAGTTATATATATAGTCCATATACATATAAATATGTAGTCAATATGTGTACATAACGTAACAGAATAATTAAAAATAACAAGAAGCCAAGAAGAAATATTGAAATGACGATCGGGCGGTTTGCTGTAAAACATTATCCGTGGGAAAGTAGAGAGCATCGCGATAAATTAAACATGTTGAAGAAATGTATTCGGTATGAATTCAAAATAGTGGTGTGGGTGCGACACTATTTCGCTGATTCGAGGTCTGGCAGCTCACTCGCGGGATTTATGGAAATTGAGAGAATAATTTGAACGTATGTTTAAGCGCCAGTCAATCCCATCGTAAAGTGTTAGGTATTTTGTGAAACGTGTTATATTGGAGGACTTGGATAAAATGTGTTCTGTGAAGTTATTATTTTCTAGCATAAATGAGTCGTAACCGATTAGCCATGTCGGGGAGCTGCCGCGCAAGATTATCAGAAATAATTTATTGACTCGGTAAAGAGATCGGTTAAACACGACGCCGCGTCTCGGGCGGTCAGCGTCGGTGCCTGGAGCGGCGCCTGGAGCGGCGCCTGGAGCGGCGGCGGCGGAGAGTGGGATAAGGTGAGAGACATTAACATCTATTTGCATACTGTAATCTACTTAACCAATCCCGAGTCAAAGTTGACTTTCCTTTTATAAAGTGCTATTTATTAAGGAATAACAAACCAAATACCTTGTTAAACAATATTATATAAATCTGTTGGATATTCATATTTTTATCCGACATTAACGATTTATTAAAATATTACAGTTTTTAATTGAGTACATTGATTTTGTTATCTATTTACTATATTTAATACAAATTAAATGTATCAATTATAAATATATACATATAAAATCTATTTATTTATTTAATATTATTTACTACCGGGATATTACAAAATATATTTTTTCGATTAATTGATTTTATATGTATATCTTTCTTATTAATACATTTAATTTGTATTAAAAATACCACAGACTTATGTTCTGAAAAAATGCAACTTCACAATGAGAATATGTTCTCCTTAAAAATATTTATCACGTATTTATTAGTAAACCCTAAACATTATGACATAATATTATGTAACAAGATATGCAATATCTTGTTTATTTCAAATTAAAATATGTTTTAGTTATAAATAATATTATAAACCATATAAAAAAACTGCCCGTCTTGATCTTTACCCTGTTTTAGTGCTACGAGCAAGAGGGGTACGAAATGCAGTTGTAATGGATAGTAAAAAGGTGTCTCTGTGTAGGAATGTCGAGATTTTGGAGAACGAGGATCATAATATTTCTGAAAAAAACGTATTTCAGTATTTATTAAAATTTTAAAAAACGACCATAAGTAAAATGTACTAATACGGATAAATTGTAATATACATCAATAATATAATAATATAGGGTAGTATTGGGGTGATAATAATTGACTGGACATAATAATAGTCATATTTGCGCACTTCCTTACATATATCATCAAAACAAATATTTATTCACTTTTTCTACATTCTTCTTTTTAACTACTTGTCTGTATAATTTAAATTATTTATTTTCTGCACATTTCAGATATTTTTGATGATTTGTGTTTACTCTCTGTTGAATTTATTTATTGTTACAATTCATTAATTTTCTTTTTCTTTTGTTTTTATATTCGTATCTTAACCTTGACTTGTGCTTTTTCTGATTTTCTCAATTTGTGTACTCAAACTCTCAATTTATTTGTTATGTTCAAAGGGCAGAACAGGGAACAATCCGTCCGATTGACTTTGGTAAATATGTAGGTATATTTCCCTTTAAATGTTGGTATACCGTATTTATTTCAGAGCTTAACTAAACTTATTACCTTAGTAATATTTGAATATGTCCAAGAACGCACAATTACTAGATTTTTACCAATAAAGGGACTGTTATTAAACAAATATCTCATAGAGACGAAGCTATTTTTATTATATTTAATGAAAAATATATAAAAATATAGGGTAATTACACGGCTTACGACCTGTCTTCGGCTGGCTTAATTGATCAATATATCTTAACGTTCACCATTCTATATATTTTCCATTAAATATAATAAAAATAGCTTCGTATATCTATATATCTAATATCGTATATCGAGATATTTAATATTTATTTCTTTAAACTTATTACCTTTTACAACTAACATAGAATTACTGCTCGTAGACTGCCGTGATGTAAAATTAAAATTATTGGTAGATTGAAGAAAATGAACTCCATCCAGTTATGATTTTACACTACTTAGCCATGCTAAACTCGACTTGACTCTATCTGAGTTTTCGACTGACTCTATCTGTCACGCTTGGCGTGACCTGGTATGGTATACTCATGATCTGGAATGTTATATAATATAGGTTATATAACTGCTTTTAGTCAATTCAGTGTAACTCTAAAGACAAACCAATATTTGGGAATTGAAGAATAATGTGAATCATAAGAGATTTCTATAATAATATATATTTAGGCTCATAATTTGTACGCTCAGCATACAATATTTGTACAAATAATTTTTTATACATTTGTAGTTGCACTCAGATTGAATCTAACCCATAGATACAGTACTGACTCGTGATTGGCAAAAAGAGCTCGCACATGTAGCATGTAGCATGTAGCAATGATACACCATTAACTAATTAATTAATTTAAGAAGGAGAGATAATATCGGCTGCAAACATAATTTTATGGTCACCCTGTTAATTGATTTTCCAAGAAAACGGAACCACTGCGATCATTTTAACACAATGATGCAAATATTATTACCGCGTGAAATTGGTTGTAGGGTTATGACGATATTCCAGTAATATTGCGACAATATTATTTTTAGCCCTAAAAAGGTATTTTCCGTGTTATTCCCGAATTGTATGACGTGTGTCGGTATCCTTTATATAATTGTAAAGTTCTACATTTCAGTAAAATACTTTCATGGCGATACCATTCTGTGCAAATGCAATGAACTCCAACAGTTCCAGTTCGCCCCGAGATGGAAAATAAAATGTTTTATTTTGCCGGTGTCCCAAATGTACACCGCATTCGGATAAATGTACGATACGTTTTATTGCACCCTGTGTTTATAATACGCCCATATCAGACCAGAAGGGTATAAAAATACAACATAAATTGAAAAAAATATGTTTATATTGTGTTCTTCTTCTTCTTCTACCATTCTCGCCCCCTAACTGGAGAACATGGCCACCTGGGACAAGTTCTATATAGTCATTGCAAGACATCTGGGATGCCGAGTTCCTACTGGTGAGCATGAGAGTCAAGTGAAGGTTTACGCTTCATGAAGCCGTCCGCAAAACGTGTCCCAGCCCTGTGTTTCCTCTTTTTGATTATATTATTGTACGGTGATATTATATACGATGCTATATAATATCTAGAGATTATATTTATTTTTTTGTTTTTAAATAAATTACTATAGAATATTAACTTATTAAAGTCCAACATATCTGTATAATTATCAAGTGGTTGTTGATTATACTGATATAACTGAGAAAACATTTGAACTACTACCTAACGTTATCTAACGTCTTTATAAATACATACATTTTCTTGAATAATTTATACTATTTCTCCTTCCAATCTTCCAATTCAATCACCTAACAATTAGTTTTTTTTTAAATTTTTAGTTGTTATTTTTATTGACATTTAACGACTTTTTAATAAATTTATTCTACAATCTATAGAATATAGACGCAAGAGGAATCGCTCAAGGTCGACGCATTTGTATGTACCATTATTATTGTCATCTTCACCTATTTTGTAGCTCCGTAATTTTATTTAATTTATTCAAAAAGTAATAATTCTCGTAATTTTCTGTTTTCTTTGTTCTATCAAACGTAAAATTTGTTAATAATGTTTTTATTATGAAATATCACTTTTCACAATTTTTCTCTTTAGTAAAGTTTATTTCCCCAGAAGATGGTTAAAGTGGATCTCGATATTATGGTGAGTTGGTAGTCACGATCTCACACTCATGCTCTTTCCTGTTGCTGGTCGGAGGAGGATAGTCCGCCAGAACACGCCTCACAAAGGTGCTTCGTGGCGGGCTACACCTACATACATCTACAGGTGTAAATTGAACTAAAATTAAATACAGTTGGATATGGTGGAGTAACTTTATTGTTTATAAGAAACATTGATAATTGCGGCGAAGGATTTGAAAATGTGATATTGTTCATTAATGTTTTCTCCGAATTCAAATTTTTCTGGATTTCATTTCAAGGATATTCATTATTATTTCCGTTTATGGAACCAAATGGAGTAATTATAGATGGTGGCCGTCGAAAGAATGGTTGGTTTCAATGATATGAATAGCGAATTCAGGGAAATTATTATTTTTCAGACAGCATCAATGTTCTTTAATTCTCGTATTTAAATTTTACAAATACATTGCCCAAACCGGGAGAAATAACAAGATAATTGGAAAATATGGAAAGACCGCGGTATTTCCAAAATAGTTAGTTACAATAATATTTCTATATATTTAGTTACTGTAATAAACTCGAGTAATTATTCTACGGTTCTATATAGGAGCACTATTATTTGATCTTAATATATCATAATAATGTTGTTAAAGCCAATGTGTGATTTGCATCCACTGCAACATTGTATTGGTAGTCTACACGATAGTATGTTAACTTATCAAATGATGTATTATTATATTGTAGTAAATGTTTCTAAGTGTTGATGGCTATACAAATATTTGTATATCTGTAATATATTTTTATTTTCTGTGTGCTTCCTTAAGCAGAGGCTAAGACGACAATGATTTCTAAGACGTTCTAATGAAAGTTGTTAATATAAATACACGTGACCCAAGGGCAGTAGTTGAAATGAAGCAGGCGGCTTGGAGACATCATTAGCGTTTGTTAAGCTCAAATAGGGTTATCTGAAATTTAACAAGTTTTAGAAGTTATTTGAACTTTTGTTTTTTAGCAAAAAAGATAAAATATATTTTTATAGTTCATCGTAAATAAAAATCTGGTAGTTTATGTGGTAGTTACATCATCACAGCATACGTGTGTTAAATTCCATCACGATAAGTTTAGCACTGCACAGTGGCCATTTTTGTAAATATAGGTTCCAAATTTCTTGAAAATCACAAAAGTTTGATTAACTTCTAAACCGGATAACCTTATTTGACATTCAATGGATTGCTAGGAATGTCATCTAATGTAAGATCCATGTGGACTACTGTCTCTGTCTCTATATATTATATACATTAAACGTAACACGGTGTTGCCTCAAAAACTAATGCATGCGGGATCTTAAATAAAAAACTTATAAATAACACGTATTTACATAAAAATAGGGAACATATAAATAAAAATGTATTCATATTAATATATGAATATAAGTCGACTTTCATGTTTTTGCAAATATAATATTACTTGATTTTGTGTCACACGTTTTTACATTAATTAGCAGCATATAAAAAATACCTACATAATAATGTGGTGTTATTTGACTGTACTAATAACTAATTATTTAGTACTAGTATCAGTACTCTTCCCCCCTTCCCCAACCCCACTCGCCACTCCCTCTCTCAATTCCGGTTCCAGCGAATGAGTTCAGTCAGAGTTTATTTCTGTTTCGTATCTACTTGAAGGCTCGAAGCTGAGATAACGAGCCTAAGACCTAATGATTTCTAAGACGTTCTAATGAAAGTCTCGGTATTAAACGAAAATACGACGTTAATCAACTACTTAACGTATAAATGGCGAAAAAAATATCACTCGTAAATGGTTTGTTACTACAGTGCTCGCGTTCTAAGTATCGTAGTTGCCCAATCATCTCCGCGGCTGGGTCTTTCACTGAAATTGTAGAAAAAATAGCAGCTGGCCGTGCTCCGTATTGTCGTCTTCCCTTGTCGACACGCTCGCCTGTCCGGCGGTGATAAATGGCAATCATCCCCTCGCTTGGCAGGTGCCGTCTGACGGATGAGCAGCGAGGGGCGAGCGGCGCGCGGCGAGGGGCGAGGGGCGAGGGGCGAGGGGATGATCTCACTGTTAAATACTTGATTTTTACAAAAGATGTAGATTCTCAAACCAGCGCGCCGCGCCCGCATGCCTCACACCTACAATTCACTTGGGTTGGATTAATTTTTATTTTAAATTCTACGAATCTCCCTTTATTACAATGATATTACGGAACATAACGATATAAGTATACAAAAGTTGTTAAAACTAATTTCTCGAAATATCTTAACGGTGTGACGCATAATCTCGTCACAGAGATTCTCGCGCACAGCATCGGCAGATTCCATCACCACCATTCATCATCATTGTCTTCACTTCACGCAAGAAGATAATATTTCAAAATTTTCATGATTATCTTTGTGGAAGTCTATTGCAGTAAGCTTTTATAAAAAATAATCAAATAAAAAATGAGGTATACTTCACACTACACTTTAATTAAAAATTTAAATTAAAACGTTTGCGATGCTTACTGCATCATCTTCAGTAATAAACTAAAACTTAAAACTAGAAGATATTTTATCGACTACATTGTTGGAGGGGCGATGGGGGGAGGGCGGTATGAGAGCGGGATCGGAGAGTTTATAAATTTTTTTTTTTAAGTTAAGTGTAGTGTGAAGTAAACAACATTGTGTTTTATTTTATTAATTAATTAATTTTTCTAAAAGTTAATTGAGATGGACATGCTGGAGTCTTCGTCTTTTACACTTAAAAGGTTGGTTGGCTACTCATTTTCGAATCTCTGTTGCGAATCGCAAAACGAGTATGTCAATTAAATCGGTTAAATCAGTTTGGCTGTACTCGCACGTGCTTTTCTGAACAAATGAAAAGGTCGGGGACAATGAGGGTGTTTGTGATGGCGGCTGTGCCGCTCCGTTTTGTCACTTAAGTGACAGACGGAATTGCACAGCTGTCTATTAGCATTGAAAAAATGCCAACCTGGCGGCGATTGAGTAGGACCACATAGGAGCTTTTGCTTATAAACAGTCCTGGATAAGCGGCGGGTCCGCCCTCATTGTACTCGTATATTTACAAATTTTAATATCTCTTTTAAAAATGCCGGCATTTATTTGATCTACTAACAGATGACACTCACTCAACAAAGACAAAATGTAAATAATATTTAAAATAGAAGATATATTGACGCCACTGTGTTCATGACAAATCTTCACCTTGAAATCCATGGATGACGTGTACCACGTGCATTTAAATAAATATGTATGTTTTAAGGATTATTTGCATTACATGTATTATGTACCTGAACATTTCTGTGGATTTTCATAATTAGTATCATATGTTAAATATTAATTATGTTAGTTCTATTATGTTTACACTGTCAAAATCTCTTATTAAATTAAAATTAAAATAATACTTATGTGATACTTACTTACCGTCACGCCGTTTCCCCGCAGAGGTAGGCAGAGAGGATATAGCGCCACACTTTTCTGTCCTGATACACAATTCTCGCCTCATACACATTCATACATCTTCTCATACAAACTCGACGATTATTGAGCCTTCTAACAGGGCCATCCTCCGGTATCTGGTTTACCTGGTCATGCCAAATCTTTCGCGGACGTGCTCTATTTCTGGTGCCATCAATACTTGCATTATATATTTTTCTCACAATTCTCTCCTCATTCATCCGTTTCATATGACCAAACCACCTAAATGATCCTTTTTTAATCTTACTCACTATACTAAGATTAGTTTTACATTCTTTCATTATGTCTTCATTCTTTACTCTATCATAAATGGATAGGCCACATATACACATACATTTTCACATGTACCACATACATTTCCACTGCATTCAGTCTACTTTCGTGCCTCTTCCGCTAGCTCCGGGCCTCACTTCCATACATCAGTGTCGGTATTAGGACTCCATTGTGAACCGCTAGTCTTGCCTCAGTTGACAAGTTCCTATTAGCTGTAATTCCATTCAAAGCGCTGTTCACTTTATTTCTTGCAGTCACCCTCCTATCGATATCTTTACATTTAATAATAATAATGGATAATTTGTATAGCGCCATTTTCGTAAAAACTTTCACCTCAAGAGCGCTTTACACATAAACTGTTTATAGTTCTACAATTATATTTGTTTTTTTTTTAAATTAAAACTCATTATTTTCACTTATGGAAATGATTTTTTGAAAAGGTGCGTTTTTAGTTTCTTCTTAAATAAAGTCTCTGATGCACTGTTCCTTATAACGGAGGGCAAAGAGTTCTACGATTTTGGGCCTGCCACCGCAAATGCCCGTTCACCAAATTTAGACTCCTGGCAACGGTTAGTCGGTTCTACAACCCTTCCTGCAGCTGAAGTAGAGGTTGACATCTACCATTCAAATTGTTTGGGATTCAAAGTTCTTGATACAGATACAGAGGCGGCACGTTGTGTGTCGCCTTGTACATCAACCAGCACAATTTAAATCCAACTCCTTCAGAGAATCGGAGCCAATATAGCTGATGTAAAAGGGATGTTATATGAGAGAATTTGGAAACTCCATATATTATTCGCGCAGCCGTATTTAGAATAGATTGCAATCTATCCAGCTGAAACATTGGCAGGCTAGCATAGATTCTATTACAATAGTCCACATGTGACACCACAAATGTCTCCGAATACTTTTAATCTGTCTCAGTTGATAAAAGCATGCACTGACAGTTTTACTGATTTGTGTATTCATTGAAAGATCTGAATCAATGTGCACGCCCAACAACTTAACTGCAGATTTAGCATTCGCAGACATTGATTCCTGTATTAAGTTTTGCTTTCTAGGTGTTGCTGTCCATAGTAGTTCTGTTTTGGATGGATTCAATGTAAGTCTATTCTGTGCCATTCGCTCGCTTATTTTATCAACGCACCTTGAAATTTTTATTTTTAATGCCTCTGTCTCACCCGCTTAGCAGAAAAAATAAATTAGCGTATCATCTGCATTACAATGGGGCCATAATCCTGACGATATTATTATGTATTCTATGTCTTTCGTGTATAAAATATACAATAGTGGTCCGAGAATTGATCCCTGAGGTACCCCGATGTTAGAAGTAGATGTAGAGGAGGTTGAATTTTGAAATCGCACCGATTGCGATCTATTACAAAGATATGATTTAAGCCAACCATGTGCATTTCCGTCTACTTCATAGGTTTTTTGCAGTCTCTCAAACAAGATTTGATGATCGACTGTATCAAATGCTGCACTCATATCTAAAAATGCAAGCAGGACCAGATGGCAGTGTCAGTAAGAGTTATAATGTCAGACAGGACTCGAACCACCGCTGTTTCTATAGAATGATGACCTCTGTATGCAGGTTGCATTTTGGAAAATAAAGCATTTTCTGTTAAATACATATTAAGACGACATGATACACCCTTTTCCATTATTTTTGAGTGGAGCGGCAGATTAGAGACGGCGATAATTCATGAGGTCTTCTATTTTTATCTTCTTTTTTGATTTCTATCAAACATACTTCCTAATACAAATTCAACTAGTTGTTCTAAACATTAATTTCCTATTTACCTATTACCTAAGTATTTTGCACTTTATCTTGCTTTCCTCTTTCTCGAATATCATCACTTTCGACTTGTTGACTTTCATAATAAGGTCGCTTTCCTTGCATACATCGTACATTCTACTCACTAGCCTCTGTAATTCTTGTTCATTATTAACCATTAATACTGCATCATCGGCGTACAATAAACAGCATACAATCAAATCGCCTATTTTCGCTAATACATTCATACATTCATACATTCCAGTTCTTTCACACAATTGTCCATATACAAGTTGAACAGCCATGGAAATATTACACAACCTTTCTTGACACCAGTGTGATGTATCTATGGGACAAATGCGTGAGGGCGCGCAAGGTTGGTACGATGATGCGTGTGAAAGAGATAAATGAACCAATGAACTGTTAACATATTATAATGACCTGTACTGCATTATATCGAGGCATTAGCAATAAATACTTATGTTGAATTGTTAGAGTAGTATATGTGTGCGGATAATGAAAATGAATTCATGGATTTGAATGCTGAACTAATAATTAGTCAAACAAGTTGCGACTCAGTTTTTAAATTATGTGAGCTTTTAAAAACAAAATGGCCGTCAAAGATAAATAAAGAAGACAATTTGTGGTATTTTTGGATCCAACGTACTGAACTGTCTATAAGCGAGGAGTGCTTGTTCTGGAATCATAGATTAGTGGTACCAACAGTTTTATGTAAACAACTTTTAGAGATATTATATAGATCTCATCTGAGTTTTGTCAAAACAAAAAGGTCAGTACGAGGGTATATGTATTGGCCAAGGATGCATAAAGTTATCGAATAATTAGGAGATGAGTGTGAGTCTTGTGCTAAAACGACATCAGCTCCCCCAAAGACAAATTTAGCGAGTTGGCCAGCTCAGGACAGTGTTTGGTGCCAAAGTTATATAGATTCTTTCTGCCTGATCACTGAGAAAGCTTTCTTAGTGATATGCGATGAAGACTTTGTGGGTAGTGTTTGGAAGTGAGAAATGTCAGTGCGGTTTGTACAATTAAGGCTTTAAAAGGTTTATTCGCACAATTAGGGAATGTTTAAATAATAGTGTCCGACAATGGTACAGGGTTCATGTCGAAAGAGTTTTAAATTTCTTGCCCAGAACCATTAAACATTTAACGTCGGCCATATTCTTGCCGATGTACAATGGGTAGGCTGAGAATACAGTGAAATCATGAAAAAAAAATTTGGTATACGGTAGATTCCCAGTCGGGTATCTCGGAAATTGTAAAAAGGATTTGTATCAAAGATTCAGACTAGATTTTGCAAAGTCATCTTAATCAAATTAAGCGCAAGAGTGTGGCGAGGTCTGATGGAGAGGAAGCGGGTTCGGTCCCAGGCTGAAGCTGCAGGCTGTATTTTCTGTTTCCAGATGCTGAACCCGGATACCCACCTCGTGCTCCTGGTGTCATGAACGTCCCAGCCGCCTTCACCAGGGAGAAGATTGTAGAGTTGCCGCGTGAGGCATGAAAGGGGAGTACAGTTAAGGGGGTAGAGTGTGATGTATCTATGGTACAAATGCGTGAGCGCGCGCAAGATTGGTACGAGTGATGCGTGTGAATGTATAGCGGCGCGGTCTCTCGCCTCCAAACCGTTGAACCGTTAACATACTGTATCGACCTGTACTGCATTGTATTGAGACATTAACAATTAATACTTTTGTTACACGAACGGGTATTATTTCGTCGATCTAATTCCACACACAAAAAAGATCTGTCATCATCAGCACAAGTTAAAGATATAACAGATGTATTGCGATGAATTCGCTCTAGTTTATGAACGACTCGAATCGAATGCAATGAACGCGTTTCTTCCCTTCCCACCGACTGTAGTTCCCGAATTGAGGGTAGTTGATTAAATGATAAATTTTCATTAGAAATGTGAATATGTATTATTTAGGAGAACACATTATTATTGTGAAGTTGTAATTATTCAGAACATAGGTCTGTGATATTTTAAATATGAATTAAATATATTAATTATAAAGATATACATATAAAATCAATTTTATCGAAAAATATTGTTGTTGCGCCACCGGGATTCGAACCTGGATCTCTTTCCTAACCGTATTTGAGATTCTGTAAAAATAAGGTATATGGCTCTGTCAAATGATGGAACGTTTAAATGTATTAATATCAAAAAGGTAACATATAGGGTCAAAAATTGTCGCTAAAAATATTGTCGCTGTAGCTTAGTTGGATAAAGCACCTTCCCCGGTTAGGAAAGAGATCCAGGTTCGAATCCCGGTGGCGCAACAACAATATTTTTCGATAAAATTGATTTTATATGTATATCTTTATAATTAATATATTTAATTCATATTTAGAATATGTATTAAACTTAAATATATTTAAATAAAAAAACTACACATTGAACCGCACGCATTCCATTTCTTTTTCTCTCTGCCGCGCGCCACGCGTACAGTGATACCGATGGGTAGAGGTATAATGTAAATGTTACGGGCAAAGCTTATAAAAGTAGCAATATATAAAATTCCTATAATCGAGATTATGAAATACAGCATAATCTTCTTAAAATGTTCTTCCATAAGTCGTCTAGCAATTGTATGTAGACCTCCGGCTTGGTTAATTCTTGCGACATGTGCCGGTTCAGATGCTACTCACTAGGCCATTCGAGGTGGACAATGTTAACCGTCCACCACTTTCTACCTAAAGTAGTCATCAATTGGCGAGTTAAACGCTTCAAATTATGCCGATCTACATTTCTCGAGAAGTGTCACGCGTTCTATCGAATGCCTAGAAATTTCGACCACCAGAAGTTTCGAAACCAGTCTTGCGTAGTTTGCCGGTAACGCGTACGTCACGATAGGGAGGTGGTCCCTCACGTGACGACGCAAGAGATGAGGCAATATTTTACAATAGCCTCCGATACTGCACTATTAATAATAATAGCTATCACATTAACTCGGAAGGCGATCCATCACGGCCCACGGCCCGCGCGGGGGGGACCCGTCGGGACAGTTTCTCATTCTCATCAATAACCCAAATATATTACCTTTTTTAACGGATCCAAAGGATCTTTCTGTTAGCGTTTTCGTGTTATTTCAAAGGCAATCGAGAACTCATATAACGTAGTGAATTTTTTTAAATATAGTGTCATGATAAAATTTTAAATTAAATAGTTATAAAAATATTCTAAATGAATCGGGGTTATTCGGTGTTGCTAATCCACTACAGCAACCGATTACGACCAATTTAGAACTTAATAATTGATACATCTATTATTCCATTTTTGAAATCGATCAACTTTATCAGTAGCTGAACAGGGTAACATTTTAGTGTATACTCTTGTTTACGCATTTTACATCCCTTGATTGACAGTTTTAGGATTTCTGAAGTTGTAAAACGTTAACCATACGCCACTTTAAACTTAACAAAGCAGAAATAATATAGCCGGCATCGGGTTCGGACCTACTAAAAATGCTCTCGAAATATTAAGGACGGGCGAGAAGTTTTCGCAGACCGACCAGAAGAACAAACGACACAAAAATAAATTAGCTGAGCAGCCAGCACAACGAGCAGCCCGGAGATTTGTCGGCTACCTAGGTTAGTTCTATCCGTCTTAATATATTTTATATAACCTATAAAAATCCCAGGATCAAGGAATTTAGCTATCGAAGGGTGTTTATACTCACAAATATTACTTGGAAAACAAGATCGTGTTCTATGGGAGAATTACTTTAATACATATAATAATAAAGGATTCGCGAACAACCCGTGGTCAGCTGGATTCCTAATGCGAAAACTTTTGTCATCAATAATGTGTGAAGTTTGATCTGGTACCCCTGTCTGGGATTTCATTCAGAGCTACCTAGAAGATCTAGCTTTGGGCAACTACTCACCGAATGATGATCGGTTATGGTGGGAATCCTCCTGGTAAAGCAGTAGCTGCCCCCTGGGTATGACTATCCTGCAACAAGAGGATGCCATGTCTCGGGTTGCACATAATACTCGGAATTGCTTAGTAACTATTTTGTGGTATGGTTCGAGTCTTTGATTAATATGAAGACACTTAAGTGAATATGAGGTCACTTACCGGGTTACTTGTATAAGTATTTTTTTAAAAAAGATCCTGTTTAATTGTACAGATATCAATTTCATTATTTTATTAAATAATTTAACTTTTCCATTATAAAATAAACACATTAATAGCACTACGTTTGTTTTACTTGCATCGAGGTAAATATATCTTAACAGACACGTCGCGCCAGTTATTACCGGAATACCCTGAGTTTTCTAAGCTCTATTTTAGTCTCACTGCAAAAACGAGGGACAGCTAATACGGTGGACGTTGAGGTGGTGCGAGCACCACCCCTCAAGTAAAACCTGTCGACGTTAAAGTAGGCAGGAATTATTTATATATGTATAGATTTACTGCCTAGCGCTTATCCGGAGCACGGGGGAAAGAACTGATATACGGAGGAAGACGAAAGCTCGGAAGCTGCAGTTGGCGAGATATGTAACGAGAGTAAATGAGTCCCGTAACATGAACAAAGCCCATCTGCATAAACCAACAAAATCAAAATAGAGTCGTAGATCGGTAGATAATGTCAAGATAAACATGCAAAAGTAGGCGTGTATGAGGAATGAATGGCGATGTTTGAGGAATGAATAGCGATATATGAAGAATTAATGGCAATATATGAAAAATGAATGGCGATGTGTGAGGAATTAATGGCGATGTATGAGGAATTAATGGAGATGTATGAGGAATGAATAGCGGTGTATGAGGAATTAATGGCGATGTAATGGCAATGTATAAAGAATGAATGCGATGTATGAAGAATTAATAACGATGAATAGTAACTAAAATCAGGGATTGTGAGTTCCACGAGGTAATAAAAGAAGAAGACAGACATAGTCGAATATATCTATACTGAAGCAATATTTTATGAAAGCGTCGACCTTACAAAAGATGTATTTTTTTATAACATATTATTTGTATCTTCTCTGTGTACTTTTCTGGGTTATTTTCAAGTGTTTCTCTCACCACCTTGGATGATGTTTGGATCCTATTGCAGGATCCACCATCTGGATTATTTTCGCTAATAATCAGTTAGATCAAAAATAGACTAAAAAAATTACACAGAAGATTCTGAACGACCATGTAAATATGAGAACACTTTAATATTATCTGTAAGTTATTTAAATTTATAAGGTGTTTATATCTAAATGTGCGCGTGAATATACAACATTAAAATATTCACTGACATATCCACATGGTGCCTGAATACTTCAGAATTCATATGTTTTGGTAACTACATAGATAATTTTATGAACGTAAAGTATGTTAAAAATGTTACTTATATTAATATTTATTAATTTATTATTATTATACAGGCCTTATTCAGGCATTACAAATTTTTTTTAAATAATAGAAATTTCATCAAAAAAACACAAAGAAAAATAATTATGTATTATCACCATGTTTTTTCATAATCAAAATTAAAAATAAATATGAAATAAAGCAATTTATCCATAAAATTGTAGTAATGCAGTCCTATAAATAGTTTAATTTACAGCAAAAATGTCCACTACCTCCGCATATTCATATGCTATTATTAAATATTAATTTTATTGCCGAGATATTAATACAAAATTAATCGCTGGATTATAATTTTGGATCCAGTTATTGATAAAGGTATTAATTAATATTGTCGAATTACCTACTCTATATTTTTTATAACTGTTTTTGTTAAATATAAAAATAATACAGAATTTAGAAAACTGATGCTCACGGTTTCGCGCGTTAACAACAACAGAATTTAATATTCAAAAGGACATTTACACGGAAAAGTTTTTTTAGAAGAAATATCTGACAGTCTTGCCAAAAAATATGAAACTTGCATACTAAACTTATAATTTATTTCGTGTTTTTGTACATTTTTAAGAAAAAGATAAATATAAAGCAAAGACAAATTCAGGATATCTTATTCTTTTACCTGAAACAAGTTTTAATAACGAGTTTTGAAAACAAAAAACCCCGTTAACTATATATTTAAGCATAAATATTTTCATCACAACATTTTCAGTAAAGGGATAATGATTGAAGGTATTCATTTGTGGATTTTGTAATCTTGACGCTAAATAAATAACACGTTAACCAAAAAAATAAATTTTGCTGTTTTGGAAATTTATCAGAACTTTATAAATTCGAAGGTAGGTATACTGATTCTAAATTTGACTGCAGAATTTACCTATCACCCACCATTTGGGACAGTACAGACTTATTGTCTGTTTAAGTATTTGTTTGTGAATAATGTAAAAAATAATAAAATTAATTAGAAAATAATTGACAAATATATATATTTTTATACAAACCTCTTTGTCTCCCAAATGGTGGGTGATAGGCAAATTCTGCAGTCAGATTCAAAATCAGTATACTTACCTTTGAATTTATAAATTTGTGATAAATTTCCAAATGGAGGAAAATTTATTTTTTTAGTTAACGTGTTATTTATCCAGCGTCAAGATTACAAAATCCCTAAATTAACACCTTCACTCATAGTTATTAGATTGATTAACACTACAAACAAATGAATATTCAATACTTCTGCAGAAGTAACACGCTGAAGAATGCAAAAGAAGTTCACTAATATATTCTTAATTAATAACTACTAGCAGCTAATTCAAAGCTTGCTTGCTGCAGGGCACTGGGGGCGGCTAAGCGGCCAGTGACAGACGCTGCGCGGCCAGGACCTCCATGCATTCTATATTTTAATGCGTAAATCTCTTATTATATTGGTTTAACAATAGTACATAGTGCATCCTTATTATACAGGGTGTCTCGTAGCTAGTTGTCCAAACTTCAATAGTAGATAAATCAAGTAATTTAGAACGAAAAATATTCTTGATAATTTGTCGATTTTCCCGCTGCCTGGCGAATTATCAACTTTTATTATTTTTATTTTTCTAAGTTCGCATTCAGAAGGTTAAGTTTATTATGTCATACATTCCATATATGAGAGTTCGATGATCTCAATATGTACTGACAGTGGGTCAAAATTTTCAGGGTAGAAAAAATATAAGATAAAAAATGCCGAGATTGACAACATTTTTTTAAAAATTGTAACACGTAATGAAAGATCGTTTATTTTTTTTTCAATTATTACCTTGCGCTCATTGAATAAAAATGATCTAAAAACGTGAAATTAAATAAAAAAGACGAAAAATTTTCTGCGTCAAGCTTTGATTGTGAAAAGAATTACTCAAAGCTCGCTGGGGAGAATGGCCGTTGGGACGCGTTCCCGGCGAAAGCGGATATTCAAAAAAATGCAAACTAACGATAAACCAGAAGTATCGCGCGTCGTTTAGTTATTTATGGCAGTAGGTACTCGAATATTATAATAGACTCACGACAGTATGTCTCCGTACTTGCTGATTAATTTATTGGGAAAAATTCCCCTCAGCTTCTCCGTTGAAACTCTAGCTGTGTGTGGAGTAGCCCCATTTTGCTGAAATTGCGTTATGTTATTAAAACCGGGAAATAGCTGCAGTTGCGGTACCAAAAACTCGTCGAACATTCGTTAATACACGTAAGCAGTGACTGTCTCTCGCTGGTTAAAATAAATAAGGGCAAATTATCCCTCGGGCAGAAATTGTACAACACACTGTCGTTTTTGGACAATACAAATGTTTTTGATGGAGTTTCTGTTTATTAACATAGCTTGTAACGAAAAGTTTTCCTCTATTAGATGTTTGATAATTCAAGACAAGTTATTGAATTTTGACAGACCTTTGATTAGGTTCTCGAGCACCTTTCTTTTGAAGTTGCTAGCTCTGCGGATAGAACAGTTCTCTTTCGTCCTAAGTTTGCTCGGAGTCCAACTCAATATATGCTTTTGTGGTCAGGGTATCGAAATAAAAGGTTTATGTACAGTTAGTACAGAATGACATATTTAATTAAAGCATCATGAACAGTACAAGGGCAGTATAGCGTTAAAATGTTTATGGGACGGAAAATAATGTTAAAAATTTATATATGAACACATAGGATAATTTAGAAAACACAATATAAGAAATTGGTATTTCTGCGTGTGCGGTATTGAGGCCGTCACATCACACTTGACAAAATTATAATATACATAAACAGAATTTACGTGTTGTCTTTGATTAACAGGAGAGTAATAATTTTTTGTAATTTTATTTTAAGTTATACCAGAACATGGACACCGGGGAGACACCGAACGGATATTAAAATCATAGTCGACCGAGTCTAATTATTCTAATAGAATAAGGGCTACCGTATCAGGAAATAAAAGAACGACATGTTTGCTTAACCAGAGATGGTCGGATATGATTTTATTATGTGGGCAAGTTTGATCAGAACTTACTTGTTGATAAGTGACAAAGAGTTATAGACATCACCAAAATCTAAGGTCGGAAGAAAATGTATTACAGGACAAATAAAGATTTCTGAAGTAAATCGAGGTTATTATAATTTCTCAGGTTGTCGAAGATAATTTTACACTGTCAATTGGTTTTCTAGAATTTTCAAGTGGAGAAAACTGGAAGAATCACTGTCGGCAAGAGAGGGATGGCATATACCATGGTGAATATTTATTTAGCCATATATATTTAACTGGTATAAAGGTATCGATTAGATTTTCAAGAGTGTTATAAAATAATGAGAGTGCATCATTTGTATTGAAATTTGCAAATAATGAATTCTAATTTAAGGAGTTCAGCTCGTTATTGATCGTTACATAGTCTCTGTTTCGAAATAAGACAACTTTTTTCTTCTGCCTGTTTACCAGGGGCCAGCGGAGTGTCCACTGTAACCGAGAGTGTTATATTAATCGCTTTGTGATATGTGTCCTCTGCAACTAATGGGTCATCACTCGTCCTCGCCTCTATTATAGTATCTAGAATTCTACTCATACGGTTCACCGAGTTGTTAAACAGAGTCACAGAATTCTCCACTTACTGAAGTTGTATACCGGGTTGGAGAAAGATGTGTGCAATTGCTGATGCCTTCCCGCGAGATGTCAGGGAGGTTGAAGACACCGAGTACGAGAAAAGTATCAGAAGGAGCAGAGCTTTGAATAATCACGTTTAGTTTATCAATAAATATTTGCAAAAGCAGAGACTGCGAGGATCCTCCGGGTATATAGGTACAGCATATGTATAGGTTGCGACATTTTGAGTCGGATATAATGGGGATACGAACCCCATACGTCCTCTGCCCTGGTCCGCCAATGGGGAAGTTCAACGGCGTTGAGATCTGAATTTACGGCAAGAATTACGCCACCTCCTAATTTTTGACCGGTGCGGGAGTATTCCCTGTCACGTCTGAATACTGAGTACCTAAGTACGATTACCAATTTCCTTCTATGCCGGTAGCTTATGCAACTAATATGAAAGAAACATTCGAGTATATTAAAATCCTGTTAGGAAAAAATCAATACAAGTACTGTTGCGCAATATGCAGTGATTGTGTTATTGGGCTTGGTTTACAGCTCGGCTACTTGAAATATTATTATTTTGTATATGAATGTGACAACAGAGACAGGACATATCATCATGGCCGAAGCGTAATGTACCTACGTCTGGGCAGAAAAATATTGTAAATCCACCAATTTTAAAATGATTATTTTACCTTCACTCCGTATAAAGTTAGGGCTTTTTAAAAACTTTGTTGACGATGGCTAAAAATGTTGCTTGATTTCATTGTTTGACCTAAAAAACTAAAGAACTGTTTAAGCCAACTCGAAAAATCAGCGCGGAGGTTATTTAAAAGTGTTGTGCAAATCTTTTTGGGAAATCATAAATCCCTCAACTAGCGTGACATTGCGGGCGAACTATTACAGTTGTACAAACATATGGGGTGTAATATACCCCTCAAAATTCATTTCTTGGATTCATACCTGGATTTCTTTCCGGACAATCTCGGCGCCGTCAGTTACGAGCACGGCGAACGAACGCTTCCGCCAGCGAATCTGTCATAGAAAACAGGTACCAGTAACAAATGGAGTGCAAGAATGCTCGCAGATTATTGTTGCACGCTAAGGAGAGGTGTTCCAGATGCCAATCATAGAAGGAAAACAACAAATACTACATTTTAGGTAAGTTGAACAGTGACCTGAATGCAAGGTCACCTACGTGTAAAAATACTGTTTGAAACTCGGCGTGAAAAATACTATAAGAGTCACATATTCTATGCTTTGTGACAAAACAAAAGCTTATTTTTGTTCCGATTATAATCGGCGAGCTTGTATGAGAAGATCTACGACTGTGGATGAGGTGAGAACTTTGTGTCAGGACAGAAGAGTGTAGCGGTCTATCCTATCTGTCTGCCTTTGCGGGGAAACGGCGTGGTGGTAAGTTAGTCATTTAGTGAGTATTCTTACGTATCAACTTTGAAATATATAATATATGAAATAGTGGATACTTAAAGACATTCTTGAAAAAGTTGAGATCATGTTTACATAACATAAACATTACGAACGAAGATAAACATTCATCTCTCATTCGCGTTAACATGATTTGACAGTGCGACCATAGATAAGGATGCTCAATATACTTGCCCCTGCTCGCACCTCACAGATCTAGCCATCTTACCAAAAACTTTACAGCTACAATATGTATATATCATATATATAGATACAATATTATTAAGGAGAACACATTCTTATTGTGAAGTTGTAATTATTCAGAACAGACGGTCTGTGATGTTTTGAATATTAATTATAAAGATATAGGTACATATAAAATTAATTTTATAAAAAAATATTTTTGTTGCGCTACCGGGATTCGAACCTGGATCTTTTTTCCAATCTGGGGAAGATGCATATATAAGATACATATATAAAATTGATTTTATATTAATATATATATCTTTATAATTAATAGATTTAATTAGTATTTAAGTGCAATATTATTATGGATACCACTTGGATTGGATTGGATTTATGGGTTATGTTAAACATTACTGTGATCAAATAAGCGTTATATAAGAAAGAGTATAAAAGTGCGTGTCACCAGTTTAGTCTTATTATGGGATGAGTTATGTTATTATATGTGTTTCGATCAAAAGATTGTATGTATGAGAGTGGGGCCTCATTTCTCTCAGCTCTTTTCTGTGTTCATATGATAATGATATAGTAGAGTATGTGCGTGAATGTGGCTAGAACAGGTTGAACAAATAAGGTAAATAACTTACAATTGACATTATTAAAGTTGATTGCACATTTTACAGAACACATAAAGATAAAATTTATGACGAGAAGCGTTCATTGGAGGTGTGTTCGAGAAGCTGGCTAAGAAAGAAGTGAGGCGAAAAGGCCGGTCCGTTGGGCTTCTTCCCTCGTATATTATTGTTGTCAACTGGTCGGTACCTGGAGCAATTATATGGTCGTTCAGAGATTAAGGTTATCACAAGGTGTGCGTTCAGGACCTTTCGGTTTCGTTTTGAGAAATATCTTTATGGAATCTCTCTCTTCGCTCGTCCGAGACTTGATTTAATTTTGATGGTCGTGGTGCAACATTGAGCCTGGTAAAAGAATAGCCGCTTTTCTGTGGTTTCTTCTCCAATTGATAGCACGTACATTTTCCGGTAAGTTCATGTACACCTATCCAAATGCAACATGCACTCTTTTTTCTGTAGGATTCTACTTTCCTACAAAATCAGGACTCATTAAAATTTTAATATTATTATTTAAAAAATATGTATTATTACTATATCGAGTCTAGTAGACTGCATGTAAAATATAATCTAAGGAGTATATTATCTCAGCAATTGTGATGTATAAGCAAACAATTCAAAAATGAAAATGTGTCAAAACGATTTAAAATAAAAGAGAAAAACCATTAATTAATGTTTGAGTGACTGCGCAACCAGAAACAAATTAAAGTAAATTCAATGAAAGTGGTTTAGTAAAAATTAATCAACACTTGGTTAATTTCTACAGAGCGAACCAAACGTGTTTTATGGCAAGGGCGTTGGCTGGCCTAATCAGTAGCAGACGTTCTGACCACCCGACTGAACAACCCTATTCACGCACTATTCTATAGATACTTATTTATTTTTTAATAAAAATAGAGATATGTACACGGAATACATGTCACATCAATATTTTTACTATTTTCAAATTAAGCTGTACGCTCGTACTATTAAAATAGGACTAACTTGCTAGTGTCCTAGAACTAGAAACTGCATCAAGAACTACCAGCATATCAAGCATAAAACTCAACCAACCTAAGACAAAATCCTTTAATTTTTGGACTTACGAGAAAAAAAGATTTTTGCTTGCTACACACCTTGGAGAATCTTATCGAGAAAAATGGTGCAGTAGATATAGTCACAAGGGTAGCAGTTTATGTAGATCACGATCTTCAGTCGGGATCGACTTGAATGGTATATGGGTGCCAAAACTATTAGATGATGTTAAAACGCCGTGACGTGTTAAATGCTGCAGGGAATTTTGAATTATCTATAATGAAAAAGAAAATTAAATACTACGATTGACATGATTGAAAAACTACGATTCTCTATCATGTTTCTTTTTTAAAAAGACATACCCTATCGTTATGTAAGTATGTATTACATTACTTTGAGAACTGAATTTCAGAATAATTTTTCAGTAGTATTGAAAAATTAATTCATCATTAGAAATGTACTGGACTTCAGGTGAATAAATTGAAAAATAAATAATTGATTCATTCATAAAAAACTTTTCTTATATCCGTGGACGAGAAACTTTTGGACCTAACCACGTATCTAACCTAACCTAATCACGTACTTATCATATGTAATTTAAATTGAAAAATATACCCAAAATCTTTTTTCGACATTATTGAGTTTATCTCTTTTGTAACCAATTTATTCCATCAGATGTGTTAATAATGTATTGTAAACCAAAGGGAGGGGGATGGTAGTGCGTGTCGATGCAATTCCACCCTCGTCAATCCACGCATTCCACCTCAACGAGGTGAATGTGATTTTTTTTAATGAATGCGGTAATCGGTTACACAATACACGCCAACTCGTTTCGTCACATTGTCATGTATATTATTTCGCCACAGTCAATGTACTCGTTTATTAAATTCTTTGATCTTAAATTACTAAATATTCGTAAAAAATATCTATTCTCAGTACAACATGCCACCATTACAATATAAATAATCAAGAATTTTTAAAAAATAATAACCATTTTTAAATAACTTCAAAATTGACTCTGCGCAAATATTAATATTACGTGCAAATTTCGTCTGACAATACCGTTAAAATCGCGCGTACACAGGAAGTACACTCTACAGCGCTGTTCCAACAAAACCAGAATGATCGCGTCAAGAGTTCCTGCTGTATGGAAATCACTGCCTAGTCTTTTCTATTTCGAAAGTGTTCTGTAATTTTCTTCTATCCCTCTCCCCAAATTTGCTGATCGCCGTTGCTAGAATGGCTATATAAGCGACCCCCACTTAGTCTCCTCAGCAGAAAAAAATCAACATCTATTCTACCTAGAGGCGCGTCCGTGAGATTATCGGTTCCCGATTTTTTCCGGTCATTCTTGTAAAATGTATCGGTGTCGGTAAAACAATCTATCTCGAGAATATTTATTAACAGTTGTAATATTCGTAATTATGTGAGATAATAATTTACCAAAGTACCTATCGCGTTTGTAATATACAAAAGCTTATAAGAATTTTGCCGTAATATATTATCAACAATTTTACATGCAATAGTGAACTTCCCGGGTCGTACCACGAAGTGATGTCTCTTTGTGAACACTGCCGTTAATACCTAGATTCTAGATACATTTTATACTACTTTCTTCATCGCCTAACTACTCCGGAAGACCTTGCATCCACTAAGAAGTCATTCCCTACGCCTTCCATCAGCTTCATCCAGGAAGATCGCCTCTGCCCACCTGACGACTCCAGGCTACGCGTGTCAGTAGATACGCCGTCACCATGTTCCACGTTTAAAACTAAGGTACCGTGCGCCCTCCAGTTTTCCGCATTTACATAAACCTTCACCTCTTCGATATCTATACTCTGAACATTCCCGCTCTCGCCGAAAATGAAAGTTTTCTCCATTTGAAACCCAATTGACAACATCCATATTATCCTCGACCACCGTAGAAATTATTATAACCTCGAATTACTTCATCAAAGTCTATTTGTTTTGTAATACATTTTATTTCTATCTTAAATCTTGGTTGTCTATATCTATTTGTCACTTTACATTTCCATAAAATTTTGTTATTAAAAATTATTTATAAACCGGAGCACTGCTACTTACCAACAAGCAAGTTCTGATCAAACTTGCCCACATAATAAAACCATACCTGACCATCTCTAGTGAAACAAACATCTCGTTCCGTTATTTCTAGATAAGGCAAGTCACAATTTATTAAAATAATTAGACTCGGTCAAGTATGATTTTAATATCCGTTCGGTGTCTCGCCAGTATCCATGTGCAGGCATAATTTTGTATAAATCAGTCTTCAATTATTAAAAAAACTAGAAAGAATTATTGCTCTGTTTAGATATATTGTAATTCTGTTAAGTGTGATGTGACGGCCTCAATACCGCACACGCAGGAACACCTTACAGTCCTTATATTGTATCTTCTAAATTACGATATGTGATCTTCCTATGTAAACTTTTTACCTTATTTTTCATCACCATAACATTTCAACTCTATATTGTCTTTGTTCTGTTTATAATATTTTAACTAAATATATGTCAATGCGTACTAAATGTACATAAACCTTTTATTTCGACACCCTGACCATTAAAGCATATGTTGAGTCGGACCTCGAGTAAACTTGAGATGAAAAAGAAGTGTTCTATACGCTGAGCTGGCAACTAACAACTGGCAACTATCAATTGGCAACTATCAATTTCAACTTCAAAGGTAGGTATTGGAGAACCTAATCAAGGTCTTTATAGTATTAATAACTATACATCCATTTTAAGAATATCCGACCAAAAGTTTTCGTTACAACACAGGTTGCAAAGAAATAAAGAGACAAAAAGACATAAACAACTTAAACATAAAGATAACTTGCATGTTATAAATGAATTAACTAAATTATCCTAATCTTTAATAACTACCTTACAAATAACCTAAACCTAATCTTAATCTAAACAAACCATCTTCGGGATGAATGGCTCCAGGCGCCCCGCGACGCGGTCTCCGGTGCCGTCCCTCGACCTCTCGAGTATGTAAATACTCGAAAGCTTCTGGCAAACCTACAGCGTCTGACAGACGCACGGGCATCTACAGTTACCACCTTTCGCGACTGGAGCCTCAAAGCGCCCCGCAAAGTGAATTCACGTCGCCTTCCTTCAGTTCTTCTTGGTGCTCCGTGGGTACTAGTCACAACGTGACCTCCTGAGTGCGCCACCTACTCGGGTCCTGACGGACGTTAACAGCCTTGGCCATGATGTTAAAATACCACGCGGATCCTCGGAGTCAGCGTTATTGGGACTAAAGCCTTTATTGTACTGACTCGATAGCACTCCCCTACCTCCAGTTGGAAATATCGGCCGCGGATGACCCTCCACCTCCGGTCGCCTCTTCTATCTCCGATAGAACGTTCTCAATATTTAAATCATTGTCCGAGGAGGGATGGCCCAGAGTCTTTAGACATTCTACCCTATTTCGATCTCCCTCCGCACCATTATTAATTCCCCAGTATTCAGCCTCATCACATCCGAAAAGAGTATAAAGCCCGAGTCCCTCGACGTACGCCCTCCTCCTATGCGCCATTAAGGGTATTCAGCCTCATCGTCTCCGAAGAGAGTATGAAGTCCGAGTCCTTCACCATACGCTCTCCTCCCCCGAGCCATCTAGGATGATCAGTCTTACACTATCCCAGAGAAGAATAGACCAAAATTCCTAGACGCACCCCTACCACGTCTGTATCTTTTGGGTTTTGCTGGGCCTTATATACTCAATTTCTGAGTTCCAACCCTTTCTCACTCATGGGCAACCCTTAAGGAGAGATGTCCTTTTCTCACTTATTGGTTTATATGGCCTGTCAGCTTTCTCTTCTGTCAGCATCCCAACCGATCTCTATTCCTGGTAAAAGATTGCAATAATCATTTATCTCGAGGGCAGCTTTCGAAAACATTAACATCCTGCACGTCATCGAAAACTATTGTTTCCACAAGGGTCCACCGGTACCTACACTTTACAGTCGAGGATGTCCGAGAAGTTTGACTGCCTTTTTATAATGAATCACTGTCCTTCCCTCTGGCCCGAGCGAGTATCCAAAAATATTTCTTAATTGCAGAGGTCGTCGACACATGTTCTAACGGTTTTCAAACAATAAACCGTTGTGTGCTGTCTCGCACCCCAAATAAATATCCCAAAGATTTATCTTTTTTCATGAATTTTCAGATCCGTCAGATCTTATAAACTTCGTTACAGTATATTATTCTCAGGTACTAATTATAACCCAGTGGTTAAACAAATAAATGTATTTGTATTATTATTATGAGTACTTGGATGTAAAAATACATTTTTTTAAAGTGTAACTGTAGCTAAATAAAAAAGAAATAATGTTGAAGTATTCGTAGTAACTTATAATTATCTCAAGCTGTAACTCTGACACAATGTCGTATTTTAAATATCCATTTAAAAGAAGAGAACTTTTGAGAATCGTTCTTGTCTAAGATTTTAGTTATTCTAATTAATATTATTATATTATTTGTTATTATTACTTTGTCCTAAAAAAGTAATATTTTCATTAATATTTCACAGCATTAAAAATAATATAGAATATCGACAGTAAGTTTGCAAATTTTCATGATTGAATTGTTTTTGCAGTTATCGAAAAAGCGAGAGGACCGTAAACTGGAACAAACTCTGTTAATATGAGATGATCGTTAAATAAATATACAGCCTGGTCTTGTTTGTAAGCTTTCTTAGGCCTGTATTTACAAAATTTTAATATTATTACAACAGTGCATAATTTAATTGTTTTCATTCTCGTGAAAGTGATAGCCCACTATTGCTAAATTAATCATTTTATGTTTGATCGATTAATAGGACGAGCCGTTCGGCGGGATCCGCGACAGCCATTAGAAAACCAATTTGGTTTAATGTATGGAATTTGTGACATACTTTGTTTACTGCTGCTGGGGAATACATTGTGTACAGTTTTATTTTAAGTAGTGTATCATTTATATTCGTTTTAATTTAAATTTTGACATAACGAAACTAGGCAGAAAAGCAACGCTATCTAGTGTATATGAAACAGTCTACAAAAATGAGCATCGCGCAGGTGACAGCCATCGGAACAGGTGCAATGAGCCGCGGATGCTGTGGCCGGACTGACCGATCTCTCCACCCGCCTGATTGCTGATCATATCTCCCGGGAGGCAACACTCCCCCCCCCCTTCCCTTCCGAAGCCGGCGGGACCACCCTTCCTATCGCAGACACGTTGGCTTGTTTTTGTCACATTTTATGTGAAAGGGTAACACCGGGCTCCATGTGTGTTGATTCGACCATAATGAAGGCTTTCGGGGTCACAAGTTTCATTTGGGCTGGTGGTTTTTTATAAGGGGAAACGGGCTTTAGGCGGGCTGTAAATTCTGAAAGCGATTTTTGGCCACCGCGCTGATAAAAAAGGTTTATGTAGTGTAAGGGTGCTCGGCAAGAAACTTATACTATTTCATCAAATAACATATTTTTTTCAACATTTACTTTGGTGTGAGAGTTTTCTTCCGACACGTTATTCTCTCAGAGTACATTATTATCGTTCATTATATCATCTCTATTTTTTTATATTCAGATGCTTAGTATTGAATAAGAGGTTACGAAAAATATATGAATATGGGAAACCGATATTACCCTAGATGTGCTGTCTGAAACTTAACCTAACTGAATATTGTATTAAATATCACACATAATTATTCTTCCACGAGTATCGGTATATACAAGTGGTCGTTGCACTTCACACAGCACTTGTACTGTTTCTTAGATTCCAATTGAAATATATAAATAAATTTACTGTTGAGAGCTCTAAGTATATGAGATAAAAATGCATTTAAGGTATGTAATATTACATTTACCGAGTATTAATTGAATGCATTTTTAATTCAGGGAAATTTTTTATTTTTTTATTATACCGAAAATTGTATGGTAAGGACAAAACAGAATTGTCAACCAATGGCAATGATGTCAGTAGACTATAAAATATTGTGCTCTGATTTCTACCCCTAAAGGCTCTATTAATTATTATTATTACACCACAAGCGAGAACTGAAACAATCGTTTTCTGGACTCTCCTGCAGTGTGTTTCCAACCAACTTTTCAGATCTCATCGCAGCGTCTATTATCAATATGGTTAGACGTCGCTGATCATCTTGAAGACGAGAGAACATTATTATTAAGGCCACATTGGGAGAGATTGGAGGTGATTAATGTAAAGAAATTAAAAATGATTATAACTTTAATAAAAGTTTTCATCCTCGGGGTGAATTAGTAAATAACTAAATTATAATATGAATCGGTTAAGGGATGGCAGGGTGTAATGGTATGAAGGAACTTTTCACACATTCAATTTGTTCAGCGGTTTTCTAATATTGAGATAATATTTTTACGAACCTCATTGTATTATTTTTAAGAATTTTAAATTAATAATTTATTTTAAATGCTGTAATTAAATAAATCGTTAATCGTTTTTTAACGATTAACTTATTATTATTTAAAATATGATTTCAAGCTTTGTAATATCTTTATTTTGATATATTTTGAATAAAAAAGAAAGTAAATAAAAATAAATAAAATTCAGATGAGTTTATTTACCACTCGCTTTTAATAAAATAAAAAGATATTTTACTCAAAATCAGCATTGTTTTAATATTCTACTATAAATGTGACTTTCAACTTTATTTAAAATAACCAATATTTATAATTTTTTGAAGTCAACTAGTTTCATAAATCCACAGAACGTTATTTGTCTTCTCATTTATTATTTACCGACAGAAAGCAATCGGCCGATTGCTGTTATTAGGCCCTGCGCCATGTCTAGTGTAACACGTGACACATTTTTGGACTTGCTACTTATTGGCTGAGCATATTAACGACGGCTGTCGTTCGCCAATTTTTATAAATATCGAATAGTTTTAATTTATATTTATCAATATATTATGAATTTCGGTCAAAACAATGTACATGGGCATATATTCAAAATATTTTTAAATTGCAGGTTTTTCTGTAAAAATATAACAATCTGGCATACAAACAAACTATATCACTCGTAGAATAATCATAATACATATGATTGTGCACATTGAGTGCACCTTAATATATTTATTCAAAAAGTACTTCGGCAGTAACCGATGTATTCTAAAATGTAATTTAAATAAATTAAATATATATCGCGATACTTAAAATATAATAATATGACGTTGGCAAGCTGACGATACAAACGTGTGCCATACCGCGTGCAATGTACTGCACGCAGAGTACAGATGAGATGGCTATGGAGTGACCGTTAAGGTAACCAAATAAATTAATCAAATGTCATCAGAGAAAACGTACATTTTTTTAATATTGATTTTCTTAAAATATATTATTTATTATCCCCAATGTTCAATCTATAACAAAACTTATTTAATCAGTCTTTCTAATAATTTAACTTTTAAGTTAACTTATTCTTAATGTCATCTATCTATTAGAGTCATCAATGAACTGTTGACAATCTGCATGTTAAAAATAAATAAATATGTAAACATTTACATACATATAGTATACACCTAATGTGAATTTTATTTCAATAATTATTTTACTCCTAGCTTTTTACATTGTTTCATATTTCGTCACCACTCGTCATCTCGAGCTCATAAACAACCATTTTTAATATTAATTGACTTCTAGCCAGAATTCCTGGCGTCTTTATGGTTAGATAATGTAATAATAATAATAATAATATGTAGATGATGAAAGCAGTGTCCGGTGAATGTCAGAAAATTGAATAAATAACTGAAATTTGCGAGGACGCACACCTAAAGCTGCAGAAGGCATTAAAGCAAATAAAAAGTCTCAACCAAAATCGCTTCTCGTCTTCTGACTTTCCCCTCCGTCCAAAATATCAATCACATTTTCATCGACCGCAACCCTTTACAATGTGAACCGTCCCTGAGGGGGTGGGCGTACTTTTCCGCTTTCTTTAAGCCCGTCAGTTTACGACAGTGAAGCTTCGCCGGGCGGATAAGGGGTGCGGGAGGTAGTGCGGGAGGGGCAGGCGCGGGGTCGGGGTTGGGGGAACAAAAAATGGTAAATGTTTCAGAAATAAAGCGCCGGACGCGGTCCGGTGGCGGTGCTGAATATTAAAGAAACAAGATTTATTCAGAGAGTCAGTGTGTTACCTTGACCGAAGTATTATTTTCACCAAGTCTGGCCGCAGGCAATTTCGGCCTAACTGATGCTCTCGAATTTATGGACGACATTTATCTTCAAGCACCGGAACTATTTCAATTCATTCTAATATATGATTTATATTCTATTTAATTTATTCTCTCTTCTCTCTTCTGTTTTTCTCTTTTTATCGAAAGAATATGTTTTCGTAGCGTAAACCCTTTATGATTATTTATAGTGTTTTAACGTATACATACATTTTATGAGTTTTAATTCTGTTTAAGGAACAAATATATTATTTTACGTTAAAATAGTAAGTAAATAACAAAAAAAAGATTATCTTTGTGGTTAAAAAGAGGCTAAATGCATAAATACGTATCAGTTCGATGCTCAAAGGCTCCATAGGTGCAGTCAATGGTAAGACGCGTAGATGCAGTGAGTTTTATAGAAAATTCGATGTTAACATACAATAGGACGCATACAAATTCGCAGCTTTCAAAAAACACATTATCTAGAGCATGGTTGGAATTTTTTTTATTTTTCTATACAATTTCCTTAAAACTGTATACACTCCCAACAATGCTTCAATATCTATATTCCAATTTTACAGAAAGATTCATCGAGATCTTCAAACTACCGCTTCATAACTGCCTCACGTCAGTACGCGAGTCAAGTTTTATCCCGCAGTGATATTTTTTGAGGTTAAAAAAGAGGTGCAAATCTGACAGTTGATAAGTAGCAGAAATACTCATTTATACACAGGTAATAGGTAATCAAAATATATTTGTAAACACACTTACCCACCCATTCTCATGCATTCTCGATGCGGGACTCTCCTAGGGTCGGACGCTCGCGGCGTTGAAAAGTTCGGAGTTACTTAACAAACGTTAATCATTACGCAGTTTCCAATGTTCCAGAAAGATGGGTGTAAATAATGAAAGACAAAAGTATTCGGCCAAGATTTATTTTAAACTAACTTACAAAATTAAACAATGGACAATAATGTATATTAAACCTAAATTTGACATTGAAAAGTGTAACACGAGTTACATTAAAACGACGAGCAATTACATACTTAAACCTGATTTAAAATTAAGAAATTCTTATTTAATAAACAAAGGAGAATTTAATAAAAGTATAACACGAGTTACATTAAAACAGAGGGTTTTTTTTTATTATTTTGAAATTTTTACAATTTTATATAATATATGAGTTATTTGAATCTGTTACAAAACTAGTTACATTTTTTTGTGAATCGCTTACTTTTCCAAAAAAGAGACTTGTACTTAAACCTGATTTAACCCTTCCCAAACCATGCAGTAAAATAGATCTACCATCATGATTAAACCTGTAATATTTTGGTAAATGCATGCAACATAAAATTAATATTTTAGATAATTCTAAAGAAAATATCAGCACTTAGGAATGACTAGTGAAAAACCAATTATGAAAAGCGAATCGTACAAAAACAATTATTTTTTCCATTCAATCCGTTGTAAAATTAATACGTTGGTAAAAATACCATTTGTGATATAAAAGAGAGAGATCACACACTATTTTCACAGTGAAAAGAACAATAAACATACAAATATAATTTGTCTCTTTCTTACTAATTAAATGAAGAGAGATAAAAAGGAAGGACAGTATAAGACTTAATGAATGCTCTAAATTATGTTATTAATCATTTTTTTCAAAATTGAATACTTTATATTTAGAGTAAATTCGTGCCATTAAAGCCATTTAAGCTAATAAAAACATTTTTTCTAACTGTTATTTACGGTAACACGGGTTGATAGCATGGCTGCGTTCGGGTATTTTATGTCACGGTATGGTAAAGGTTAACATTAAGGTATTCTTATATAAAAAACATAGGTGATTTAATAAAAGTCTAACGCGAGTTTTATTGAGACAATGAGTAATTTTGGTACCAGCGATTTTTTAACTGTCTAATCCAAAATAAATATCAGATTTGGGTGTAACAGATCTAGATTTTGAGTTACTCTATATTGGCTTCCTTTAGAATGAAATCATCTTATTTTCATCTCAAATGTTCATATCACTTTATTACTATTACTATTTTTTCCAACTGCTAGTTAAAAAAACAAAAAATACAAAATAAGATATTCATTTCACACAGTGGATAAATTTACTTTCATCACCTTTCACTTAAAATTTTTCTTTTATACGACTTTCTAGCATAAAGTTTACCGGGACAGTCCATCCCGTCTTCCTTGATACCGATCTTCCATAGTTTTAATGTTCTGATGGAATCTTTCTTGCCAACCTTATTCTTCACTAAAATCACCGTTGTTTTAAATAACCGATCAATTGGTATTTCGTTTATAACTAGTTTAACTAAACTAGTCAATATTGCTGTTGATAGTCGTCCACCGCGAGGGTCGTCTTCTTCATCCTACTGAGTGCGGTTTTCTTTGCGTCAGCCACATTTTAACTAGTACATAAATAAATTCCCTAAATATTACCGACATCTATTAAAATATTATTTTTTTTAGTGTAAAAAATATCTAATCACGTATCGCAGCTGTATAGTATCCATTTTTAATAATATTTCAAACACATTACGAAAATTGAAAAGGCTCTGCAAAGGGAATGAAAACTTTTTGTGATCTCAGATAATGTCAGTAGAAATAAAAAGGTTCAATCATAACAGAGATAACCATCATAAATTGTGACCGGCTAGTTTGTTTCTCCGAAGCTGTAAATTGTTGCAGACTGTCCTCGTACTTAAATAAATATTCGGATCAAAATTATTTGCACGATTATTTACTCAATATTATGATTATTTATTTCAAGGTATGTAAATATTACACATATTTTTTTATACACAAATTTTACATATTACGTCGGAATCATTTGATTTATTATCTTTTATAGTAATAAATAAATGTGAAGTTTTACGTTAATGTTGGCCATCCAAGTTGACTTTTCAAATTGAAAGATTTCTTCACACGTTTATTTTTTAAGAAAAGATGTTAAAATCTACTTTACCTTAGTAAGGGGAATACATTCGTGGAGCAAGTGGCCAATTGATCTTCTTTTGTTGACTGACGGCCTCGCAAGGTTTGCCAAATGCCTATAGGAATACACCTGCTTATTCACAACTTTCGCACTCTGGCTGTACAGGGAAACACTATTCAAAAACAACACTTTATTTTACAGTAAGAAATCAATCTACATTTTATTTTGTTTGCGTTTTTAAACGTCGTTCGCTATATCTATCTCAAAAAAAGCTATTAATTTGTTAATAATTAAGAATCAAGTTAAAAAATAAATGTTTGATAAAAAAATTATGTACATATTTAACCCTGATTATTCAAATTGTATTATATTTTTAATATTAATAATAAAAAAATAAAAAATTTGTAGTACTCTTAAAAATAGAGAGACGTAAGTTCAACTCGAGAAAGAAAGACAGAAAAAGCAAAACAGTTTGTAGCGCGTGCAAACATTTTTTTGTTCGCTTCACCAAATAAAACTGTCAAAACTGTGCTAAATAATATTTATCAATATATATTTTTCTCTTGCTATGTTCTGTAAAATCATATCAATAAAAATAATAATTTTCCTTTCATCAAATCATTATAAGTGGGTACCTGGGTACTCAGGGCAGGGTAAACCTTATAACATTACTGAAATTGATTTTCATGGTAAAACAGATAACTTTACTTGTAGACTTAATCTCACACTGCAGTCGCGAGCTGATCGAAACATCATTCCGTCCGTGCGTTTGTCAAATTGTCATTTTATAAGTGTACGTGCGCGGCAGAGGTGCGTGCGCTGCAGAGGTGCGTGCGCTGCAGAGGTGCGTGCGCAGCAGAGGTGCGTGCGCTGCAGAGGTGCGTGCGCAGCAGAGGTGCACGGGCTGAGACCGCGACGCCTGTGCAGACTTACCTGGAAGCCCCAATATCTACATTTGTGATCACTGTTATAAGTCATAAATACTTCACTTATACTAGGGAACGTATTTTTAAGTATCTTTTTTGTGTTCTTTTTGAATTTTCTGATATTTCATTTAGGGGTTCCCAAAAAAAGTTAGTTTTTGTGAATGATTTTTTTTTTAAATAAGTTTATTTTAGAAATATTAATTTAAAATATTTTCTCCATCGATAGATGCAACATTCTTCCATCGTTCGAGTAACTTTTAAATTTTTCTTTAATAAAAACTATTTTTACTTCAATGACATTATTAAATCTTCTTCACCAGGGCTATATTTAATGTGCGTCGACATATTGAAGTGGGTATTTTTGTTTTCAATAATAATTTATGTAGTCGATCCAGTTTTTCACAATTATTATTATGATTGAATTATTCCACGAATGTCCCACCAAACATTCAATAGGCTTTAGGGGTTGTACTCTCTACCTGCTTTTGCTTGCGAATGCATTTTACATTTGTTGTTATCATACAGTATTTGATACAAAAAGGTTAATTTGTTTCCTGCGTGGTCAAAACGTTATACGTTCGTAGGCATGACGCTTTGTTCTCTTCGCATAATTCATGCGGTACCCATATCTGGTATTTCCAAACCTTCCTGTTTTTTTATGTATCTTTGAAAACTGGACCCTAACAATCTAGTCTTGTTAGAAATATTTATAAATTGACCTCAACTTCAGTAGCAATTGACAATTGACAATTGACAATTTTATAAAGGTATTCTTTTAGTTTTATAAGTGTAATATGTTTAGAGACAATGATAAAAATACACGCCGGCAAGAACAGTCAAGGTCAAGCAAGTCACGATTGACTGACAAAGTTACTCAGGTAAAAGAACGCCCTATTTTTGGTACCCCATAATATTTTAAATTATCTTATAAAAAAATTTCGATTCTCTGATTTTTCGTTAATATTAATAAAATAACAAAAAATATATACATACATTTTAATTTAGTCACTCGTTATTAAAATATACTTTAAGTGGACCATACTGAAGGTACTCCCCCATATATTAAATTATTACGTATGTATACTATTAAAAAATATGTTAATCAGCATAAACATATTTTACGTTGGAGAGAGAACGTTTGTAGCAGACATTAAAGTAAGTAATTTATATTTATGATAATAACTGCCTTTATACTAATAATGTTCCGAAACGGAATCATAAAAAATGTATATAAATGGAAGAGAACTACGACGGTTTGAGTTGGTTTCATAAATAACTGGTTTTTGTAAGGTATTACAATCAGTATTACATTAACCCATAATAATATAACTTTTTTCCATCTATTTCTACGACTTTCTGGACGTCTTGGATGTAGTGCTATTTGCCAGTTTAAAAATATTCGCCAACGTTACGAAAATGTTGAACATGTTTTTAATATCTCCAGGTTAACATTACTTAATGTTTTCTATTTTATATATTAAATAGCATACCTAATTTTATTTATTATCTTTGTTTTATTAATCACTAAATTGAGTTAAAATGGTCTTTTTCGAAACCGGTAGATGTATTTAAACTCAATTTAGTGGTTAATAAAACAAAGATAATAAATAAAAATATGAATTTTAACCACAAAGATAATATTGCTAATTTTAAAAGTATAAAAAACTATATTTTTATTTTTTATCTTTGTTTAATTAACCACTAAAATGAGTTTAAATACATCTACCGGTTTCGAAAAATACCATTTTCTTCTTCAGGATGTCATAACTAACTAAAACATATATTGTTTCTTTGACAGAATCTATTTTTAAAAATCTATTTTTAAAAAATTTTTTTTAAAGAAAAATATTTTTTTTTTTTTAGTACCTAACTTAAATATAAAACAGATAAAAAATAAAAATATGAATCTTAACCACAAAGATAACATTGCTTATTTTAAAAGTATAAAAATCTACCTAAATATAATACTATAAAATAGGTATACAGGATAGAGAGAGAGCAATGATGTGACATCTTCTGCCAGTGATTATCTTTCTCTTTTTATAATGCAAAATTTTTTATAAATCATACAAACGAATATTATATGAAGGACATCATACTTTTAAATGATCACATTACACAACAGAAATAGTAATTGTTGAAATCGGTGAGTTTTCTTCAAACTCTGTGCTCTGTGCTAAACTCAAACACACAACCTTTTCCGAGGAGCACGAGGTACTTCACTTCCGATGGGTTATGCGATGGTTCCGGCTGTTTATTCAGGAAGCTTTCCGGTCTAGGTCATCCCGCGCCGGTTCCGGGAGACGCGGCCGCCGCCCTCACCGGACCTCGCCAACATACCTGCAAAAATGGACGAGATGAGCGACTTGAATATCTTTACTTTTTAGATTAGTATGGTCAAAATACTTAATAAAGTTACATGCGAGTAAATAATAACATTCCAAATTGGTGACTCCAGTTACCAACATTGGGTATTGTTTAAGGACTCCTATAGGTATCTACTGCTAATTCCAGATTACCAACTTTGTTTATATAAGGACTTCTATATCAATTACATATTTTAAAATTCTTATTTTTCTTCTTCTTGTGCCGTATCCGTTCATCAGACGTTGGCTATCATGGTTGGTGCAGCTCTACAGTAGACTGGCCAAACCATTGCCTCAGGTTCTTTAGTCACGATGTTCTCCTTCTTTCAGGTCTACGACTTTTAGCAATCTTTTCCTGCATTATGAGGTGCAAGATCTCGCATTTCTTCTGATGTTTCATCACAGATAGTGAAGTTTTTGGATTTTTATTATTTTAAATACTCATTTTTTCTTTATTCATTCGAATCATACAATCTTCATATGTACCTCTGTCCATCCAGTTTATTTTGAGCATTCTCTTGTAGATCCTCATTTAATCATTTCTTCGAAAAGTGTCCATACTTCTACTTCATAAAATAATATCGAGAACACATAGCATCTGACCATTCTCATTCGTAATATAAGGTTGAGATCATGACTGTAGAATATCTTTTTCATGCGGATAATGGTTGCACGACCTTGATCTTTTCTTTAAATGTATTTATTATTATTTCATTTCAAGGGTAAATATTGATATACTGGTAATTGACGATTGACTGATATGCTGGTAATTCATAATTACCAATAGTGTGTGTATATTGTATTAGGACTTCTATATCTACTATAAATTGCAAGATCGGTGAATAATTTCAGATTACCGTCATTATATATTATAACATTACATTATAGTACCTACCCGCCGATAGTGCTGTCATGGATGTCGTGCAGTAGCAATGGCAACATTTCTGCGCGAAAGAATCTTTGGCTAAGCATTTCCACTGGCAGAAAAGGGAAACGCGGACGATGTCTTGTAGTTTGTAATAAATTATATTCATGTGATTCAACATTTGGGAGGAAGGGTAAGAATACTGAATGTTGGGCATCTGTGTTACGTGCGTCGTGTCATATTAAGTGTGCAGTATTGTATTTGGTTTCTTACAAGATGTAGATCCTTTCCTAAGAATGGACCTTCACGTCGGGATGAAGTACCGCTAAGCTGAATTCTTTGTTAATGCTTCGGATGAGGTTCGTGAAAGCTTTCCCATAAACAGAGAAGGATGACGACCACGATTAGGGTATATCCGCTCGAATCATTTTCATATGGAAAAAACCTTATTCAGATATTAATTTAAAAGTAACCCCAAAAACTTTTATATTCATCAGGCAGCAAAACTTATCCAGTGAAATTCAACCTGTCGTCCTGCTAAAGTGAAATTATACCACGCAATGATTGCTCCTGGACCGCTGATCAATTTGTTCTATAGATAGACCGGCGGTATGATCAAACAGAAACTGAGGTCGAATAATGTGATAATTCCATTCATGCTGCAGATGGGAGTAACTTAGGTATTCTTAGGATTTCTCACTTAAATTAGACAACGATTCTCTCTTTGTTTAATTGTGTTTTAATTGTATTATTTAACTAATTATAATGTAAGGTGGGAGGCAGAATAGCCAATTTTGTTCATAGTACCCATAGATCTGATGTTCTATCTTGGGTGGAACCGGTGGATATGTATCGTTTAGGAAGTCCTATATTTACCGTAAAGCACTTATATATTTAAAAGATAACGTAAAACATACTGGACTAGTCAAAAACATAAATTAACTCCATAAAAATAAACAAGTAAATCTGTAAATGAAGAAATGTTTTCCTCGCGTGATTTCGGTTACAGAAAACAAAGAACCAAAAAACGTAACCCGACAAAATGATGACAAATGGAGATGCGAGTAATTGTGATGGGATTGTACACATGTTACTCCTCATATTCATCGTAACGCCTTCAATTGATTTCGACTGGTCCACACTGCTGCCGGCCAGGAATCTTCTCATGAATGCCCGCCAGGCGATCCGTCCATAACGCGAATGAATCGGAGCCAAAAAATTTCCCAATTCATCACATCTAAAAATGCCTTTTCGCGATAATTTTCCGCTTTGCCATTGCTGCCTCCAGGCGCTCTCCACATGCCGCCAGTCCGTTTCAATGTGTCTGATACATTTTGTCATTTATATCATTTCGCCACAATTAACATACTCGTCTTTTAAATTCATTCAACATAAATTACTAAATCTTCAAAAAAGAAACATTTATTCCTTGTACAAAATAACACCATTACGAAACAAATAATAAAGAAATAAAATAAAATAATAATCATTTTGAATAACTTCCAAATTCACTCCGCGCAAATATTAATATTATGTGCAAATTTCATCATGCGTAAACAGGATGTACCGTCTATAAATAGACCATCCGAGTGCACACGTGCCGTTCCAACAAAACCAGAAATATCGCATCACGAGCCTCCCCTCCTATGAATGTATACCGCGGGAAGTATGTGTTACGGTTGTGTTTCTTAATTTTCTCATTTCCCTCTCCCCTTTATTTGTCATCGCCGCTCCACGGAAGGGTATAAAAACAACCCCCACTTTCGTCTCCGCAGCAAATAAATCCGACATCTACTCGACCTACAGGCGCGTTCGTGAGATTATATCGGCTCACGATGTTTTTCGGTACTTCTTTTAAAATGTATCAGTCTTGTTAAAACGCTCAATTACAAGAATATTTCTTGATCATCAAAATATTCATAACCAAGTGCGTTAGTAACTTTTATTTAAGATATCGCAGTAAACTTATCCGAAGTCCGAGGTAGCTACCTTCATAAATCATGTAATCGGTATACAAAAGTAATGTACCATTGATTAATTAGTATCCATCAGTGAACTACCCGGGTTTTTCGGAGATGTGATGATTTTTTATGAAGACCGCCGTAACTTCTTAAATTCTCGATACATTTTTTATTGCCTAATTGCTCCTGATGACCTTACACACACCAAGAAGTCACCCCAGACGCCTTCTATCAGCTTCATAGATCCAGGAAGATCACCTTTGCCTATCCGAGGACCCTAGGATCCGCGTGTCATTAGATACTAAACATACATACATCAAATTTATCGTGTGGCCCAGTGTTCAGTGTTTCATGTAAAGTTCCACCTCGTCGAAATCTTTGAATCTGGATCTCTCAACTTCCGTGGACAATGATGATTCCTCAAATTTTCTGCGTATTAGATAAATTTTATAAAACCAATTGACAGTGATAAATTATCTTCGATCGCCTTTGAAATTACAAAAACCACCGACTTACTTCATCGAACTTTACTTCTCTCAGTAATAAGTTTTATTTCTACCTAAGACTCTGGTGTTGTCCCCTGATACCTAATTTGAATATATGTCATTCTGTACTGTACATAAACTGTACATAAACCTTTTTATTTCGATACCCTGACTACTAAAAGGCATATATTGAGTCGGACTAGCTGGCCGATTTAAAAAAAAGGTAGATGCTGGAAAACCTAATCAAAGGTCTGTCAAATAAAAAAATAACTTTGTCTCGGATTATAACATCAAAAAAAAATAACTAAGAAAAGTTTTCCTTACAATTTCCATTAGTTATTACGGCATATTGCATTCTAAGCACTTGCCAGTTTTTTTACTTACTTCTAAAGTACACAAACTCTTCCAATAACGTATCATCTACTTGTACTTACTTACTTTTCTTTTTCTTGAGCATCACTTTCATATTGCTAACATTCATCATAAAGTCGCTTTTCTTGTACCTCCTGTAAATTTCATTCTCTATCTGCCATTAATACTACATTACCTGCATTTTTGCTCTTAAATTCGTACATTTCAATTCTTTCACATAATTATCCTAGTATAAGTTAACTAGCTAAGTAATACCATAATACACAAATCAGTGTGTACCCTTTCATAATATAACAATAAAATTGTTAATGATCCTTTTATGCGCAACCGTATGTGCAGTTGATACTCAATACTTAAACGTCGCAACCTGTAGTATATGTGCTGTATCTATATACCCGGAGGATCCTCGCACTCTCTGCTTTTGCAAATATTTATTGATAAACTAAACACGATTATTCAAAGCTCTGCTCCTTCTGACACTTTTCTCGTACTCGGTGACTTCAACCTCCCTGACATCTCGCGGGAAGGCATCAGCAATTGCACACATCTTTCTCCAACCCGGTATACAACTTCAGTAAGTGGAGAATTCTGTGACTCGATAAATTTTCTAGGACTAAACCAGTTTAACAACTCGGTGAACCGTATGAGTAGAATTCTAGATACTATAATAGAGGCGAGGACGAGTGATGACCCATTAGTTGCAGAGGACACATATCACAAAGCGATTAATATAACACTCTCGGTTACAGTGGACACTCCGCTGGCCCCTGGTAAACAGGCAGAAGAAAAAAGTTGTCTTATTTCGAAACAGAGACTATGTAACGATCAATAACGAGCTGAACTCCTTAAATTGGAATTCATTATTTGTAAATCTTAACACAAATGATGCACTCTCATTATTTTATAACATTTTTGAAAATCTAATCGATCCTCATATACCAGTTAAATATGTGTGGCTAAATAAATATCCAGCATGGTATACACCGTCCCTAATAAAAATTTGCAAGAAGAAAAATAAATAAATACTAATTTAATGTATTAATTATAAATATATACATATAAAATCAATTTTGTGGAAAAATATTGTTTTTGCGCTACCGGGATTCGAACCTGGATCTCTATTTCTAATCCGGGAAAGTACACTACCAATTGTGTTATAGCGCCAGTATTTTTCATAAAAAATTTTTGAACCTATATGTTACACTTTTTCAAATTAACACATCTGTCGTTCCATTATTTGAAAGTCATCTACATTATTTTTACGGAATCTCAAATACCTTTGAGTAAACCGACTGCAGACGCCAGAATTATCAATTAATTTTTATTAAATTTTGAACACATTGATACACCTTATATTATTAAGGAGAACATATTCTTATTGTGAAGTTGTAATTATTCAGAACATAGGTCCGGTAGTGCAAGAACAATATTTTTCGACAAAATTGATTTTATATGTAGATATTTATAATTGATACATTAAATTAGTATTTAAAATATCACAGACCTATGTTGTGAATAATTACAACTTCCCAATAAGAATATGTTCTCCTTAATAAGAAATATAGATATTTAAAAAAAAATAATTGTATAAAAATCCAACCGATTACTTTCTCCCTATTAAGGACTAGACTATAAAACTTATTAAACTTGTATTTCAATACTTATATTCGGAGAATAGAAAATGCAATTACATCTGATTCCTAACGTTTCTGGTCATATTCTAAATCTAAGAATGTATCACCAAATAAACTCATCTTGATCAAACCTTTGAGAATGATCAACAGACTTGTAATTTATTCTCTCAGTATTTTAAATCAATATTCCCTGAAAGCAGTTTGGGAGTGCATCTACATAGCGAAGCCGACTTTGGCCTGGCTGACATTCAACACAGAACGGTAAACCCAATCCTTCTGCAAAGCCATATTTACAATTTAGACTTGAATAAAAGCGCAGGATCTGATGATGGAATTCTTCCCTTACTTGTACAAGCGTGCTGTTTTAGTATTGTTATTTCGCTCTGCTAACTAATCACTAAATCTTTCGATGAAGGTATTGTTTCAGTGGAAAAGTGCATACATTACTCCTGTCTTTAAATCTGGTCAAAAAAATAACGCGACAAATGCAAACCTATATCAAAACTATCAATATTCAGCAAACTATTTGAAAAACCTGTTTATAGCCAGGTTTTCAGTGCCATTAAGCCTCACGTAAGCTCGCAATAACGTGGATTCTTCGCGGAGCGTTCCACCCTTACTAATTTTTCCACCTTTACCCATTATGTGCTCTCCGCAATAGATCAACGGGCGCAAATCGATGCAATTTACACAGATAACAGAAAAGCCTTTGAATATTAATTGACAAGTTCATAAACATAGGAATCCAAGGAGACCTATTAAGATGGCCTATCTCCTACATCAGTAACAGAAACCATGCGGGGGTCATCGACGGTTTTAAATCAGATTGGGCGCGCATCTCTTCTGGAGTTCCTCAAGGGAGTACACTAGGTCCACTACTATTTATAATCTATATTAATGATATACACACATGCTTTCAATTTGCCAACATTCTTATTTACGCGGATGAAAGTGAGCTCCCTAGATGACTGCCATAAAATCCAAAATGATATCACCTGCGTTGTATCTTACTGTAAAGTGAATAAACTCCTGAATAATGCTAGGATTCATTCTTCAAACCTGAAAACACTTCCAAAATCCATATTGCCTCAAAATACTTTATTACGCATTCGTTCGTCAACGTCGTACGAATCTGAAATTTGGAACCCACGGTAGATTACATATATTGCGAGATTAGAACGAATACAAAATAGGTTTATTCGATATCTTAATGTTAGATCTAATCTATCATTCAACTCCTATTTAGATGCAGCACACTTTTACAATATTAAAACCCTAGAAGATCGAAAAACACGCGCTGACCAAATACTTCTCTTCAAATTACTGCAATGCCATATTGATTGTCCCAGCCAATCCATTCCATCTGCATTCTTCCACATTCCCAGAAGTAGAACACCTTACATCCATTCCAATCCGCACTCTTCCACATTCCCAGAAGTAGAACATCTTACATACAAAATTCATTCATTCACCGGTCATGCAAATATCATAATGATTATTTTTTCAACATTAGCCTTATTACGCTCGAAGGGTTCACAATTTAAATTTTGGCCAATCATTCTATCTATAAACACATCTAGCTCTTCTTTTACCCCCACAATAGTTGCAACCTCCCCACCCATTCTCCCTTTTTTTTCTTTTTATTTTTTTTCTGTATCTTAACATACTTATGTATCTAAATATTTTTGTGGATTTTAATTAATAGAATCGCATGTTAAATAGTTATTATGTTAGTTATAATCTGTTTACACTGTCAAAATCAAAATGAGTATATAGGCGTGTGAAATGACATGCGACATGCGACATGCTAAGTGTCTGCCTTACTAGGAAAACATGTTCCGTTATTATAAGTTCGACAGACATCAGGTTTGCGTACGCTCAAGCATCCCTGTCCCCAAATCAGATATTCGTGCGCCTGTTGGTTCAGGTCTACGAATTCTTGACCTCTGAGCCCTGCACCCACGCGTTCAAAAAGTTAATGATGATGATGATGATGATGATGATCCAAAGTTTCGATTCGATCGATGTCGCAGCGAACAATATCATTTCCCAGGACTCGTTCAAGATGCATGGCCAAGGTCCTTATATCTCCAATACGCTGGTGTTCAATATCGATGGGGTCCTGTCAATCTTTTGCCGCATCCATTACTGAAAGTAATTAATTGTGATTGCTCGTATACCATGACAGTACGATTCTCAGGAAAATTGCCATGATTCGTCTGCTGGGCGCGTCTGAGATCATACGTCTGAAGAATAATTTTGTTTATCTGCTGGATGATCATCAGTGTCTCGAACAATACATCTCGAACGGAGCCAGGAATATATGGTTAGGATAGTTATCACGGCATGCTGGTGCGTATGTGTTGTGGGTTGCCGATATGTCGGCGTAATTGCAGATCGTTTCAGGAATACTGTCTCTGTGTACTATACTATACTATACTACCTCTAGAGATCTTACTATCATCCTCCTCATACAGCTGAAGTACGAGTACCACGGTGACTACACAGGAACCACCTCGATGCAACCAAGTGCGGACTAAACTGTTTACGCCAGGTTATATATCGGAAAAAAGTTCATGAACGGTAAACATACGTCGGGCTAGCCTGTAGCCTTGTGCATCCTCCGCAGACCGATGATGTTTAATAACCCTTTCATTTTGGCTATCACTACCAAACCATTATAATCGTAGCTAGTCCGTCCACGCTTCATGCCACCGAATGACTCTATTCAGCCTCCAAAAGCACATTTTCCTTCCAATCAAATCATCTTAGGAAAATCACAATACACATGGGCGGTGAAAGGTGGTAGAATGAAACACCTGGTTTCAGCTTCATAACCGAAATGATAATTGTATAAATAATGTATGAATAAATATAGTCTCACTTGTAAGATGTATCGTAAAGTAAAATATTCTACAATGGCAGTGAGTTGTTAGCACAATATTAATAATAAAGGTCAGTATGATTTACATACGCATGCGATCGTGCGTTTTCAAAGTAAATAAACACACAAAGGTTCTCGGATAAATTTTATTATTTCTACCTACTAGCTGTTACTTCGGTTCAAAATTGTATTTTATATAATGAACCCTACATTGGCCATGTAGAGAGGCTGTGAGTTTCACGATGCTGGTAGCCTGAACCAGAGGCATATAATGGGATTTATGAGTTTTTACTAGACTTCTGCGAATAAGTAAACACATAAATAATTACGTACATAGGCACATGATTATTTACATAGTCAATAAGCAGTTAATAATTAGTCCTAAACGACGACATAAATGTAACCAAATAAACTTATAGGTGGGTGCCTCAAATTAATAAAACAGGACAGTAATTAAATAAAGTCAAATTTCAAGTAATCTAGCAACTATGCCAGGCCCTTTTTATGAATGAGTAATTACACGATGATCCGAATCACACAGTAACCATGCAGTATTCGTTAGTGGTTTTAATTATGTATACAAAAATAAACTTAGTATTTCGACTGGCCTGGAGCACAGCATCTTCTCTGAATCCAAGCAGCCCTCTGGGATTCGGCCTCAGCGTCACAACACTCGCGGATTTAAATTAGAACACGACCCCCGCGAATCCGGCAACCCTCTCAATTTCGCACCCCGAACAACGCTACGTATACGTCTCTTTTCCCGGTTTCAAATCGACTCCCCTGTAGCTCTCCTAGCTCTCCTGAACCCGACTGCCCAGAGAAGCGTTCACAACCCCCCTCCAGTCATCTCATCACCCGACCAGCGGTCCTTTCATCCCGCGACCCGCTGCACCCCTCTCCTAACCGACCGCTCTAGGAATTTCGCGGAATTCGTAAATTTTTATCAGTTTATTATATGTGGATCATCATTACACAAAGGATCCGCTTTGGCAGTCATTAACTTTCAATGCAGCAGAAATATTCTTTTTAGTTCCATTCAGTGTTTGAAACTACATTTAGTTATAGAGAAATATACCTTTTAATCAAATGCAGTGTTTGTAGTCACATTTTTTTATAATACGTATCCATCATAAAAAGGATACAGACAGTAAATTTAATTGCAAATGATATTCTATCTTTAAAATATCGAACAGTGTACTTTTTCATCGGATAATATTACTAGTTATACGAAAGCTATTTTCAGTACAAATTTATATTAAATAGAATCATAAGTAAAATTACAAATCTCTTCCAAACGATCATACTATCTGTTGACTTTTAATATATATATACTCCTGGCCTGTCTGGATCAGACATCAGATGTCCAGTTGACCACAACAGTGACAAACGATTCTGATATTGTCGATACGTTAAAAAATATCAGTTTTTATTTATAACAAGTAATTAATGGAAATAAATCTATTATGATAAGAAGAGAAGACAATGCGATATCGCGGAAATTATTACTCAAATATTTTTTTTTACATTAAAACATTTATGACCAAGACGTTAAAAAAATTCAATATAAACTATAGTGAGAGATTATTTATTAAAAAACTTTCCATCTACGCCAAAATATGAACTAAAACTATTCTTTGATAAACTTCGTGTATTCATATATATTATTATTGCTTTGTGTATGCCCTGTGCTGCACACGATCCCTCCCGCGGGAGCTACAGCCCTTAACTGAAATATGTGAGGCATCGCGGGCAAACGTGATAATATAATAATTAAGTGCTCGCGATGCCTCTAGCTGTAAGATCTTTTATGAAATTAAGTAAAAAATGTAGCGCAAACTGGAATCTTCCGGCTCAGGCGATGCGCCGCCCGAATGGTCAGTAGATTCCTTCTTTCACCGTCAGGCTGCGGAGGTGCCTGGCCGAATGAGGGTGGGGCTAGAGATATGAGCTCGTTCACGTTCATCTGGCGTGAGACGGATGCCACGTCTCATGAAAAATAAATACTGCGGCGGCGGCCGAGGGAAGCTCATTCTCGTCGATGCGTTCTCTGAGTAAACACGCTGAGTTTTATTTTTGCTAACTCACTTTGACTTCGCTTCTACATCGGATTGGACCTGGATTCTTCGGACCACTAGCTGATAACGATTTGGACCGGATTGGACCTCATCCGCGCCAGAAGAGTGGACCGGCGAACCACCCTACAAGAACAGTTCTTGTGCGGAACATGCTCTTTGCTTTAATCATGATGTAGCATTCTGACAGTTTCTTGTTATGCTATTGATGCCTCTTTCAAATCCGTAATACGGTAATAGATTTTCATAATCACTTCCTTGAGAATGGCCATTTTCTGAGATATCGATGTTCATGTCTCTCACTACAAGTGTTCTTTTTAGTCTTCATTTATGTTAATGCATCGTTTAGGGAATATTAACATGCTATTGATGATTATTTGTATCCTCATCAACCACCAGAATAATGTTCGTACTGTTTATAATGTTAGAGTGTGTCTGGTAAGTTACTATAGCTCAATTTTATATCAATAAATAAAATCATTTATCCTCTGATCGATGGACACTGGCCGAATGCCCCGTTGAGCAGAAGTCAAATTTAAAATATGGTGTAAAATAATCAATTCCACCGAATATACAACAAGTTTCGACCAAAAAAATCTCAATACTACAACATTACGAAATCCTCAAACACACGGCCCAATTATCCGTGGTATTTCATATAAAATAAATACCACGATGGTCAATAAGGAATACAGCATTCCTGAGTACATTCGCAACTCTATACTTTAATCACAATTTGACTCTAAAATTCAAGAATTTATTCAAAATTATATTCTAATTTAATCACTTCCACAATTTTGTCCTAGTCCAGGGTGCGGCTAAATTTAAAAATCACAATCACAAAACTTCTACATTTTGTCAAAACAATAATTGTCATTATGCCCACGCAATAATCCATGAACTAAAAAAAAACTACGTGAGCATGGCCTAAAATACACTTAAATTCTATGTCTAAAACTTACATCAATATTGCCCATACTCGTTTATTCCCCTATTTCCTGACTCTAAACAGTTCGTTCACTAAATAATGATCAGAATCTCCATCTTAATTTCCAAATCCCATCTCCAAAAACCCGTATTGTAAGGTCCTCACATCTCGCGTTTATAACATCCCGGGGTACCCATTCCAACAAATGTGCATAACCCCGAGATAATTGTCCCCTACATTACACTAACCGAGAGTGCACGAACAAATATCTCTGTTGACTAATCCCCGATAGCCAGCCACCGCCCTAACTAGCATTGACTAAATCCCATTTGTCCCCCAAGGTATCAAGAAAAAACAGAAGACCAGGATGGAACGTCACAAATTTTTTTATTATAAAACATAATTGTAATATTTAGGTGGGCCTCCAGCAGATGGCTCGACAATAATAACCACTAGACTTAACAATGGATGACGTAACCTAGTATGAGGAATCTCTCCATTCCCTCTTTCCTGTCGATCGCATGTTTACAACATACAATCCTTACCAACAGATTCCTACAGCTAATCGACCAAATTATTTCTCCTTAATTTTAGGTCATAACAGAGATGATTGCCAAACCGTGATCAGCCCGTTATCCGATCCAAGAAACATGAATTTCTACCTACATTCAAAAAATGAAATATCGATATTCGAACAGATAATATAAGTCTTGCCCTCTAATTACAACAAAGATTGATTGCGCGGGCTGATGGCGTGTGCACTCCGCACAGTGTGCGTTTGTGACAGCAATGGCCGCCTTGCCCCGTGACTCAAATAACACCCTTTCTTTGGATAGTGCGGTCTGACGTTCGCGCGTATCTAATGATACCATTTTCAAAATGCGGCTATCTCAAAAAAATCAATTCTATTTGATTACTTATTTATTACTTAAGAGTTAATTATTTATAAGTAGAAATGTGTTTATAATAATCAATGACTAAATGACTATATACTCTATGTTGTTGTGATATTGTTGCTGGTTATTTCACTAACAATGCATCATCTGAATAACCAGTGAAAAACAGTGTCTGAAAATTTATATCCGCCATTATTCCTAGAATATTTCGTTTTTGATACAACCAATAAATATCTCGGAGGTGTGGTAACTTGCTATGCGGAATAATTGAAACTTATGTCGTTATTACTTACGATAGATACCTTAATGTTTTATAACTATTTTTAATCACATGGATAATGTTTCTGTGATAATTATCTTATTGACTATTTCTTTTGGTATGATAAATGTATTTGAACATGAACTCTATTTTAAATTCATGTCAATTTCTTTTGAAAGTGAAACATAACTAAACATATATTGTGGGATATGCCTACCCCCAGGTGAGGCTGGACATTCCTCACCGACTAGACAGGGTACTGCATGAAATATAACGTGAGTTCGATTCGAGATTTAGATCACCTATGTACTTACCTCTATTTTCATCTGCTGGTCATCATCGGAGTAATGTTATCTGAAATATGATGTTTAGGTAAAAATAAAGATTATTCCAGAATAAAAGCGGACTTTAAATTCAAAACAATAAATTATTTACTCTATGATGAAATTTACAAAAACTTAAATCTCTTTGAGGTTTACGGAAACTCATTGTACAGTCGCTCAATACACAGTTTTAAATCATCTCCTTCAAATTCCATTCTGCGGGACAATGTAGTACGCAAATTGTCATCCTTCATGGGGTCCATACATCTAATTGTGGTGGGTCGAATTCGGTCAGCATTAAATCATCCTTTTCGGGTGCATTTCTCTCCAGTGGTACGGCAAAATATAACGAGCGGACAGGACCAGTCTCTCTGGCCGCCTCGTAAAATTCGCAAATCATATCTTTCATTAATAAAACCTATGTTCCTATATTTGATTGGTATCAGTAATTATAACCAAAGAGCCAGAACTCTAGAGATCTATAGATTCCTGCTCGACTATATTATATATTAGAATGGGGATGAGTATTAGAAATTAAGTCACAGGAAATACAATTTGGACCTTAGTGCGCCTTGCAGGTGGCGGCTTATCAAAACCTTGTTTAATTTAATTGGCACACTTTAAACGGATTCGAGCCAATAAGGGCTGATTTTGTGTAGTCACCACGTAGGCCAGATCACTCACTGAATTTACATAGTATGATTGTTCAATAAATACTTCGACGTTTTCACATATTAAAACCTGATGGTGGATGGAGACTACCTGCACAGAGGCTGCAGGACACACGGGATGGTAGACGGTATACAGGTGGTATGATAGCAACCGGGAGTGCAAGGATGGTCGGGCAGGTCACAGACAGCAGCAGAGGCACCTAGCAAGGTTTTTTTGAGACGGATTCTAGCGAATGATGAGACGGCGACGTCCTATGAGACACGCAGTGGGTGATACAATTGCACGGAGATTTGCAGATCGGTCGGATTCTCGAGATGTTGCAGCGCGCTTATGATAATTAGAAGATACTGATGTCGCGAAATAGGTGATATATAAGAATTAGTAAATGGAGCGGTATTTAGTTTTGCACAGACTAATCTTGAGGGTCGCGTGGAACACTTTTCAAAGAAAGTAAACCATAATTGTTTTATTATATCACTCACTGACTGGATAACTATTTGTACAGTGAAATAAATACCTTACTTTGTATATTTTTTTGACTAACAGTTGGAGCTAATAGTAATAAAGTAAAATGTGCATCAGTTAATAAGATGATTTTATCCTGAAGTGGCCAATATAGTGTATCTTAAAAATTAGATGTGATAAACTAAATAATAAATTAGTATTTTTACATACTTACTTTATTTTATATTTATAATTTAAATAAAATATTAAGAAGCTCGATTATAATGATGCTCATTTATTAACTTTGACATATTTATATAGAAAAGCATTACTACATTATTTAAAATATTAGATCTAGCAAAGCCTCTAACAACAACTGCCTAATGCGCAAACAATGTCCTTGATCTGATATACGCAAAAGGAGATACTTAAGTGGCTAACAGTATCCACTGGCTCGCATTCCTCCCTCCTACCTTATACACATTTATTAAGTTTACAGTAACAAAACTATTACTTTCATATTTTTCTCTAATCACTTTTTCATATTATGCCTTTTGTATTTCTACAAACGCACAAATGTTATCAATTTTTCACCGAAAACATTTTCGTCATCATGTGCAAAAAAAATATTTTGTCACTATCTAGCCTAGAAAGCTTAATAGATTGTGACATTACAAACTGATGTCACGTTTGAAATTGCTCCGTCACTAGTTTTAATTCCAAGTACCTCATAATCACAAATAACGCCCTCATGTTGGTAACGCGATTTGTTTTAAAGGCTATAAAAACGGTCTCCATCTATGGTTCATTTTAATTTTATCGCTCAGAGCTGTCAAATTACGTAGTTTTCTGCTGCGGCCAGCGAATTCAAGATGTAACCGTGAGCATCCAACATGTAACCGAAGGGTAAATACTTTTATGTTATTAAATTACTAGCGCATAATGTACTGTAATTTGTTAATCTAATCGCATGGTGAATAACCTTTACAGGAAATGAGACGTTTCCCTCCAGGCTACATAACTACTTCGGTCTACAATCGTTTTCACATTATATTTATACAATTTTGTATACAAATCCTAGTAATAGTTGGCCTGGATGCTGAGAACTAACTACGAAGAAGGGTCATGGAGATGATATGCTACGATGGAATGTGCACAGATGAGCATGGATTGGAGGTTATGCCATCTTTCGTAATATTTTGATCTTATTGTCACCAGCATGCGTTGAAGAACTTCGATCTCGTGCCCAATTCGACGAAATTAGGATTGTTCATTTGAATTGTATTTTGTTCTAATTTTAATTATGTTATTTTTTATTAGATTGCATGTGATAACGAATAACACCTTTTTATAAATCTCTCTCAGGTATTATTAATAAATCTTCCCCGTTTAGTATGAAGGCAGAATGTGACAAACCTTGGTGGATATGCGTTTCTGGGGTGAAGAACCCGCGGTTCTTGTGTTCTCCACTGACTAGTTGGTGAGAGGGAAGAACGCCGTTCTTTACTCAGATTCTTAGCCAATGGTTTCCGCGCTCCATACATTCGATTCTCTGAAAAAAGTAAAGCGATCAATATAATTTATATACATTTTAGGAAAATCCAGAGTAATGAATTTATGTTTTAGAAATTTAATACAATATTACATTATACTTTTTCTTTTTTTTTTAAACATACAGTATCCATAATAATATTACACTTTCCCATCTACATCTATGACTTTCTGAATGTGGCGGATTCAATAGTGTTATTTGTTGCTTTTTAGTGCTTCCTTAAGTTTAGTGCCATGTCTATGAGACGCGAGCAGGACAAAAACGTAAGTGTTTTTAATATCTCTAGATTAAGATTACTTAAATTAAATGTTTTCTCTTTTATATATTTAATAATAATAATAATATTGAATAATGTGACGCATTGAACCGCGGGTTCGACCATCCACTTGATAGACAGTAGGTTGACATGGAAATTGTAAGTCCTCATATGCCATGAATGCATACATATCTCCTGCTACCGCACTCTCCTTCTGTCCCTGACTGAGGAGCATTTACAATTTGACGCATGAGAGAGACAAATGAAAGAGGTTTAGCTGTTAATTAAACAATCTAATCAAAGTCTTGAACAAACATTATTACAATCAGGTATAACCTATAATACAACCTGGATACAACTTAGTCTAAGTACACTCTGTGCCACACAGGATCACGCTTGCAGGAGCTTTATCGGGATGCGGCCCTAAAAAGAGCCTTTTTAGATCCAGATCAGAAGAAAACTGATTTCTAGGGGGGCGAAGCACTCCAACATGAATGATAATGACAATAATAGTGTAAACAATGTGGAGCAGTCGCTTGTAAGTGAATATAACCTGGCTTGTTTAATATTTCACTGTATATTAGTATTTTTAAATGTGAATAAATAATTTTCCCGGGCGATCTCCCAAACCTGAAATATATGAGGCATCGCGGGCATGCATGATAATAAAATGCTCGCGATGTCTCTAGCTATACAATTGTATTTTTGAAATAATAAAATGTAAGCGTAAATTAGAATCTGCCGGCCCGAGCGCTACTCCCGGGTTTACTACGGGTTTCTCTCAAACAAAAAATAGTTTCTCTCTTTTGCCGTCAGGCCGACGAGCCAGTTAGCATGGGGTGAGGCTAGGGCTGTAAGCCCGCTCCCATTGGTCCTGCATAAGATAGGGGTCCTGACGCAGTCGGGCTTGTCTTACGGGTAATAAGTAGTACGCCGGAGGCCGATAGAGCTTATTCTCATCGTCGCGCTCTGATAGTCAACATACCTGAGTTTTATTTTGTTGCCTTTCCTTAACTTCGCTTCTACCTCAGATTGGACCTATATTTTCTTGACCATTGGCTATTACTTTATGAACTTTACTACGTGGCCACAAAGCTGCCCGCAGCAAGAAATCGGCGAAATCTTTTAAACATAAATATAATATTTATTTCATCTCCTACATTTAATTAAAATCTCGCTGTTGTAGTCGTCCACCACCGGTCAAATACCATAGGTGTAGTAAATAATAAATTAAATAGATATTATTGACATATATGTTTTTGTTGTAACAATGGTGAACATAAAATATTATGGTATAACGTGCTACTTGCTAGCAATATAATTATGTATTTATAACAGTTATATTTCCTAACAAGTAACTCGTAGTTTATTGGATATATATAATTGTTATGACCTTGTTATTGTTGTACCTTCCACCGGCCAGATCAGTGTTACCTGATTGATGTTACTTATGATCATCTCTTGGGGTAAACATAAATAATAATTTGAACAATCAAATGTGATTATATAAAAAGGTGACATTCTAGTATTAAATAAGGTTTAGTTGTAATAACGTAAAAATAGATAAAAAATAAATAAATAATAATAGATAAAAAAGAAACAAGATAATGTTCAGCATTTAAATACCCTCAATTACCATTTTAAATTATGGCATTAACAACCATAAAAAAATAGATTTTTTGTACTCTGTTGGATTTAAATTAACAATCATCTCTACTGAACAAATTTATAATAAATAAATTAGTTCAGGAGAGATGATTTACAATTAGATAAACGGATTCAAGTTGAAACCAACTCACTCCTTAATGGACAAACAGATTACCTAAATTATTCAACATTTAGCAAGGATAAATATATTCTAAAACCAGATTAGGAAAGATTACATAAAAACATATTAAATAGAACCGATTGAAAGGGAACTATCAGAAAAATAAATGTTCGCTAAAGTAACAATAAGAAATCACATGCTAATTCAAATACTAAGATACCAAAGATGCCACGGCTTCGAGATAAATTGTCACCAGCAACAATTCATGATAAACTAGATATACATTTTTTTTTAATCGACAGTTACTCACAGTTTGTGTGTAGGATAAACCCAGGAATACGCTGGATAAGACAATTAAATATCTGTTAAAACCTGTATATTTCCAGACATCATCTCATCTTTGTGAGTACATTGCACAGGACTGTGGTACAAATCACATGAAAAAGGGAAATGATTACATTTCTATAACAAAAAGAGAATCTTGCGATCCAATAGTAAAATAATTTACCCCTAGATTCCAGATGAATGTTTCGACACCTCTAATCAGAGAAGTCTGACCGCCGGCTAGCGGAATTCTCGTCTCTCAACCAAGCAAAGGTTGTGCAGGTAGTAGGTACAAATCAACACAATAAAATAAACACTAAAAAATGTTGCTAAACTACCCGAGCCACCAGATTAGAATGAACTGGTCGTCAGACGCCAGTCAACGCGAGCTCCTGTCCTCCATTCCGCGATGTTCCTCCTCCATCAGACTGGTCCAGGCCACCGCAAGCGTGTGACTTCTATTGACCGCTCGCTATACGCTACTACTGGCCATTCTGTCGTGGCTAACCAAGTTTGCCGTACGGGCCGAATATGGTGTTACCTATCCACCACAACATCATCTTTGCCAGTATCGCTATAAGCCAGCCCAACTCTATTTATCTGCCTTCAGGATTTGTCACAATTTCAGTAAATGGATTATTATAATGTACTGTAGTATGAGTATACCTAGTATTATATACATATAAAAATGTATTAAATTTTTCCTAAATAAGGAAATAATTTTATTTATTTATACATCATCATTTGTCGTATATTTGCAGAATATTTTTTATAAATTTTACATATACTTTAATATTAAAATCTCTAGCAAGCAAATCTGAATCATTCGAAATACAGCGGCTGCTGAGTCAAAAAGATGTCGTAGCAGAGTATAAACAGTTCATAAGCGGATTAATTCCGAAACTTCCGCACATATTCTCATACTGTGGAGCTATCATTGTTCCGAACCTAAATAAATATTTGAACAGTTTACGATTAGTAATAAGAATAAGGGAAAACAAATTTTCCCTAATTACTATTCAAATGCTGCCTAGTTAATTCTAGCTGTATAATTTACCTAAAAATTATTAATCTATACCAGGGTTTGATTACAAAATAATGTTCTCCATCTAAACTGACTGACTTTTTTAAATCTAATGCCAAAATAATTTCAAAAGAATATGGAATTGATATTCGTCGGTAAGAGGTACGAGAAGCGGAGGCGTATTTCACAAATCCTACTTTGTGGATAAAATACTTTGATCCGGGCTCGACATCCGCGTTTCTCCCCATCTTTAACTGATCCTCGAAATTCTTTGACAGCTGAGAATTTTGCGGATGGGCATATTTATACATCTGCATACCCGTTAGTACAACTTTATATAATATTAAAAATTATCATATTTTTGACACTTTTTTTATTATAACAAATAAAGGTTGAAAGCGGCTTTCCTCGGGCTGCGTTTCAACAGCATTGTGTATTTGGTGCTTCTTTTCTTTCTTGTGCCCTATCCGTTCAACTGATGCTGGCCTGATGGCGTTAGCTATCATCATTTTTTTTTACTGCGGTCCGAAAAATCTCTCTGATGTTCTCCTTTTTCCAGGGCCCCGACTTTCAGTAATCTTTACCTGCATTATAAGGTGCAAGATCTCATACTTCTCTGTATGTCTCATGAATTGAAATCTTGATATTGAAGTGTATTGATTTTTATTGTATTAAATATTTCGTGTTTTTATTCAATCTTTATCTGTTGCTAAGATAACAATTTAAATTGAACCGTCTTCAGAATTGTTTTTGAGCAAGCCTGACAGAAATCTTATAAAATTAAACGTGTAATAAGATAAATATAATTTCAATGCTATGTTTACTATAATATTCTTTATTTTAGATTAAATAAATCACAATCACTTTGTATAAAACAACGAACTTTATTATACGCTAAGCAAAACTGGTCAGTATGTAATAAAATTGGTGGTTTTATACAAAGTGATTGTGTTTAATTTAATTTAATACGTTTAACCACAAAGTCTTTCATTGCTTTCGACGAAAATATTTTTTATTTTACTTTTTTTTCTTTGTTGACCCATACCTTTTACATTTTCTTAGCAAAATATGTATTATGCATTTCATTAGAATATTTTCTGCGAAAAATTTTCCGCTATACTTACCTCATTTTAAATTTGTCATATGTCGATGAAAAATGCAAACTTTTCTTACATCTGAGTAAAATGCTGTTCTTAAAGTAGCACACTTACCGTAGTACAGCTGACTGTTTATTTATAGAATTTTATAAATTAGTTACTTTTGAGTTATGAAGAGTAGGCTATTTAATCTCGTCATTGAAGGGTAATACTTATTATGTTTTGGGAATTGTCAGTAGGAATGTTCGAACCGGAATTTGTGAACTGATGCATCTTTGAACTAATAAAATGTATCGAAACAGTTTTTGCAAACTAATTCTAAGTGAATTTGAATAACCTGTTAAGAGTACATATATATTGCTTATTTACCTTAATCTCACGTGACGAATGATAACTAAAACCACCCCATTAACAAAATGTTAAAATATATTACGGACCTTCAGTCTTGATAATGGATTGATGTTTAAATGGACAAAGCTATTTTTTGGGCATGAAAAGAGAAAAGTAACACATTAAGGGTGAATCCCCCTCTGGGATCAAGGCAGCCTCCGCGGCCCATTCTAATCATCCTTATAGCGCCTTTTATCTGACTCGGCAGATCCTCAGCTCCTCTCCTGCCGACATTAATTCTTCCCATTATACGGGGCGAGCCGAGCAATGGCCGGCCCATTCGGCGAATGGTCGTATAAAAATAACAGTCAAATGAACATAAATATGTTAAATTATATTTTTGCGGTAGGTTAGGGGAAGTATTCTTAAGATAACTTAAATCATAAATACAATTATTTTCATCAACAAGAATATTACGCGTAGGTGTAATACAATTTATTACATTTATGGAATCAGATCATTTTGATGATTTGGACTTACTTATTATATGTATAATTTAATCATTATTCATTGTTAATGGAAAATTATTAATTTCATTAAATAAATTTTTGCAGTGCCATAATTTTTTATAAAACGAATAACATTTATTATTTAAAGATGTAATCATAATACAATTACAATATCTCCCAAATTAGATACAGATGGTATACGTTCGTATTTGTATCATCCGGCATGACAATATTGTAATGTAAGAGGGAGGGGGGGTATGGTGCGTGAAGCGTACTGATTCCATCCACCCCCGGAAATCTACGCATTCCACCTCAACGAGGTGATCGCGCTTTTCTAATTTGATCGGTCTGCTGGCTGCCGTCACACAATACACGCCAACTCGTCTTATCACATAGGTCGCTGATATTCGGGATAGGAACTTGCAATAATGAAACAAAAATACATAAACAACTTAAACATAAAGATAACTTACATGATATAACTTAATTAACTAAATTATCCTAATACTTAAAAGCTACCTTACAAATAACTTAAATTTAAGCTTACTATCCTACTACTATCCTCGGGGTCAATGGCTCCTGGATCGCGCGACGATCCCCGGTACCATCCCTCGAGCCCTACTGATACTATTTATCTCTCCGAGCATGATACGTCCACTTGAGCGCCCCATCTACTTCAGCAGCTCTCTTCCTTACTCCCGGCTGCTCCGTGTGCTCTTGATACGCTGGATAGGCGTATCCACCAGAGCGGCCCACACTCTCGACAGCTTTTGCAGAGCTAGTGTCCGACGGACACACAGATTATCATCAGCCTCAGCAGCGTCCTCGATGCTCTGTTGGTTAAGGCACCATCGCGGCACGGACTCTATCCGTGCGGGATACATTATTGCCAGCGCGCCCCACCTACCAGCATCCCTCCTCCCTATTCCGGCTGCACCATGAGATCTGGGTGTGACACACCCTCCTAAGCGGCCCACATACTCGATAGCATCTGACAAAGCTACAGCGTCTGACAGACGCACAGGCTGTGCACAGCCTCAGCACCTTCCGCAGTTGGAGCCTCCGAGCGCACTGCAAGGCGGATCCACAGCGCCAGCCTTGGCCATGATGCCGACTCACCTCGGGCTCTCGGCATCAGCGTTGTCGGAGCTAAAGCTTATTGTGCTGACTCGATAGCCCAGTTGGAGATATCGGCAGCGAATGACCCTCCTCCTCCGATCGCCTCCGTTACATTCGATAGAACGTCCTCTGTATTCAAGCCTCCAACTAAGGAGGGATGACCCAGAGTCTCCTCCGCGCCATCTCGGACGATCAGTCTATCCTCCCAGAAGAGAATAGACCAGAATTCTTAGACGCGCCTACCACGTCTCTAGGATAAACAACGTACCGAGTCCCAAGTAATAGGATAAACATCAGCAGTTCTAGACGCGTCTACCACGTCTCCCTGCGCGCCATCTAGAATAAACAACGTACCGAGTCCCAAAGAACAGGATAAACGTCAGCATTCCTAGACGCGCCTTCGGGCTTCAATCAGTTCGGGGATGCCTCTCAAAACCACTTTTAGAGGTTTGTTGGAGGGGAGATTAAATGAATGATGTTCGATGTTACATTCGATTAACATCTTGGTCAGTTTATTGTGATTTGTAGGAGACTTTACCTGTAGGTAGATATGCTGGCCTTTATTTTGGGCCATGTACTCGATGCTTCTGTCCTTGAGTTGTTGCATAATATGGTTGTAGTCCATCTTTATTCTCTGACGGGATGTCATTGTTGTGTCTGGTGCGGATGTGAACGTGAACGTGGGGATTCCGGGCGTCTTTCGAGACGCCATTGTTGTGACTGTAGGGGGGGAGGGGTGGTGTCTATTTTTGGGGGCGCTGATGATGGATGTTTCTATTAGGAGGCGGGGGGACTTGGAGGGTGGGGTTGAAGATGGGTCTAATCTCGGCGTGGGATCACGATACTGGGGAGGGGGTATGAAAGGGGCTGGAGTGTCTTGGGCGATGTCACTGTATGATCGGCGTTGTTTGCTGACTATGATTTGGCGTCTGTGGTTGACGATGAGAGGGGTACGCCGGACATTCCTTGTAACTGGTGGGGGGGGGGCCCTCACACAGTGCGCATTTCGCGGGGGTATCGCGGGGCTTTTTGTATTCAGCTGTAAGGTAGTCGCCTGCGCATTTCACGCAGCGATGTTTGCCAAAACAGCAGGTTGCTGAATGGCAGTGTGCTTTTCACCTGAAGCACTGGCCTTGTCTGGTCCAAGCGCGTAGGCGCTCGACGGTCACCCTTAGGTGCATGACTGTTTTTAATTCCGTGAAGATCTTTTTCGCTTCGTCGTTTTTTTTCAAATTTTTGCGGCTTGGCCATATTTTCATCCTGTGTACGGAAATAACAGGATAATCAGTGGACAGAAGGCCCATTATATTCTGGGCTTCGACAGCTTCGGGGACCCCTCTTAGCACGACGTTTAGAGGCTTGTCCTCTTGGAGGCGGAACGAATGATATTCGATCTTCCTCTCGATTAGCATCTTAGTGATGCGATTGTAGTCGTGGGTCTGCCTCTTCTAGGATTTGCTGGGCCTTATATATTCAATTTATGGGTTCCATCACTTTCTCACTCATGAGTAACCCTTAGGGAGAGTTTTCTTTTTCCCACTTATTGGTTTAAATGGCATGTCATCTTTCTCCTCTGTCGGCCTCCAACCGATCTCTATTCCTGGTAAAAATTACAATAATAATTTATTCAGAGGGCAGTTTTCTGAAATAATAACATCTATAGTCCCGCTCAGTGTTAAAAACTATTGTTTCGACAAGGATTGCTAGTAATAACACTTTGCAGTCGAGGACGTCCGAGAAGTTTTACTGCCCTTTTACAATGATCCATTGTCCATTTCTCATGCCCGATCAAGTACCCAAAAAAAAACCCTTAATTGCCGAGGTCGTCGGTGTATGTTCATAACGGATTTTAAACAATGGGCTGTTATGTGCGGCTTCGCACACCGAGTGAATGTCCCAAAGATTTCTCTTTTATTTATTTATTTTTCTCAGGTGACAGATTTTGCAAACTTCGTTACAATATGTTATAATACTAATTATACATTTTTTAGAGCCGAACGTAATATTGAAGCGGTTAGTTATATTTTCATGGCACGGGCGTTTAGCTTCGTTGGAAAATAATAAGAAAATTGATGTATATATTTTTTACCCTAGAAGGCTAACCATGAGTCGAAGTGAGCGCGCGCAGTCCGGTGAGTCTGTCTCAACTAACAGTGTTTAGTGCTAGTTGAGACACCGAGTCGGGAGTCAGCAGAATTTATCTCAGAAAGCTTCGACTGGGTCATCATAAAGTAGAACATGTTGCATTTTCTGTTCCTATATAAAAAAAATGTGCACAACTTCATAGTGTGGTCTATGGAAAACTAAAATTTGTGAAAAGCATATGCCAAAAATTAGTAAAACATGTGCATCAAAGTAAAGCGATTGAAAATATTAGTCAATTTTTAAACAAAACTGATTAGCTTGTAAGTACATTTTTTTGCTAAATCTTTTTCAAACATTTATTTAATTAAAAGTGTTTATATGGCAATGCCATTGATTTTTTTATGTTTTCCCATGTGGAATTCGATTTGACTCCTATTTAGCCTTAACGTACTTATTTGGAACGTTAGCCATCTAGGTTTAAATGGAGAGATGCGAACATGGAATACGTGTCAAATCAATATTTTTACTATTTTGAAAAAAGGACTAACTTTATGGGCTCGAACCCCCGACCATTACATTACTGAGCGATAAGTATCTTAACCACAAGACCACAAGCGTCCAATTGTATTGATATACATAAATATATTTTCCATATGCTGATTCGACATAATTAAAACCATATTATAGCGATGTTATTTTTGTATTAAAAGATATTCTGATAAGCTGGTGATTTAGATTTATTTTCTAGTCAAGTCACGAGTACACGAATGTTCCAACCACAAATTCCAAATACTAATTTAACAAATAGTATCCAGATTATGTGTAGTCGTTGTGTTCAAAAGGAGATAAGGCGGGAGCGGGGGTGGGCAGAGGAGAGAGGAAGGGATCTTCCTTATCACGTGTCAAGGAATGACCAATGGGGCTTTCGAAAATTTATTGTTCAAAGAGTAGTTCACTTCTTTACAAGTTTTAATAGCAAAATGACATTCTTTAACGATTTACTCATAAGTACGTGGTTTTTAATGTTAAGCTTATTTCAAATGAAGTAACGAAGGATTTTAAAGTCCATAATGACACGCGAAGGTTAACCATGATCGAATTCGTATTTTAATTCAGATTCATTTAATGCTCTAAAAATAATTAGAATCTTTCTTTCAACAATATTACGTAATATTTTTCTGGAAAAATATAGTTTGTGCTCAAACAGAAGAAAACTGGAGTCATGTAATTTCTACTTGTCATAGTAACTGCCTGAAAATTGATGCTATAATTTGTGTAATAACAGAAATTATTTGAAAACTTTGTAATAATAATGTGCCAACAAGTAAAAACTATTAAAAAAAACATGCATATCTGAAACAACGATATTCGTTTTATTTAAGAATTGTTTACAATTAAAATAATTACGAAAAATTAATATGATAAATTAATAAATATATTCAATATAGGCCTAGTATGCTACACGCCGTATTAAAATAATATATATAAATACCAACAGTTTTAAGCAAGAAAATCAACATAAAATATGAAATAAATGATTGTAGAACTTCCCATTTACAAATGCTGTAAGTTATAACAGTACGCGTGGAGATAGTCACTAGCAACAGTGCACCACACTACGCCGTATGTCTGAACATTACGAGACGCAAATATTAGTGAGTTGAGGTTGATTATACTCGGATAGATACCATTAACTGTTTTCACTAATGGCCTGTACTAAATTAATTACCCAATAAGTATCCAGTGATACAATATGTTTTAGAACAAAATAAGTTACCATAAATTTGATAATATTACAAATATGCTTTTGTAAATGTTAGCGCGTTAAAAGGAAATTAAATCGTTTTTGTGTAATGATGTGTTTGCGATATACTTCGCACGTGGTGACTTACATTAAAGAAGTGTTACATCGAAGTGAAAAACGTTTACAGTCCATTGAAAACCTAATCTAGTATAAATAATAATAAAGCTAATATAAGTGATGATTTAGTGTAATTGCGGGGTGAAGCGCGGCGTGTAGTAGCTCGTGCGGAGCTCATGCGGAAGCATCATGGCGCGCGGCGGTCATATTTCAGGGGTCATATCCCGGCAGCGGGCGCGCGGCGGGAGGGGGGCTAAAGCGCCCCGAGCATGCGAGCCGTGTCAGGGAGCCATCAATCTCGCCGCAGCCTAATTCATATTTACTGTCCAGGCCGCAAATTATTATATTACAACGGCGTCAAAGGTCCGCAACGTGATATCACTTTTGGGGATATTTTCAAATAACTCTGATTATTTATCATTTTTCATGCAGGAATAAACTAGTATTATTTTCAGGCAAATGTGACACTTTTTTATATTTTAGTTATGTCACAATTTTATTATATTTATGTTCAAATCCTTTCACAAAAGCGTCCGAACCGAAATTGGTTCAACTTCCACATACTCGCACGTAGTCGCATACATCACGTTCTACTCGCAAATGGTGGTTAAAATACGAGATATTCACCATTTTACATAGGATATTGATAATTGATTTGGTACAACTTCTGTTCGATCGCTCCAGAACCATATCAGTTGTGATATTTAAGAAACGTTGTCATACATATAATGGTTTATTATGTACATTACTATTATATGATTAAGTTCCCAAAGGCTTATAACTGAATATGAAACCACCCTGTGCTACTTTAGCTATAATCACCAACTTTAAAAAACATTAAATTCCCAGTCTAAATCTGCTTAAATTTTCTCGAGCGTTTTCGGTATACCTTGGTGTACTTCCTGGAAGCACTTGATCCGCATGTTCTAATTAATAATAAAATAAATTCATTTCCAATACAATTTTTCTCCCACTCCAAGTTAAGTTAGAATAATAAAGATGGATGATTCAGGAGCAAACTGGCCGAAAATTTCAATCTTCTAGGAAGAATAACTTCTCTATTAGAACACAACATTAGTCTGTTGTTCTAGTGGAGGGGTGAACGATCCCCCTATCATTCAGTTTTATCTTAATTTATACTTTAAAGTAATTCTCAATACTATTTCTAGTTACGAATTTATTTCATTATAATATTCTTCTTTTTCTTCCATGACACTACATGCCAAGGTGGAATTTGGCCTCCTCCACGAGTGTTCTTTACCGACTTATCCAGTTCCAGGACTCTCCCCTCCTGCTCTAGTCCTCTCCCACACAATCAGCCAATCTTGGTCATGATCTTTGGTGTCCTGTTTTCTGGCATTCTTTCAACATGGCTATTTCCATCGCACTATTTGAGATCTACGGAATCTTCGAATTATATATTTCTCAATTAAATTTTAGAGCTCAAAATTAAGTTTCATTTTCTAGTGTTTTGCGCTCGAAAACTGCTAATTTGTTTTCTTCCTCTGGTTAGGTACCACGTATCATAATCATACGTGACTATTGGTCTTATTTTACAATAGTTTTTGCAGTTTGATTCATTCTAATATTATATAGAAAATATATAAATCAAATAATAATATTAAAATCCATACATGTTGCTGAGAAATTTACTTTTTTACAATAACATCTCATCATATTAGTCCTTCTTATTGACATATTTTTACTGGAAATTAATTACGTAATAAGTGTATTTTGTAAGTGGAAATTTGATAACATTGATTAAACTTGGAAGGATGTCGAGAAAAAATAAGAATTAAATATCACATTCACTCTAATATGAAAAGTTTTTTGTAACGTTATTCCATAATGTATTTTTATTTTGTAATCTTTTTATAAAAAGTACTATATTTAATCGTATACTGTTCAGTGAGCATACGAGTAGTACACCGAACTGATATTTGTTAAGGTACACTTTATTTGTGACATTCTAAATATCGATTTTTTGAACATTAGAGAATTTAATCTGAAATTGTTGTCTGAAAACACACTTACTTCTTATGCAATGATTATGAAACCAGTAGTGGATAATTCTGCAGTGCAATCTATGCAGAAAACAAAAAAAAAATATGATTTAACATCTCCAAATATTAAATAAATTCATAGATCAACGTCGAGTCATTTAACTCTCCGAGCCTTGAGCCCTGTTGAGTATTCAAAACTTTTTTGATAAAATTGTCATCGAATTATTAGCCAATAAGTCAAAAGCATACGCTGTTGGAATTACTCTAATATAATTAAACATGTTTTATTGGGTGTCTTTTAGTTAGTGTAAGTGGATCCCGGAAATGTCTTTACTGAGTAAATTCCACACTCGACAATCGCACTGACACTGACACTCGTAATGTAATTCTTCATATCAAAAGACAGATTTGAAAGTATATTTTGATATTTTCATTGCACTGATCTACTCTTGTTATTACTTGGGTTAGGTTGCTGCTAAACACTAAACACAATGATGAAGAATTGTAGAGATTATGAACCTCCCGGCGAAAATAACAGCGGCAAATAATTTATAAAATATAAGCCAATACATTCTGACTTTAAATTCTGAGTTGGGTCAACATATTACAGTTATATAAATTGGGTAGAACCTTACCAAGAAACGGAACTAATTTTATCTCTACAAGATGTGTCAACTGAGTGTGGGCTGCATGTCAAATGTGTTTTTAGCATATTATACCATAAAATAATAAAAAATGTAATCATGAAAACATATATTTTTCACGTTTGTTTTGCTTAGTAGCTTTGTACAGGTTCACTTATCTTGATTTGTAAAATAAATAAAATAAACTACTGCGTAATTTGTCTTATTTTTATTTAATTATTTGATGTACATTACATTAATATTACATAAATTAGCAACCTTCCTCCTTAAAATTGTCCCACCTGTAGAGATATTACCCATCAGTGAGTGTTATATTTCATACCTAGAGATCCGTACTTGGTATATTTGTAATTTGTTTTGTCTACAGCCGTGCTGAAGGATTTTAGGATAACGATTAGTAATTGTAAAAAATACATATACAGGAAATATAGAATAGTTTCAGATAGTGGCGTGCACTAGACACGAACTTAGCTAATATCGATACTGTAAAAGAGACGGATGTTATCATTAGAGTTTGTATTTATGGTACACTCTTTCAGAAACATGTTTTTGTAAAGTGCACCTACCGTTCTTAATAAATATTAATATTATTCTTGTAAAGTATTAAATGAAGGACTTGAAATATTTTATAATATAAAATAATACCACGCGTTTTCCCACTTGCGACATTTTGCAATACGCCTGTGCAAACGAAGACGTATATTCAGAACACCGAGTAGCGAGAGATTTGCATTTAGTTCGATAAGTTTGGGGAGATTTTACGAAAAAACACATGCACAGCTTTATTTGTCTTTTTTTTTCTTCCGCTAGATGGTTCTTGTTAACACATTAACATCAGAACTTTAAATTATTTACGGGTGAACCTACACATTTAATACATAATATATAAAATTAATATTTGATTTAGATTTATTTCACATAAATTATAGTTATGTTCAACTTTTTTGATTTTATAAACTGGTTTCAGATATACCTAATAAATATTTTTTTAAAACATGGATCTACAACAGATGTTAAACAATTTGTTAATTTATAATAGTTATTCATTATTACATGTGCATTTCAACTGATCTCTTGTGATATTAACAATGCATATAATGTAAAAGGAAGTCCCATCCCTATGAACTATATATACTCGACACACTCGCACATAATTTATATATAGAAACAGGTATCGTCATATGTCATGGCCACTATACCCTGTTAATAGCACGTAGGCAGGAATAATAATCTTCCTACATATGACGCCTGCACATATGTTCAAACCAACTGCTTACATGATAAATTTGGAGTGCAAACACACCTCAGAGATTTTATTTGATTGTATTGTTATTATTGAAAACCAGCACCTGAGAAAGATTAAAAAAAAAAGAAAATACAGCCTGTAATTAATAATACCGATTAACAAGAAGTCGGAAACAATTCCAACAGATGATGACATTAAGTATGTATGACATTAAGGTATAATGTAAACACATTCTCAGAGAATAAGGGGAATAACCTTTTACATAATTCACCTTTTTATGGTTGAGATATTAGAAACACTGAAAAATTATTTTTAAAAAAATGTTACACAAATTGACAATTGAGAAGAGTAAACAAGATATTAAATATTAATAACTACTGTAAAAGTACAGAAGTGCATGGGTTCCAAAGTCCACGAAGTTTAATCATGTGACACGCAACAGCGAAACATATGAGCTACGTTATAATAATAATGGATAATTTGTATAGCGCCATTTTCGTAAAAACTTTCACCTCAAGGGCGCTTTACACATAAACTGTTTATAGTTCTACAATTATCTTTATTTTTTTTAAATTAAAATCGTTATTTTCACTTATGGAAATGATTTTGATTTGAAAAGGTGCGTTTTTAGTTTCTGATGCACTGTTCCTTATAACGGGGGGCAAAGAGTTGAATTACGTTGAATTTCCAAAGGTCGGCACTCGGGTCGACATCGCGAGCGACGGATTATACTACGGACCATTGTGCGTTGTGTGCTTGAGTCTATTAGAGCATTGTAATGTTATACATTTTAGGATACAAAAGAGAGAGTACCTAAATAAAAGTACGATCTCCATGGTTAGTAAATTTTACGCGCAGAGCGAAACGCCTATCACCGGTTTCAATGTTAGTCGCTAGAGGACCGAGTGAACGTATCAGACCAGCGCGAAGTAGGAGCACTTTGCATCCGCGTGTCGAGCTGGAAGTACGCGCTCTGCGGGCGGGGAACGTTTGCTTGGCGATGGAGCCATAACGGAATCCAGAAGCGGATACGGCGCTAAATTGGCCTTTGAACGTCGCGCTCAGGATGCCAATTGAAGGGTAACAATAACGTTTATTTAATCAATCTCATAACGCACTCATTTCTAGCATTACAAATTCTAATTGTATCGTAAAAATTTATATTGTTGCAGAAAATAATTGAAATTTCCCTTCTTTCTTTTCATTCTTTCTTTCTTTTTATCCTTTCTTTTTCTTTTGACTCTTTTTTGATTTCTTTCTTTAGAATTCTTTGTGTTTTTTTACGCATCATTGAAATTTCTTCCTACCTTGTAATCTTCTAATGGAAGAAATTAATTTTGCTATAATTTTACATTAACTCACCCCGCAAAATCACGGTTCATTCCCAACACCCGTCGACATTATCTCACAATGGTCCACCTGGGAGAAGAGGACACGTGCATGTGCCGATGGTGGAAAGAGTACCTGACCAAAATTGCCAGGCACTCGGATACCTCGGCAGAAGCTGCTCCCAGGATACCACGAGAGACGGATGCGGGAAGATGTCGTGTTTTGCCCTGCGAACTAGAAGAATTGACGCTGGTCGACGCATCATTATTGTCACAGTCGTTACATTTAAGTAGATTCGTACCTACATTTTTTGTGTTGAATTTTTAATAGTAGTTGTGTTCCAAATGTCATTTGAATAAATTCAAATAATATCAAATTTATAAAATCATTAATAATTAATAATCAGATTAGTTATCTATTAATATTAATAACCTAAGAATACACATCTTTACTATCCAAACCCCTTGCATGGACAGTAAATGACAAACGTCTCAAGTTCATAACACAAATTGTAAATATATGAGCAATTTTCGTGGTTATCAGTGAAAAAATGTCACGTTTGCTCAATAATCTCCAAGAAGGATAAATTATTTCACGTTAATATTTCCTATTTATGCACAAAACTTTTTGGTTATTTCTGCGATCTTAAATTTGTCAAAATCTGCTGATAAAATCATTTATCCGATTCCAAATAGCATTTTTGGGTTTATTATTATCTATATTTTCTTTTTTTTTAATTAAACATTCCACATATATATTTAGGTATAACTTTATTTTTTAAACAATTTTGATAAAAATATATATTTAAAAACACAATTCTATATTTAATTGTTAAGTTTTTTGTATACTTTTGCTTTATTAGCCGTACTCGCCATAATTATACTTTTAAAAAAAAAAGTATTATTATTATCTATCTGCGATTCTTGTATCATCATCTAGATGTCATATTTGTTCATTTTGACAGCTTACTTATAGGTGTCAGGGTTTCAGTAAAGTCTATAGCAATCGGCGATAGCCGATTGCTTTTCTGTTAGTGCATTCTGTATTTGCTCTTCCTGGAATTGTAGAAAAGGTGTTCTTAAATATTAATTTTGAAATATATATATTTTCTTAGACATTCGTGAAAAATAATTTCATTCAACATTTAAAAATAATTTCATTAACAAAACATTCATATGTATGTCACATTTGGTAGTGCCACCATATTTAAGGAAATAAACCATAGATTGTGACGCAATATGACCATGAGACATAGATGAAATGACAGGATGCTTTCCTTATCAATGACAGGATGATAGATGCTCAATTTACTGGCAAAAGACACTACATCTAAGATATTCAAGACGTCTAAAAAGTCACAGAAATAAATGGGGAAATCCATTAGGGATTACTGGCGTAGAATTTAATTAATAAATACATTTTTAAATTAAATATCTAAACACCTACGACCCGACTTTTATTTATACAAATAATAATAATAAACGAAAGGAAAACTTCTCATAAATTAAAGACATAAACATAGCTGTAACGATTTTACTGCTTTTTATATTGGTAAAACAGGTCTAATTTTTAACATAAGAGTCAAAAGACACATTTAAGATGTCTAAATAATTTGGACTTTGATTTTCAGGTCTTACGGAGTACCGGGTCACTTGGAGCCCTTCCTCCTTCATCATATTGTATACTATAAGGCCTATAAAAGTATATTATTAGTGTTTGTTATTTTTATTCTGCTACATAGGGCATGAAATGTGTAAATAATAATGATTTTTTAGAATTTTCGAATAATTTATTTAAAAATGTTCATACTTTTGATAAAAACATGGGAATATACATATATTTTACATATAAACAATGTTGTCTTAAATTGAATCATTTAGGATCGTTAAAAATAAGTAAATCATGTAAAACTATAAAATATTATAAATAACATAAGAAAAAAAAAATTAAAATTTTCAATCAACTTCCGCATCTTTCATCGTCATAAGAATTTAAGTAAGGTACTACATTTATTTTATAATGATACTTTTAAAAAGTGAAATTGAAAATATTAAAACATTTTGACACATTATTTTAGTTGGTTCTTTTACATCCTGATGAAGGAAAATATATTTTCCGGAACCGGTTGGTGAATATAAATAGCCCATAGTGGTTTTGAAAACAATGTTCATAAACTATTAATTAATACTTTCTATACTTTATTTGGATGCAGTTTAATATTTATTTTTTATTTTTTACTGGTTATTTTTTATTTTATATTACTGTATATTTTTACAAGGGAGCGTTTTGATAAGTGAAATATAATGTGTTTTTAAAGTTCAATGCGTTGAATACACCCAAATCACTAAACAAGTCTAAGGTCTAGGCGGATAATTTTTGGTGTATTTAGCAGAACACGAGAAACCTTATCGGGCTGCATTATGCAAATTCCGCAACCTGTCATTATTTCCTGTCAGGATTGTCGGTGTTCGGTGGTCGGTGGTCGGTGGCCGTATTTTGGAATCCCAGCTATACTCTGCTCGCGTGGAATACTCCATCTCAAACGAGGTTTCCCCTTTTGCACCTAGAGGCGATAACGTATGGCCTAATCGGTAATCCCAGCGTGAACGGTATTTTTTTGTCGCATTAATAAAACGAAGTGGAATTTATATTAAATCGCCATTTTCTCCTTTTTTGTTGATTCGACTGAGTTTTATGGTCAGCGCGTGTTGATATATTGGGAGGAAGTTTCCTTACCAATACAAAGTTGGCACACTTTATTTCATTTTTCCCGTCGGGTCGAGAGCTGGATCAGGAGATGGGCGCCTCTACGCACCAAGCTATTTCGTACTCGACTTGGATTCGATTTTATTGTTTCCAGCGGTCGCCGGCCTCATGTGCTCCGAGACTCGAGCATCATTTTTTGTTTACCACTCGAGGTTCGTTTGCATTATGTCGGTGGTGCGTGTCGCGCGCAGATATTGAAAAATAATATTAGGAGAACACATTCTTATTGTGAAGTTGTAATTATTCAGAACAGACGGTCTGTGATATTTTTAAATATGAATTAAACCTTCTCCGGTTAGGAAAAAGACCCACGTTTGAATCCCGGTGGCGCAACAACAATATTTTTCGATAAAATTGATTTTATATGTATATCTTTCTAATTAATATATTTAATTCATATTTGAAAAATAAAAGGATGCGCTTCATTTGCGAGGTTTTATTATTTATTTTTGACGAAAGCAAATAATATATTGCATTTAGTAATGATAAGCTAGTCTGTATGATTCAGTCGCAAAGCGCTAATGCGACACGCGTGTCTTATAAATCAATTCGAGTCTCATTTCAAGGAACAATAAACCGGAATGCTGTATTGACAGCTCTCGGCTCGGCGTGTTATCCAGTCACCGGTTCCCGAAAGGCCGTAACCCATTTGACTGCATCAAAGAGTTATCTTGTTCGGCCGGAATACGAATTGGGGCTATCACTCAAAGGGGAGCAGCTCAAAGGACGGGTTTTGGCGGGAAAACGGCCCCCCTCCACCCGCACTCCGCCCCGCACTCCGCCCCCGGGAAGGGGACGATTTATATCAATTGAAAATCCAGTTCTCTTTGAGTCGGGTCCAATGTTTAACCGAATGCTGTTCCCGTGTCACTTTAAAGAGTGGCACAAGGCGGTAAACGGTGCCACGCGCCTGACGGACGCCTCAAACTGTCCACTCTAGTATTCGGTTTCAATATTTCTTCCATCGATCCATACACACTAACCATAACTTCAATTCTAAATAATTTCACATGTTTAAACACAATCCGATAATACAAGCAATTTACTTTTAATTTTCAAAGTTTACGAAAAGTAAATTACTTTTCATACTAGAAATAACGGCCCGTTTCGAAAACATGCAATAAATACATAGTGCTGGAAAACTAGTAGAAAATATAACACACAATACATATGCAGCTCAAATTTTCATGTAGACCGTTTTTTTGCGACATATCATATATTTAATATATTTTCCGTCACCGTGTTAGAGAGATTGGTTATTTAGTTATTAGTTATTAGTTATTGGAACATATATATAATGCTATTAGGAATGTTTATTTTAAATATATATGGGAGTACGTAGTTATATATTTATAACAATGGAAAAACCAACAAGTGTATTTGACCAAGACAAATATTAGTAATGATATAAAAATACAAATAGACAGATAATACTCATGCATTAAAAAAATTAACACGTATAAACGTAAACATAATTATAATCTTTCCTTATTTACAAAATTCAAACATACGGTATATATTTGTTGTAGATGCCTTGTTTTTATAATTAATTTCAAACGACACCTGCCCACTGATCAATTAAATCGCTAATCAGCATCGATACACTACACTAAGGTGCATATTACGTATGGTACAGGGTGGTATTATGTTCCAGGCCGATTTTGTTTCACCGCCGTTTTGATTTGGCAGACGCAGATTACGGAGCATCTGACGCCTCAACGTGTTGAAGTCATTATAACTAACTAATAACGGCGATGCTGTAACCGTTAATCGTGATCACTATCGTCACATGTTGAAAAACTTCTCGGTGGTCGAATCGGGTCGATTGGGCTTAAAACACGTGCGGTTTCAACAGCTACGCTTGAAATTTTGCGAGATATTTTTCCCGGCCGCATAATGTCAAAAAATGGTGATATCGATTGGGCCTCCGATCGCTTGATTCGACGGCTCCCAACTTTTTTCGTGTAGAGCTACCTGAAAAGAAAGTACGCCGATAAGCCAATGACAATTCCGATGCTATAGAACAATATTCGAAATGAAATTGCTGAAATAACACGCGAAATGTGCGAGAATGTTATGAAAAATATGGTTAAAAGAGCACGCATTTGTGCCCCTGTCAGAGGCGGCCAGTTCGCCGATGTCATGTTCCACGCGTAATTGTAATAAACGAAATAAAAATAATCGCTAAATAAAAACCAAATTTAAAAAAATTGTTTCATTTCCTAGTTATTCAAAAATATCATCGGTCTGGAACATAATATTCACTCACACTAATAAAATAATTATTTCTAAATGAAAAGTTACATAAGAATATTTAAAAACATTTACTGGACACAAATACTTTAGACTTTGGACTTTTTTCAAATATGAGTCGTAATTTTTAACATACTTCCTTGCCTATATTTCTTGTCTATAGAATCATTTTCTTTGCCTTGCAAACGATCTTTTTTTTTTACAATTTACTACTATCATCTTATTTAAGTCTAATGTATATGTTTATCATCATTTCTGATAAAATATACTTGAGAATAAGATCTTCTAGATTTGTCTGGAACTTTTCTATCTCTTGTTCTTTTCATAGGCAAAATTTTAGTAAACCCATCCACATAGACTTTATACTAACATTTTTGTTTAAACTGTCTATTCTTTTGGGCTTTTGTCTTTTTCCGGCCAAAATCTTTTTTCCCTTTATTTTATCATTTTTTTCGAGTAAACTAAGTAGAGCTATCCACTTGACGTATTTTTTGTTCTAATATACTTAAAACACTCAGGTTTTTGCTTCAACACCGTCACCACGAGGAGTTAATTTTTTAATAATTCTGCATTAGAAAATCTGTCAATAGATTTCGATTCATCCACATTGACTTTTTTAGTAATTTTAGAATCAATATTGATAAATACATGTAGCATATTCATAATTAATCTTGGATTATTTTGTGGAAGCTCAAAAAACGTATCAGCTAATACCATACTATAATTTTACGTCTGCAAAAAAATATTTATTATTATTCTGTTACAGATTAAGTCTGCAAAAGTAATATTAAAAATAAAAGTGTATTATTCGTAACATTTATAGCGATTTGAAATATTCGTAAAATGTAAAAATATATTTTAAGCTAGAATGGGTATATTATTGTTTTTGGGAATGATGTGAATAAAACTTCAAGGGTTAAATAGTTTTTTTAAAAGCAGATAAATATGACTTGTAACATGATCCAGAAAAATGTCTAAATCCGCTACATGATTAAAAGTGAATATTTGATGAGAAACTGTATAAATAAGCTTCTATAAATAATAAACGAAGTACTCGAGCAGCTGATGACACAGTCGCAAGTTTCGAATGTTCTCGCAAGTCCGCGAATGAAACGGTGCGGTTACACATTTTGCACGGTTGCATTTAGCGACTCGGGAGTTAGCAAATTTTCTTGCGACGTTTTTTTAGAATAACTCAAATTTTTGTAATATATGTATCAGAATGGTGACCAAAAGTGCAGTTAGCCATTTTACACTTTTGGGTATCGATATATATATTATAATTGGGTACCTATTTATAACAACATTTAGAATAATAAAATTCTGCCCGAAGTGACGTCAGTAGTGACGCGTATGATATCCGCGCACGTAAAATCTATCTTGAATGACTTCAAACTCTTAAAATATGTTTGAGGGCTCGTATTCGCGGATTGGAAATATCTAAAAAACTGCTCTGATTCATCAATGTGACCCCATTTAGTCTACGTGGACTATTTTTAGTTAGTTATGCTCAAAATGAACGTACGTACCGATGCATGTCAGTACTCATCCCTTCCGAAATAACCGTTGAAAATGATTACACACTGTCTCGGGTTCCGCAGCATTCTATCCTCATTCCATAGCCAACCGCGGAATTTAAAAGTATACTTTTAAAATCAGCAATGTTATCTTTGTGGTTAAGATTCATATTTTTATTTATTTTCTTTGTTTTATTAACCACTAAAATGAAACCGGTAGATGTATTTAAACTCATTTTAGTGGTTAATAAAACAAAGAAAATAAATAAAAATATGAATTTAAAAGTGTCCAAAAAAAACTCTCTCTGGTTACGGCCAGGGAGTAGTTCATAAAAAAATCATTATCCAGTTATTTTTTAGTAATTATTCACGAGAAAGGGAACAGTACATAATTAAAAATCATATAAATTCTGTTTTCTTTGTGTAAACCAATCGTGACCGTATCAAAATATTTAATAATGAATATATCTGACTCGTACATCATACTCGTACATCGCATTGCAGTCGAACGTGTAACGCGCTAATTCTAACCATTTTGATATAATTCTCTACACAGTTCTTAACAACAATATAACCAACAATCTCCATATCATATCCACGCAGTAAATAACAAGTGAAAGTTGTTCCGCATGTCTGAACGCTTTGATGTAATCCTCGGGGCATTTTGTTTGATAACATTACCAACATAAATCTTTTCATCTCCGTCATATCATCTCGCTCATCACATCTGCAATCTTCTCGTGTGGTCCGCGCGAGACCTTTCTTCTAGCCTACAGGGTCGCTAACGACGAAACCTGCAATCATCGTCGTAAGAAAAGGTAGTGTGAAATCTCATAAGAAACTTAATTACATACAGCATTCTTCTACTCGTTCTAAATTATGTAGTGAAGTTAATCTAATGTGTTCTTCTTTTCTATAAAATAACTGACTGATTATATGTAATTCCAAATCTAATTGAATATTGAGAAATTTTCATACGCTTTTTTTATTTACATAAATAAGAGATTTGAAATATAACAAGTAAATACATTCTGGTATGGCGTCTTCAGTTGCCAAATTACTTTAAGACTGGCGTATACTCAACAATCATATATATTTATATATACATATATGTCCTTTCCAATTTCAAAATAACAAATGTCAAGTATTCTAGAAATATACTGAACCTAATTTAATCCCTTGTATCTGGCCTAATAATATATACTAAATATCATTAATGTAATCCTTTGTTTTTGGCCTAATAATATATACTGAACCTAGTTTAATCCTTTATGCCTGGCCTAATAATATATACTGAACCTCATTTAATCTTTTGTGTCTGGCCTAATAATATATACTGAACCTCATTAAATCTTTTGTGTATGACCTAATAATATGTATTGAATATCATTTAATGCTTTGTGTCAGGCTAAATAATATTTGAAAAATTACGATTGATTTTTATGCATAACAATCTGTATATTATACTGTATGTATTTTTTCACACTTTCATTCTGACTATATTATTTTCTACATCCATTTATTTTGTCGATAGTATCATATTATAACTTTACAGGGGACAATATATGTTCTTTTAATTGTATCACTAAACCTTATTTCATTTAATGGAGTCTGAATCCTTTGGCATATAAATATAATGATATGTGAAATCCCGCCTACAATCCCCTGTGATCATAAAGTACTTCCTCTTCTTCTGAGCTGCCGATGGAAGGCAGTCTACGAAAAGTAGATAGAACGAGAAATCTCCTACTATAACTCTACAACTAATTTTTATTCTTACATTAAACCTCGACATAATATCACAACAACAAATTTTCTTCTTACAATATATAAGAGCAAAAATCATCGGAACGATGTTAGTTAGCAAGTTTTATATTAATGGAATTTACTTTTGAACGCTTCATCTTTACATTTATAATATTTATTTTCAATCTTGTTAGTATAACGATGCGAATAACGTGCAAATTGTAAGGCAAGATACGAATGTGCTTTTTTCTTTCGCGCCTACCTCTGGAAACATTAAATACATTATCGATATCTTCAACTGCGAGAGTCGGCTAACATCGGTCGCCCCCGCAGGGTCCCGTGCGAAGGGAGCCGCGGTTGTCGAGGTAGAGGCATCATACTGGGTCATATGAAGCTCGCAACATTTTGTACTGTTCAGCGTGACTCGCCAGCCCCGGGGGGCAAACATTATTCTTTTGAAATCGAGAGGACATATTATATTTGATAAAACAAATACACAGAAAATATATATTTATGGTCAAAATATTTAGATATTTATGTTAGATGTATATATGTATTAATAATAAAAAAAACAATAGGTTCAAAATTAGAAAATATATTCGGTCGATAGTACGAAATGTTAACGCATTTCCCCGAACAGGAAAATATTTATTTATTTGATGTATATATTTCTAATTGATTTATTTAATTTGTTTTCAAAAATATCACAGAACTATATTCTGAAATTACAACTTCAGAACAAAAATGTGTCTTCATTAAAAATATTGTACTATTTATTTACAAGATGGCGATTTTTAAGGTGGGTGTATTGGTTTATGCGTTTAAAATAAATAATTACAGTTCGTGGTTACGTTTTATTGAAATCTGTTAAGAACGATCGATGAATATGAAAACACGTGGCACCATGTTGCTTGAAACAATCGATCACCAAGCCCCTCAAATGTATTGAGTAATAACATTAACATCAAAATATAATTAGCGCGCTCGCTTGCGGTTTCAGCAAAGGTTTGCTTTGATCAATTTGTATGCACGTTTTTTGGTAATTGATTACTTAATTAATTTTACTAAAATAAACTAGTATTTACTAACCGTCTTGAAATATACATTCAAAATCTGTACTAATCCAATAGAGGATCGGTTATAACTATAGATGTCAGTAAGCATCAGAAAATAGAACGTAATTACTCAAATTTAATTTTGAAATACTAATTTAATGTATTTATTATAAATATATACATATAAAACATTTGTTCTGAATAATTACAACTTCACAATAAGAATGTGTTCTCCTTAATAATATAAGTTGTATCAATGTGTCCAAAATTTCAGACCTATGTTCTGAATAATTACAACTTCACAATAAGAATGTGTTCTCTTTAATAACAAATGTAATTATTTACACTACTTAACCTTTACCATACCGTGATATAAAATATCCATTTGCAGCCATGCTGTCAACTCGTGTTACCGTAAGAAACTTTTAATGAGAAATAAGCTTTTATTATTAGGAGAACACATTCTTATTGTGAAGTTGTAATTATTCAGAACATAGGTCTGTGATATTTTTAAATATGAATTAAATATATTAATTAGAAAGATATACATATCCCGGTGGCGCAACAACAATATTTTTCGATAAAATTGATTTTATATGTATATCTTTCTAATTAATATATTTAATTCATACTTAAAAAAGCTTTTATTAGTTTAAATGTCTTTAAAATTATTAATCCTATAAACTCAGTCTAAATTTTAAGCCTTAAATGTAAAAATAGGATCAATATCCTAATATAATTCGGAGCATTCATCAACTAAATGTGTGAAAGAACTAAAATGTACGAATATTGGAGCAAAAATGGGCGATTTGATTGTATGCTGTTTATTGTACGCCGATGATGCATCACTAATGGCGAATAATGAACAAGAACTACAGAATCTGGTGAGTAGAATGTGCGATGTATGCAAGGAAAGCGACCTCATGATAAATGTTAACAAGTCAGAAGTGATGGTATTCGAGAAGGAGGAAAGCAAGACACCGTGGAAAATACTTGTATGTAATGAATGTTTGGAACAAGTAGATAGATGAGTTTGTGTATTTGGGAAATAGGTTTGATAGAAACGGAAAGGCTGAGAATGATATCGAAAGGAGGGTGACTGCAGAAAATAAAGTGAACGACGCATTGAATGGAATTATATCTAACGGAAATTTGTCAACTGAGGCAAGACTAGCGGTGCACAATGGAATCCTGGTACCGACACTGATGTATGGAAGTGAGGCCTGGAGCTAGCAGAAAAGGAATGAACGTAGACTAAATGCAGTGGAAATGAGATCACTTAGGCGTATATGTGGCAAATATATTAATGACAGAGTAAAAAATGAAGAAATAAGGAAAGAATGTAAAGCTGATGTTAGTATAGTGAGTAAGATTAAGAAAGGATCACTTAGGTGGTTTGGTCATATGGAACGGATGAATGAGGAGAGAATAGTAAAAAGATATATGACGCAAGTATTGATGGAATCAGAAATAGAGGACGAGGCACGACCAGGTAAACCAGATACTGGAGGATGGTTCTGTAAGAAGCCTCAACAATCGACGAGCTTGTATGAGGAGATGTATGAATGTGGATGAGGCGAGAATTGTGTGTCAGGACAGAAAATTGTGGCGCTCTATCCTCTCTGCTTACCCCCGCAGAGAAATGGCGTGATAGTAAGTAAGCATTCATCAAGTCCGTTACAATATGACCTCTTTTCATATCTCTTTTTATTTAATTAGTGAGAAGAAGAGTTCATACATTTGTCATTTTGTTATTATTTTTATTTTTAAATTAATGTATCATATCTATTTGTCTTATCATAAATGATATTTTTGCCAGCATACTAATTTAACAACAGACTAAATTGAAAAATAATTATTTTTATAGGATTCGCTTTACACAATTGGTTTTTCACCAGTCAGTTCTAAGCTTAAACGTTTTCCTAAGAATTAACTAAAATATAATTTTATGTTGCGTATATTAACTGAAAAATGACATGTTTAATCGAGGCGGTAGACCTATGTTACCGCATGGTTTTGGAAGGGTTAAGCACTAAATATCACAAATATTAGTAAATAGCAGCGTAAGGGGCTCCTCCGGATTAAAGCAAACCTTAACATATGGAAACATCTCGTGGAAGGCCGAAGAGGGGTACGGTTAATAGATCTCCCACTCACCGAACCGGCTAAAAAAAGCAATAGGTTACACCTTCGTATAAGCTTTTCAGAACGCTATGCGGGGACGGATGGATGAGGAATATCAAGTCGTAGTCCATAGTCCTCAGCAATGGAGGAACTGACCCTACCTCAAGTAATACGCGCCTCAGGATGCCAAAGATTACCAATCCATTATTGTATTTTCAACCTCTGTTGTAATACTAACTGTAAATGCTGTTATTTTAAAGTAAACTTTCTACTTACCATTTAGTTTAGAAGGTGCTTCGAAGAACATCTAAAATTTTTGAATTTTCCTCCAGTGGAAGAAAATTGTATAAACGCGCGCTTAACATCGAAAAAAGAACGAAATAAGATGAAGTCAACGAAGAACGTATTTAAATATTTCATTTGGTGCTACTTCTCAGTCGTAGAACGACTCGTCAACATTCTTTGTATACAAATTAAATTAAATAAACTTGAAAAATATACGGAAAAAATCAACTTAGCAAAAAAATATTTTAGTTGATATCAGGATTTGAACCTGGTTCTTTTCCTATCCAGAGAAACGCATTATCCAGTTTCTCCATTTCAAATAAGTTGTTTTACGATCAATTTTAGAATTTTATAGCTTTTTCAAATTGATACACCTGTTATTCTATTTTTAAAAGTAATCAACTTTATATTGCTACGAATCTCAAACACCTTTGAGTAGTACGCGCTAGGACACCTCAGAATTAAATCAATTAGTTTTATTAAAATTGGACAAACTTTGATACTACTTATATATTTTTAAAGAGAACACATTGTTGTTGTGAAGTTGCAATAATATAATAATAATTATGTTAACCTGTTTTCTTTTCACTGATTTGTGACTAGGTATGGAATGTTTGCATATAAAATTTTATTAAGAAAATATAATTTCTTCTCTGCTAGGAGTGGATAAATTAAAATTGTTACATTTAATTATTAACCCTTCAAAAAAAATTACAGAACAATTACCAAAACACAAAGATCAGTCAAAGGTGTAATCAAATATCGGTGACTCGCTTCGTCAGAATATTTACCAAATAATCGTATCCATTGAACCTCGATGGCTGATAAAGTAAAGTTCCCGTCCTGAAATAATGAATTTTCAGTACAAACCATTACATGTAAATAATAATAATAAATCCATTCAATATTATTAATATTAACAAAAATACAGAAATAGAAATACCATGAAGGAGCATATTCACTATCATTGGTTCTCTAGCCTGATATAAGTTATTGTATAATTAGGCCTAGTTGATATAGGCACTCATTGAATAATTCAAGTTGTGATAAAAAATTCTAATAAATAATATTAGATGTATATAATTCCACATCTCACTTAGTGGTGTGATCAGTGGTAATTTTTTACTATAATAAAACAAGTTTATTTAGTAAAAAAATTGTGAAAACTTTAGGTTGTTCGAACGTTGGTAGAAAATATTTACTTATCGAGAGTACATTGAATTGTAAACAAATTTTACTGTCTGATATTCGAAAAATGGGTCACTCTTCATAGTTGTTTTAAAAGTCATCTGTAACATTAATACGAGTACTTTCAAAATTGTAATGTAGGACAATGAATCATTCAATATTCCGCTATTTCAGAGCAAATTTCGAATGCAAGAGTGAATAAGGCTATAGATAAAGCATAAAATTGGCACCCTTGTGAATATTTAAAATAAATAAATTTTGGTAAAAATCAATCAATTGATCAAATACTAATAATATTACACACAAAATCGCTAGAGTATGTATGTAATGCATTCAAAATAAAACTTTTCTTGAGTTCTGTGTTTATCTTGTCGATATTTTGTACATGTTTATCAGTCCAGATAATAGCCGATGAAATGTGGCTCTGAGGATAGTGATCTACATGAAATCTCGCCCTCTCGACTAAGTTCTTCCACTTTTTTCAGCATCCTGCAGATCTTAGGACAGTCACCAGAGAAGTGCCTCGGTCGGTCCAGCGGTCTTCTTCTTCTTCGTCCTTCGACGTGGTCCACTACAACAAACTTCTCCAAGCTATCTTTTCTTCGCGCAAGATGCTTAAAAGATTCGTCTCAGGCAAATGTCTGATATTTATTTTCTGTAGAATGGAGACATTCGTACGTTTCGCCGATAATGATAAAAATACGTGGTAGAAAATACTCACACTATAGAAAAACAAAAAAAACCTAAAGATAAAGAACTTAAGCATAAACTCAGCGATGGCAGACCATGCAAGATCAGAGGGTCATCGTTTCGTCCATGAGAACGTAGAAGTACTACGAAGTATATGCAGAAAGGGGAGAAAAATAGACATTCTAGAAAATATAGAAATTAATATTAACAATAAAAATGTACTTAATACACAAACACTCCCTATTAAATCTCCTCTCCTGTTCATATTAGCCCCGCCCACAACCTCATTCAATTTTCACCGAAATCCCCCTCTCCCCAACAACGGTCTCATACTGCCACCGCCCCACCCGCATGTAGTCGATAGTCTATCTTCTAGTTTAAGCTTTAGTTTATTACTGACTATGACGCAGGAAGCGTCGAAAACGTTTTAATAAATATTTAATTAAAGTGTTGTGTGGAGTAAACAACGTTGTTTTATTTTAATAATGAATTATTTTTTTCAATAAGCTAAAAATTTTGAAAATAGCTTTTTAAAAGTTAAATATTAGAAAAAACACATGAAACTACAAAACTAGATAAAGTATAATTATTTTAAAATCATTAAACTAACGTACTAATATCCTTTTACATTCTTATTGGAGCATAAATCAAATACTTGACCAATTTATTAACAACGAATGGAAAAATCTATTAATATCAGAATTTAACCAAAGTTATGGAAGAATATAGGAATTATTCGATTTATTAAAATCATAATAAAATAGTTTGAACGTGCTTGAATTTATGTTAAAAATATTAAATGCAAATCTAAATGAAGACTGCCTATCAAAATTATTCTGTAGCCGTATTATTTTATATTGTTTATTTGCATATGTCCGCACCTCACAGGGAATTGTATTACGTACCTACTTGTTAATTTAAATAATACAATTATTTCTCTTAATTTAGAAATGGTCGTTCAAATTAATTTAATTGTAAGAATACATACTTATATATTTTTAATTCACGAAAGTAATGTATCAAGTACATTGTATTATTTACGTATCTCACCGGAATAGACTCCCATCGATATGTACATTTTTTATTTTTAAGTTATAAATATATAGACGTACGACAATACTTGAAATGAATAATTTCATATACATACTCGATTTGATAGATGTATAATGAAAAAATAATAATTTTCTTGTTTTTTGGAATCATTACTGTTCAGATGAATATTTGAAGAACAAAAGGCCGGCTTGTGGATGCTTCCTTGTGGAACTATCTAATTATAAAAAATAATAAAAGTGTAAATAAGATAAATTGTACGGAGTACAGCTGACTAATTATAACAATCGTTTAATAATTTCGCCCTGAGGATCCTCAGATTATCTGTGCGCACAGAATATCGCAGCCCGAGATTACAGTTCACAGCCGCGCAGGAATAAATATATTAATATACATTTATATTGATAAAACATTTGTCAAGCTGAACAGAACATATTTTCGACCGAATTACGTTTTCCACTCCAGAGACGCCCAACTTTCCGCACAAACGAATCCATTCACGGAGTTCTTCTCCGACAGGGAGAATCTTATTTATCCAACTTTAGATATTTCCTCCATGTCCAAATTAAGAAAATATTTGTTACGAGGGGACTTGAAAATACAAATGTGAAATGTGTTATACCGTGAGTTATAGAGTTGGTTGTTATAGTAAGTCATCGAATGACCTAATACGAAATCCGATATATAGCCAATAGCATTAACTTACGGTACTTCGCGGGGGTGAGCTATCTTCGGAGACTACTTGCCGTGAGGCTGAAGCCCGAGTTTCCCCGAGAGACCTGAGAGTCACTTTATCGGGGCCAATACAATTAAAGTTTATACCAAACAGATATTTTTCCACGTACATAAAAAAAATATTACGTGTCTTTGCTAAACTACTATACTATAAGTGTTTTCTAGGCTAATCTGACTTTTTTCGTCGACATTTCGGATCTAATTGCAGGGTCCATCATCTGGGCTGATGTGATGTCTAACTGTTGGTATTGTGATTAAGCACTGGTTTGCAGTACCGTGTAGAAAGCAGGATATGTCGTTTTAGGTACTGGCTTGCAATACCGTGTTGAAAATAGGTACAAGTTACCTACGCCTATTCTTTACGCATTAGAGCCAATTATTTGACATAGAATTTCTATAATGGCTTGCCTTTGTAAAAAAATAGGTAAAAATTCTCAAAGATGTAATCTTGTTCAACGGGAATTGATAGCCTCGGGTACTGAGACTTAATAACGTCGAAAAGGATAATAAAAGGCTAATGGAAAATATCCATTTCAAATATTGACCGAATAATACACAGTACAATGATACACGTATTGACAGCGACAAACAGTGCCGGGAATATCAATAAGTAACATTTTGTATTTGACGCGGAGTTCTTGAAAGCTTTTATTTGTAAAGACATGCTTTATTTACGATTTACTGTGCGATTACGTATATGTATATGTTCAACCTGTGTGACCGATACCTGCCAAATATATTATATACATATGCTACTGAATAATTTGTGGGTTTTGATATTCATCCATGTCGGTACCTCATGACTGAGCGGTCTCGTCATATTTTCTCATGTCTGGTCACATAACTTTATCTCGCAGCTACCGTCATCAGTAATTGCGGACCCGAGATAATTGAAATCCTCGATAATTTCAAGATCTGGAAGGAGATCTATTCGTGGAAGCTGTTTATGTCGATCAATGATAACATTATGTTTTCGTTGTTTATCAAGAAGATTGTCTTGCAGATGAGATTTAGTGCAGTGGCTGCTTACTTTCACTTTCTGCACCGCAGTTCATGGCAATTTTGGCTGTCACAGCAGTTCATATAATAATCTGACAACAAATCAGTTCCAAGATATTCTTTCTGTGCTTTATTTCGGTACACTCGGTGCACCGACTCACCGACTCACCAACTCACCGACTCACCGTAATAACGTTTGCGTAGCATCCGAATAAATGTAAGGCATCATTTCATTAAAATATAAATGCATCAATGCCTAGTTGTGGAAAATATCATATTTTTTGTTTCCTCCAAGTTTAATTATTTTTGATACTTAATATTAGTGTTAAATATCCCCGTTTCATCATTCGGCATATAACCGGTTCTGAGAACGACCTCGATATAAGAAAAGGTTAGTGAGTGTGTTCTACAGCCGAGCAATTAAATCTCAAGTAAACATAATTTCAGCATGCGGAAAAAATGTAAACAATCTAAATATTTTGTTTTTTAGTATCATTTTATTTATTAATGCACTGTTATTTTCTATATTTTAAGAGTGAAGATCTAAAGGGAGCTCTTTTTATCTTTTTATCGGTTATCCTTCACACCGTGGGTAATGGAATGGAACATCAATTAATTGATTAAAAATTTTAGAGAATTACATTCAAATACGATTAAAAGCAAAATTAGACTTAATTTTTATTAATATGTATCAAAAAATTTGAGAAACCACCGCACATTTTCTAATAATAATAATTTTTAATTGCCTACGTCAATAATTTTAGCTTGTGGATGAATATGTAATTTTGTATCAATTAAAAAATAAAAATTTCCTTAAAATCAATCTTATTTCGTAAACAAACAAAAAAATGCGCAAAATTCTTACATTATTTGTTTAATAAAAAAAATCTACTAAAAGTAAGTAATGAAGTTTGCCAGAAGCTCGAGAGATCGCAGCTGACAATGCAGGTCCATGCATCACGGAAGGAGAGGCTGAGTCTTGGATCCTGGATGCAGAGGGCCCCATTCACGCTACACAAAGGACTGCTTACTGCCGCAAACGACTGTCAACTGCTCAACGTATCGCGAAAATAAAAAAATATCGAGTTTTATTTCCAGGGTAGAAAATAGGAGAAAACCGAATAATTCTTCCGTAAATTCAGTTGAAGGGACTGCCGAAGTATTTAATGTGCAAAAGGTTTCGTATTTCGTGGATTGTTTGAAAGCACGATCCAGCTAGCAGGTAGCAGGTAGCAGGTAGCAGGTAGCAGCTGGCTTGCATTCATTTTCTCAGCGTACAACAATTAACTTACACTAATAGATAAGCGATTGCTTATCAGAGATTGACGATTGTCTATTATTCTTACAGAGAAAAAATGGTTTATTGGAACATATAACGCTTTTAAGAATATTTATTTTTAATATATAGCTTTTATAGTGTTAGTGCGTAGTTATATACATATAACAATGGAAAAATCAACAAACGCATTCGAATAAAATAGATGTTGTTAATAATTGAAAAATACAAAAAGATAACTAATACTTGTACGTTAAAAAATTAACAGATATAAACTTTACTTATTTACAAAATTCAAACATATCGTGCATATTTTTTGTGGATACCGTGTTTTTAACTAATTTCAAACGACAACCTCGCCCACTGACCAATTAAAACTCAAAGCGTCATCAATACACGGTTACACAGTTCCTGTACGTAATACGTGTGGCATTACTCGCACTTACACAATTATTCTTTCTAAATGAAAAGTTATATAAAAATGTTTAAAAACATTTAAACGAATATTACTAGACAATAATGAAAAAATAAAATATTTATAAAGTAGACTACCCACTTATTAAATCACTATCGATTGTCAAACCAATCGAGAGAGCAAACATTTTTATTAAAATTAGAATTCCGGTAGTGTATTATATTAACCCATATCAAAGATACGTTTTAACGTGATGCACCTTCTTGATCTGGTAATATTTTTTGAATCGAAAAGAGTAAATATGCTATCAGTTAGAAATACTGGATATACTACCTGGATATTCAGACCTGTTAACATAATTAGACATAATATTGTGGCCTAACCATCGGTTAGTATCTATGTTAAATGATCGCCATTATAATTGGACTTGTCGAGTAAATTGCAATTCATAGCTTGATTTTGTCCATTTCATAGCCTTTTCTTGTAATAGTAATTATTTGACTCACTCCTCGCTATTATGCTCAAAAATTTACTCCCGTATACGGGATACAGAAGCGACCGGCCAGCCATGCTCAGACAATTAGACTGCTTCCGCGCTTCTAGACGTATTCATTTTAAAAACTATGCAAGATTGTTTTTTTTAATGTATCTTGTCATTATATTCTTAATCATACAACATGTACGCTTAATATTTTTCATTTTAGGGCGAATATAAGAAAATTAGCGGTTTTATAAAATAAAAATAATATTTTCCTAGACGATACAAAATACTTTATACAGTGATAATTTTATTTAAGTACAGACAGTGGGCTTTATGGGTATTTTAACACATATCTACTAAGTCCTGACTTGACTATTTTATTTCATAAATTATATGATACAATTACTGACGATGGTAGCTGCGAGCCAGAAATTAAACGACTCTTGGGTATGGTGAAAAGTTCTATGTCCAGACTTAACAAAATATGGAAAGACCGCGGTATTTTCAACAGCTTGTACAGTACAGTCTCTAGGAAATCCTATATTTTTATATGGTGTGGATTCATGGCCCCCGAAGGCAGGGGAGAGAAGGCGGATCGATTCCTTTGAGATGTGGTGCTGGTGTACGACGCCATTGGGTGACCAAATAGTCGTATGTGTTACGCACCGAGTTCATGTTCACGGCATATTATTATTTATTGACCTCTGAATATTTAAACGTGCATACTGTGCACCCACTAAATTTACATGCGATACTATGGCTTTTTACTTCGTCTAATTGTACACGTGTGGGCGATAAGATCTCTTGCAGAAGCAACATACAGGGTGAATATTATGTTTCAGGCCGATTCTGTTTGGTCGCCATTTTGGTTTGGCAGACATTTATCAATTCATATATAGTATTCGTATAGACTAGTTGATTACAATTTATTAATGATCATCTGACGTCTCACTAACTTGTTTAAATCAAAACATTTTACCTAAATAGTCGTTTATTGTGAATACACAAACAAAGATCACCACGTGCAGGCAAGTTAACCATTCAACGTATAATGCATAATTTTGAAACTCTATCTATACTGGCAGATAAGCCGACAACGGGACGATAACGTGGCTGAATTAGGTTGATTGGGCCTGCAACACACGTGGTTTCAATAAGACGGTGTCACCTCACACACAGCCTGAGATACGCTTGAAATTTTGTAAAAAAAATTTCCCGCCCCCATAATGTCTAAAAGTGGTGATATCGAATGACCTCCTCGATCATCTGATTTGACGGCTCCCGACAATTTTCTGTAAGGGTATTTGAAATAAAAGGTCTACGCCAATAAGTCAATAACAATTCCGGTGCTACAGAACAATATTCGAAATGAGATTGCTTAAATATAACACGCAGTGTGCGAGGATTTTTTGAAAAATATGATTAAAAGAGCGCGCACTCGCGCCGCTGCTAGAGGCGGCCATTTGGCCAACGTCATATTTCTTGCATAATTGTAACAAACCAAGTAATTAATAAATTAAAACGATATAAAAAAGTTATATTTCATCTTCTAGTTATTTAAAAACAACATCGGCCTGGAATATAATATTCAAAGAAAGCAAATAATACCCCGATAATGTGTCTTCCTCGGAGCCTATATTATTTACAAGAAAAGATTGTAAAAATGTGTGAAATACTATACAAAACTATTTTTGTACCAAGTTTTATCTCAGACGATAAATCAAAAATTCTCTGCAGCAATATCTTCTTACTTATATATAATCTTTCAGACTGAACCATTTTCCACGGTGCGTCTGGCCTGAAGAATGTTTTAGAGATTCGGGGAAAATTCAAAAAAGGATTTATTTGTAAAATTCCTAAATTGAACAGCTCTTGTTTGACGTGCCCAATGCCGTGTTAATATCGATATGATGATATCGAAGCCAACCTGTTATAACTACTGTGTACTCTAAGCCTGTGTGTCCGTAAGCCATGTGATAATGACAAAACAAAAGTGAACTGTGAAGGGGCGCCACAAGGTATGATTTAACTAAGGAATCGAAGCGGGAGTGCATGGAGTGGAGTAACAGTTTTGAAGTTTCCTTAGTGCTCAATACAATCGCATTTAGAGAAATGAGTAGTTTTAGCATGAAAGTACTCTACCGACGATTTAACAATTCGACAATTCTCCACCGTCCGGCGGACTGCAAATTTATTTTTTTGCCATGCCATTTACCGTCTAGGTTACAATTTAATACCGTATTCACTTTCACGAATAATGTCTACTTTTCTCTGAAACGAACAAATTAGTATACCGTGACACGCGAGCAGAGAAGATTATGGTTCACTGTGTTTAGTGATAATAACATCTTCGTGTGATAGTAACCGACTTAAATAGAATATAATACTTAGGTTCAGTCATTCTTATGTTCTCACATTATTCTTAACAAAAATATATATTGTATACACATATTCTCGCATTTAGTATCTTAGAGCGAAATGGTCGAGACCGAAAATCTCGCGCTGCACGACGGACGGAATCAGGTGAGTGGAATCAGTAGTTTATCTGCAGCCGGTAGCCGCCCCCGGCGGGTGCCCGGTAGGGGAGATGGAGGGGGGGGAACGGTCACCGAGAGATAAGCCACGCGGTCCAGTACTAAGTGCTCCCCCACACGGCCACACAGCCGGTCGCACTCCCGCTGTGCTGTGACCCCACTTACCCTCGCCTACACACACACACATTCGCACACACTCAGCGCAGTTGCATAATATTGAGCAGCACGTTGCGAGAAATATTATCTCTATATGTTAACTATACAAATACACGTTTTATTCTTCTGCGGGCGTGGAATGCTGCGCCAAATATAATTGTTGATCTCTTATGAAACCTAATATTAGTTATGACTTCATAAAAATAATTATTATTTTATTCACTTCATTTATTTGCATATCTAGGAATATAATTATGTGGAGTTAGTATGAGGAATTAGTAATTAGGATTATGCTGTTCATATTTTTATTCAAAACTCATTATATTGTTGAATATGGTACGTTGGGTAACTTTAATCCGTCATTATTTTTAAATTTCAGAAGATTATTTATATAAATTTTAACTAACATTTCAAAGCTGGGAAGGATTAAAAAATGAAGTTTTTTGCATATCTTTCCCTTAGAACGACAACATCATCCTTGACATTTTGGTCAAAAGTGACTTGTATCGTATATCCGTATATTTTGTCACAAAATTCTTAGAAAAATTTTCTCTTCAAAATAATTATAAAAATATGTCAAATTACCTAGTGGTTAAGGAGATAATAAGAAAACAAAGTTATGTATAATTTATATATGTATATGTTATGTATAGATAGGTAGAATGTGCCCCAAATAATGAATCGCTTTATTATATTACACTACTTTATGTACCACTAATCTTTTTAAATTCCGCCTCACGGACGATGAACCAACCCGCCGACAGTTATTGTATTGTACAACAGACACGATATACCAAAGTGTATAAGAACTATCTAGCTTTCGCTTATTTTCGTGGAAATGTTGCAATAGAAATACAAAATCGTATTTTAGTCTTGTAATTATATTATTTTGGAAAAAAACTTTAGTAGATACCCAAAAAGGATAGAACGTGGGCTATGTTTGTTCCCTTTACAAGCTCACCAAAGCGTTTTAAGTTTATTTTATTATTAAATATTTGTATTATTACCTTACATTTATTTATTAGAAATAACTTTCATTTGTAGACTCCACCGCATGCAGGTAGAGGTATAAATATATCGTACGGCCAAAATGCATCGCGAGTTCTCTCGGGGGCGGGAGCGGCATGCGGCGCGGGGCGGGGGGCGAGGGCGGGCGTTGCCGGGTCAGAGTTAGTGTTACGGGAAAAAGGATTTCAGCCGAGTTCGAAAAGTGGAAGGAAAACTATAAAAAGCGTGGAAAGATAACGCCGAATCCACCATTCAATTTTGTGGAACTGCCGGGATTGTCCGCCAGACCTCCCCCCTCCCCCCGCCGCGCTCCTCGGTCACTTCTCCGTTCGGTCCGAGGAGGCCATCAACTTTTATTACAACCCTCTATCCGAATTCATTTAACACATGACTGACAAAACTCGGTAAGAACATTCTCGACTCGCTGGACGTGCCGGGGGCGAGTGACCTCACCCCACCCCACCCCGCCCCACCCCACCACGACCGTCGCCCGGGGGACCGAAGCGCGACACGGTTCTTAGAGTTAATTCCAACATTTTAATGATAAATGAAATGCATTCACACGGTATTGTCACGACATGCTTTGAAACACATAGAACGTTCTGGATGTCTATGGTAAGCATGTAACTCGTAATTATTTATCAGCTACAAATATGTCATTTCAATTAATTTTATAATTTTTTATATTTAACGCAAAAAAGTTGTAGTTTTTCATTTTTATAATAAATAATTTGTTAGGTTTACTTTTCATTTGGTATTGTGACAAATAATCCAACTTTGTCCACCGACCATAATTCACCAAACATTTATGGAGGCTACTTCAGATTTTATTTTGTTCGTAACCTTTTATGCGTTCGATGCTCAAATGACACTAGGCAAGTCGTTGACCAAATTGGAAGCTAAGCACGAGAGAGAGAGAGAGAGAGAGCTGTAGAAAGAAAAAATCTGTAAAAAACCTTATATATCAATCGGACACAAATCAAAAGAAGAAGAAGATGAAAAAGTGAAAAATTACTTATGATCTGGATCCATACATGTAAGTGTCATTGTCAGTAAGAAAAATGAAGTGAAGTGTAAGTACATTGTCTTTTATTACGAGCAAGAAAAAACAATACTTTGTGTAATTGTACGAATTTTTACGACTGCCAAGTGTATTGAGCATCTATCGTATCTATGGTCGCACTGTTAAATGCGACACAATGTAAATGACAGATGAATGTTTACGATTTTTCGTAATATTTACGAAAGTTCAATAATCATTTATGTAAACATGATCTCAGTTTTTTTAAGAATGTCTTTAAGTGGATATATTGTAACGTACGAAACATATGTCTTATTCATATCGTATACAAATTATGCAAATTTATTACAAAAATCGTGGTTCAGTTCGCGAAACTTACCGTGCGCTACGTCTATTTTATGGTCGATATCCGACCAAGCTTTTCAAATAACCATGGATCGTTTTTGCATCACGTATACTCTAATTGGTAATACGCTTCCGCGGAGTACGTCGTACAGTGCGCACCTGCTGCTGCGCAGTGCTGTAGTGGAGCGTAATATTGAAGAGGACCCGAATGAGTCGATCCACCATCGTGCACAGCAGTAGATCCATGATAATTGACTTTTTTGTTCCCTAATTGAATGGTTATAATGTGGAAGAGTTCTGGTTTCAACAAAACGGCGCAACATGCCATATAGCGTGCACCACAATCAATTAATTGAAGGAAATATTCGATGAGCGCATAATTTCGCGTAATGGACCTGAAAATTGGCCTTCAAGATCATGTTATTTAACAACTTTGAATTATTTTTTGTAGAGATGTGTGAAGTCTCTAGTCTGCGCCGATAAACTAGAGATGACAGATGACTTGGAAGCCAACATTCGTCGCGTTATTGCCGATATACGACCCCAGCTGTTCAAAAAAGTAGTCCAAAATTGGAAGAATAAAGCGCAAAATTCCAGATTGCGCTGCTCCAGATCCAGCTGCGGCGCCTATATGCATGAAGTTATATTTAAACACTAATGGCATAAAATTATCTTTCCAATAAAGCCAATATCTATATATCAATAAGCCAAAGTTCTATACCTCTAAAAATAGCAACCTTTACAAATGTAAAGTTTTCTATTCAAACGAATATACGGTTAATATGACTAATTAATGTTAAAGATCACTTAAAATCGAAATGTGTGCACCGTTAATTCTCTGTCCATTCCAAAACATAAGAACAATGAAAATAAATTTTGATTTTACAAATCCTTATTAATATCTTATTAATTTATTTAGGTCCACATGAAAATCAAAATATGAGAGTTTGTTCTTTGTCTTTTCTACTTCGACAAATATAGAAAAAATATAAATTCTTCAAACGTAACACAAAGAGATGTATATTTCTATAATTCATAAATTTCAAGAGCTCACTCACAAAATCAACATTCCTACACATCATATAATATGGCAATTCTTATTACAGACTTAAAACGGATTACTAGTATATTATTTGAACATTTTTATAATTTGTTTGCTAATTACACAATAATAAATATTTGTAAAACAACTGTTTTTTAAATTCATTGTACTTTAGATCTAACCTTATAACCGCAAATTAACCTCAGTGTCATTTTATCTCAAAATAAGATGGTAGTGCCATAAATTACAAAACACATTCAAAACATCATGATATGAGAAGTAATAGATTAATATTAATTTTATTTTATACGGGTAGGTATATCCAAACCTAATCACATTCAAATCGAGACTTCATCAAACTTGATATAGCCTTGCATCGTTCAAACCGCTGAGGCTTAAACGATATAAATACAAATTAAATGTATCAACTAGAAAGATATACAGAAAAAATCTATGTATAAAAAAAAAATTAATTGCTACCGGGATTCGAACCTGGACCTGATTAAAAATATATTGTTTCATTATTCACTGATCCCCAATATATATATATATATATATATCGGTAGAGCGCGAGTAATTATTATCACATTTAGCTTCAGTAACTGCGCACAATTATTTTAAAATGCTACCTGGCTACGAACATCTCTCAAGTACGGCTTTTCAATGGAATAAAATCTAAAAATTTGAGCTTTTTATGTACGGTTTAACAATAATTTGAATAGGTAATAAGTGGTAACATTAGAGATAACACTTTACTTCCCGTTGTAATAAGCAGTGTATTAAAAATGTAGGTCTGCAGCTACCCCCGGTACTGCACGCCACTGGCCACTGAGTGGAGCCAGTAATGGAATATTCATAACTTAATGAATAATGAATCTCCGTTCTGTGAAGGTTTTGAATAACCTGGGTCCGGATTACTTTCCCGATAAGTTCACCGAAACAGCGACCTCCTCACATTCCACCATCGTTACATCACCAATATTTCCATAGCGAAAGTATTCTTTTAGCGGAAAAAACGTGGCCAGGCCAGACCAAAGCGCACAGCGGCGGTTTCACCACTAATAACTCATTATTTTCACCGATAATATCATTCCACATAAATATACTAAATAAATTTATGAAATTAATCAAATACAAGACAACCAACTTGATTCGTTCGTGCAGTTATCTACGACTGACTTGCCATTTCGTATGCTAAATTAATATTAGTAATAGAATACAATGTTTTCAAAGCTATAATAAAAAGCTAAATATTTTTTAAATGCATTGCAACATAAGGGACAAGGAGCCACGGCCCCCCAATTATGACTATAATTTTCCGTTAGCGCAGTCTCTGAGTAACGATTTTCGCCATACTGAGCACAAATTGAAACTTTTTTTATCTCATATCTATCCAGAATAAATGACCTTTGCATATTTCATCTAATAATGTTTCAATTGACATATTTTTCATTAAAAAAAATTCTTCAGAAAACACAAAAAATGCAACCAAATGATGAATGGACGAATACAATGTAGCTTTGCTGCAGTAATAAGGCTCGGGTTAAAAAAATACTATTTGTGTCGCACAGGATCTAGAAAATAGTATTTTTGACGAGGCCATATGACAAACGCTCGAATCCCGGGAGCACGAGGCCCCTGGGCCAAGGACGTTATGATGGAAAATGTTGGGGGATCGCCTGAGCAGGAGTGCTTAATATAAACTGTGTGTTTTAATTTGCGAATTTGTATTTTTGTAACCAAAATAAATTAATTTAATTTACATTCTTACATTCTTACATATTATACATTATAAACAATTCTTAAAGTATATAAAAAAGGTGAACAATCTTCATAATATAAGTGTTGTTCACTGTCTCCTTAACTAGACCGAAGTCTGAACTAAAGGAGACAGGTTCATCCGTTGTCTGTCATACAAATATGAAATTATTTTATATTTTATTTTTATCTAAATCAAAAATACCCACGATTGAAACACTATGCAAAAGGAAAAATGAATATAAAAAAATTACGTAATGTTCATGTGATCATTTCCATGAATGCTCAGTTTCCTTTCTGCCAACACCCAATAACCAGCTCCTGAGACGGTGTTTGAGATTACCCATCGAGAATTGTTTCATACTGTTCGGCAAAATGTTATAGGCTTTGGGGACCAGAAACATGTGGAAGAATTGACCAAAGCTGGTTTTCATTTTAGGCTTCACGGTGATCCTATTATTTTTGCTCTCATAACGTAACTATGAGATGGATATTGATGAAGATCTTTGTTGGATTGAAAATAAAGTATCAGCCTTTTTACATAGAGTTGTCGAATATCAAGAAGCTGACATTCCTTAAACAGTGAGTCAGAGGGAAACCTATATGGTTTTTTGTAGATGATTCTGAGAATGGATTTTTGTGTGATTACTAATTCAACTTCACCCCAACCTAAGATCGCGTAGCTAAGAAGAATTAATCCCGAGTGATCACTCGACCTTGTGACATATAAGACATCGCGGTCACATGTGGTAAAAAATTAATAAAATGCCCGCGATGTCTCTAGGTATAATAATATTTTAATATTTAATAAAAATGTAGCGCATTAAAACACTCGAATGACCGACCGTTTTCACCTTTCACCGCCAGGCGGCACACGTATCGGTCACATGGAGGCGAGGCTAGGGCTGTAAGCCTGCTCCAATTGGTTCGGCGTGAGTCCGTCTCGTGGGGTATAAATAAACTGTCGGTTACCGAGTAAGAGCAACTCTACGGTCTTCTCAAATCCTTCCTTCATAATCGACCGTTCAGAGTTAAACTCAATAAAACCACCCTCTCCACCACCAGATTCATGAAAGCCGGCGTTCCGCAAGGCTCCATTCTCTCCCCTTTTCTTTACAACATATTCACGAGCGATATGCCAAAACCGACTGATAGGTACTCCATCACAGCACTTTATGCAGACGACACTGCAATCCTTACAAACTCCACAAGCCCCGCCACCATTACCGATAGGCTTCAACAGCATCTAGACTCCCTCCAATGTTGGTTTGAAACTTGGCGCATCGCCATTAATCCGTCCAAAAGCGCTGCCATCCTCTTCGCGCGAAAGCGCAAACGCGGCCTTCAGCCCAAAGGCCACGTCTCCCTCAATAATATTGACATTAAATGGCACAAAACGTGCAAATATCTCGGCTTAACTTTGGATAGGAAACTCAATTGGAACGCTCACATCACCTCTTCTCTCAGGATAGCAAACAAGGCAAAGGGATCCATCTTCTGCCTCCTCAACAAATATAGCCCCATTCAACTTAACATCAAAATACTTCTCTACAAATCCCTTCTCCGCCCCCTCCTCACTTACTTGCCCCATCTGGGCCACGGCTAAATTCGTTAAAAAACTTACAGTCTACCAAAACAAAACCCTCAGATCCATTCTCCAAGCCCCGTGGTTTGTGAGAAACTCCATAATTCATCGCGATACCAACACCCCCCAGCTCAAATCCCACATTCGCGACCTAGCTACCAGATTCTTCAAAAAACTCCAGGATATTCCAAACAACTCCATTTCCACCCTCGGTAGCTATAACCCAGACGCCGACCCCGACAATCTCTTCCCCATTTCCCTCCTCTACAACCCTGCTCCAGTCCCCTGAAGAATGGCTGAAAAGAGGCTTAGCCCAAAATTCTAATAAATTAGAAAAAAAAAAAAAAATTCTTAGCTCACAGTGCCTAGCAAGCACCCCATTCTTCGGGGACAATTCCTTTCCAGCCGCCACACTCCAGATTACGGAGACAAGGGGGCACTGCCCCTATCACTCTTTAAATCATTTATAGTTACGTACGAGTAAGAGCATTCTCGCCGCCGCGCTATTGCAGTGAACACGACTAGTTCTATTTTTTACTTCGCTTCTACTTTGGACGACCTGGATTTCCCTGGACGACGATTTTTGTTCGGACTGGACCCCGTGCACCGCTGCACAGACATTGTCTGAACCACCACCAGAGGAGTGAACCGGCGAACCATCACTGCATATAGTTATTATTTTCCTGTGTGTAACACTACATTTTGTATTAGAATCTGAGGAAATATCTCATGAATTCATCGAGTGCTTAATCGGTTTTTCACTGATAAAATGCTATATGTTTTCTTTTCATTTTATTTATATTGTGTTCAAATTATGTAATAAGGCTATTTGGGCACTGTTTTTAGACAGTGAATAGCGTTTTTTTCTAAACCAGATCACACTACATCAATGGCGGCGAATAAGTAGGACCGATATGAGAGCTTTTACTCAAAAAATGTTCCTAGCTAAGCGGAGAGTCGCAATTCACTGATTTAATACTATTTTCACAACACAGAAATTTAGGTCTACTTTGGAAATGGTCGGGAATATGTATAAACCTATAAAAATCAAATGTAAAAAAAAGTTTTTTCAGAAGCAGCCATCAATATTTAATATAAAAAACATAGAATGGTTATATGTTAAAGAGAACAATAAAATATTCACAAGGTATAGAGATTATTGCGTGCGGTCAGCCCGTGGCCTGAATATTTCTAACTCCTTGAAGTTAGAATTCAATTTGTTTGTCGTTCATATTAAAACCCTTTAATTTATTACATGTTATAGTTCTTATATTGTAACATTGGAAGCAAGAACAGACAATATTTATTTTGAATAATGGCAAGGCTGGTTAATCAAGGTAGCAAATGAGATGGGTGCATTTTTTTATGATGGCGGCCGTACCGTTTCCGCGAGGATGAACTGACAGATATTTTTGATGCCGGACCTCAGCCCGTATATTAAAATTTGGCGGTGCGCTATATTGACGGATGTAAGAGAGGATATGATTGACGGTTTGGTGGGGGTGGATAGAGATTCCATCGGAAACTCCGATCTACTCAATTGCAAAAGGAATCTGGAATTGTACAGGACCTTCGTGAGTGTTTGAGTTTCTAGATGGGAACTGCTAAGGGGCTCTAGGACCTCTAGGACTCCCAATGTCTAATTGGGACTCAGCGTCTTTTTAATTTCTTTCTTTATACTCTGTTTTTAAATTTTTTAGTTATATACTTTATTATCTCATTTGTTGTTTTCATTTTGTTGTATTGTAGTTTCTATCTTATTTTCTTGTGTCATTGGGATAATACAGCCGGCAGTGGTGCTCTGATGACTGGTCAGTTTATTGTTAATTTTATATTGTCCTTTTCCCTTTTTCGGGGTTGTGTTCTTTTTCCCTCGGCTCCCCGACCAAAGCTACATTTAAATTTATTTGTTTTTTTATCTACTACGTCTATTTGTTGAAATGTTTGGTAACTATCAATAATGCATTTTACTAACTGTGTGCACACTATTATATCTTTGTAAATGTTTGTTAACTTTCAATAAATAAAGAATCGTTGCCAATGAGGGTTTATTTTATGGCGGCCTTGCGGCTCCATCTTGTCACTATGTGCAAGATGAAATCACACAGCAGCCTATTAAAATTTAAAAAATGCCGAATGAGTAGGACCATAGAACCATATAATAGCTTTTGTTTATAAATGGTTTAAGTATAAATTATGGTATAAGTTCACCCACCCGCATTGGTTATTTTTATTTTATTATTAAAATGTTAAAGGTTAGTATGTAACTAAAATACTACAAGGGTGAGTTCACACCAAACTGTAACAAGTGTGGCGCTCGGGGGAAAAGATTCTAATCAATTAACAATTCTAAACAATGCAATTATACTGTTGCAGGAATTGTAATTCCTTTATTACTGTGGTTATTGGTGTAGCTATAATTTTGGACTGCGTGCCGAGGACAGCGGCGTCAGTTGGTTCATCGTGCATACTATGAAGAGGCAATCTTACTAATGGATGACGGAAGGGGATGCAGTCCGTTGAGCCCTGTATTCACGAACAGATGAAGATGGATGCTGTCTGCGGAATACCAGGAAAGTGCCTCGTGATACGCTGAACTCTTTTGGTAAAATTTAGTAAAATTGCCAGGTCAGCCTGCCGCACCCCTAGCTAGGATCACTATGTGACGGATCTTTACGATGATTAGCGTCGCATATAATATATGTTCTCTGCACCCCAACTCTTTAAACTCATAACACCTATCCTCGAGCATTCGCTTTCCAATATACATCATTTTAAAGGTGCGTTTAGGTTAACATTGTGATAATGCCTATATAGTATATAATTTGTTTTAGGAACAATTTTCAGTTTTTTTAACACAACCTGTAAAGCACACGGTAAATGTGATACATATAGTGATTTCTTGTTACTAAAAATATTAAGTAATAATGCTTTCGGGATTGTTTTCGTTGTGCAACGACCTTGTAAGTGAGTGGGAGAATGAGTGAGCATGTGGCCCTGGTGATAGGACTCACTGCATATGATCTGCCGGGCTGGTGCAGTCGATGGATGACCGATCCTTCAGACCAACGCCACAATGTATATTGAAAGCTAACACAGTCAATATAACATTACTGTCATAGTTTTTAAATATACATGTATGAAATGAGATATAACTGCTTGGTTTTCTAATAATGGAATTATTTGAATGAAATCCTTAAATTTTAACATTTTTCTGTTCCACATTCCACATTCTCTTACATACAAAATTCATTCATTAACCGGTCATGCAAATACCATAATGAGAAATTTACAGAAATTGACTTGTTCAACATTAATCTTACTACGCTCAAACGGTTATTCTTATGAACCACCATAATCTCAATTTTGGCCATTCACTCTACCTATAAATACACACGTTGTTCTCCCTTTACCGCAACAATAGTTGCAACCTCCCCACCATTCTCCCTCTTTTTTTTCTTCTTTTCATTAATTTTCTACATCTAAACATACTTATGTATCTAAATATTTTTGTAGATTTTCATTATTAGTATCACATGTTAAATAGTTATCATGTTTATTACAATATGTTTACACTGTCAAAATCCTTCAATAAAATAAAATTTCCAAACCCCCTGTAAAAGGTTTCCCAGTGTTTTCACATATTGCCCACACAAGGAAAATATGCATTAACCATAAAATAGTGACCATTAAATATTACGTTTCTTCTGATGTTAATTCGTAGCTAGCTACATGCGGGAGCAGTCGCTTTGGCCTCTGGAGTTCGTCATTACTATGGAAATAGATTATCGTTGCAATCTCAGGAAGACGAGTTTTATAAAACGAAAATAGAAAAATATAATTATGCAAATATAATTCGCAAAATAAATAAATGGTATTACAACATGATGTTCATACAATAAATGTTAAATATAGCATAAAATTCTTTATTCAAAAATTAATATCACAAAACAATACAACTGAACAAGTGACGCAAAATATTATTTTGTCTTTGATGAACAGGAATGTATTCGACAATCGTTGTCAATACTGTGGATGACGCACACAGTGTGCGGTAGACCCTCATAGATGAGATTCATCCCTGCACGGCAGCCAGAAGGAACAGGATGGGTGCTTTGACGTTAGTAATGATTATTTCGATATGATTTCGGACGCCACAGGCTGTATGGTGATATCTCTGACCAATCAGAGAAATGTTTCCCGATGTGGAATATAAATAACCCTCGGCAGTGATGATGGTATCGATTGAACGACTGGATTTACTAGGTAAAATTTATTTTTTTGCGCCACTAGTATGTCGGAGAGAGTTGATGTATGAGTATAACATACTTGAATGACCAAATGAATGGGGACGAAATAAAAGAAAGATAAATGAAATATTTCCGGAAACGTACTAGAGGGTTGAGCATGCAAATTAGGAATTCCCCAAGAGACTTTCTGGGGTAAGCATGAGTGACAAAAATGATATGAATGCAACAGCATATATATATATATATATGTACATATATACTTATTAGTATGAAAGAAATAAAGTATGCAATAAAGCATATGAAAAATGGTAAGGCTGTGGGGCGTGATAACGTTGCTGCTGAATGTATCAAGGTTGGTGGCCCATTAGCTGCCTCATACGCTCTTCAATCAATGTTTGGAGGAGAGTCACACTCTGATAGCTTAGAGAGGGGTTGTTATTATGCCACTCTATAAAAGTAAAAAGTCGTGAATGGAATGTGGTAACTATAGGGTAATTAGTCTACTGAGCTCGGTTGCTAAACTATATGGAAAAATTCTAATAGAAAGAGCAAGATCGGTGAGTACATGGGACCTTTGTGGATGGAAGAGAATGCATGGATCGGATCTTTCCTCTACGAGTGATGACGGAAAGATGAGTGATAAAAGTTTTTAACGAAAAACCAAACACTTATGCTTTTGTGGATGCAAAAGATGTATGATAGTTTTTTTATATTTTTTTATCTACTATTAATCTGTTATAATTATAATTTTCGGGTAATCAGTTAAAATTATTTTTTTAGTTATAAGAGAAAGGTTATGGAAGGTATTCTCTGATTGCAGGGTGAATAGTAAACTTATACAAGCAATTGAATCTCTATACGAAGGAAGTTCTGCGTGTGTAAGAATCAATGGATCATTCATACCATGGTTTGACATGACTCCATAGATGTTCAACTTGTATCCATAATAATATTACGATTCCCCGTATCTTATCTATGACTACTGGACTGTATTTGATGTCTAGGATATCTTGGACTGTATTGTATTATTGTGTCATTTGACAGTAAAAAAAATATTCGCCAAAGTAGCAAACGTATTTCTAATACCTTTAGATTAATAATACTCAATGGTTAGTTGCAAACTCAGATTTTGCGAAATTGAGTGACAGGAAAGCAACTATTGTTTTAACACCAACGGTCAAAAGCGCCGGGTCCGATCCTTTTGGGTTCAATATAAATTCATCGTCCAATCGTCGCCAGCGTATGAAGCAATGGCAAAAGGTAGCATATCTTTAAAAAGTGATTTCAAACTGGATTTACTTCTCACTATTCATTGGGACGGTAAATTGATAGAAGACATTACAAGACATGAACTGTGGATCGTCTACCAGTTTTGATGTCAGGACAGGGAGTCGATCAACTTTTGTCAATTCCTAAACTTAGTCACGGAGCAAAGGATGCATGTGCTTCAGCTGTGCACGAAGTCCTAGAACCTTGTTTACTTAAAGGATATGCGAATGATTTCTATACCGGAAACATCTCGAATCGAGTTTTGAATTTGGAAGTCGCGTACATCTTGATGCCTTTTCATTCTGGCACGTCATCTGTTTTTCAATTTAGGAATTTACCCGGGTAACTTTTCGTCTAATTTTGTGAAATATATTTTGCATACTCTTCGTTTGGTTGTCCATGATTTACAAATAATAATGATGGAACTTTCATTCGGTCACTCTTCCCTTGATTGTGTGTGATGACGTCTTTACATTTTCTTTATCAACTTTACTTCATAACAGTTATGTAACGAAAACGCGAAAATTTAATTTATATTGTGAGAAAAATATTTAAATGCTCATTTTTAAAGACAGTCAAAAATATTCATAGGGGAAAAGATTGGAATATTAAAATAGTTTTCAATAATTTGCGGCCACAAACTGATGAAATGACATCCCATCGGATCTATTTTTAAATCTTTTAATTTTTCCATAAAATAAACGTTGTTTCTGTATTGAATTATGCATATCTACTTAAATATTAATTTCAGAAATTCAAAAAGTTGTACATCAAGACTGTACATTGGTGCTTCTATCGTGCTTTTATTTTACTTATTTTACTGTTTGTTGTTTACTGTTTTATATCTCTCCATTTCTTTAATATGCTCTTCCTCTACTGTTCTTTACTCTGTTCCTTTAGTCTGTAAGTACTTAATTAATAATTTCGTTGTTAGTACTTGTTCTATTTTCTTTTCTTGTTTTATCTGCTTTTATTATTATATTTACGTTGGTTTAATTATTTCTTACTATTTACTTCTTACTTATGCACATATCAGTATTCAGGTGATATGTGCATATAATATTGGTAAATAGCTAAATAAGTCATTAATGGCTACATACCTCAGAACAGGTAATTTATATGTATCTAGCGAGACAAGTAGCGGCTAAATGCTTGCGTACAAATAACATTTTCACTTATTGTCTTTCCTGTTATTGTTATCTAAAAAATGTTTATATCGGTGTAAGCTGTAAATAAATTATTATTTGTTTGTTGCTGTTATTTCACCAAAAAACGCTAACTTATCATTTATTTAAAATTCATATTTATTGAGGCATTGTACGGAATAATGGAGGACAGAAGATGAATAGTTTTTATTAAGTAGAACATATTCTTATTGTGAAGTTGTAATTATTCAGAACACAGGTCTGTGATATTTTAAATACTAATTAAATGTATTAATTGTAAAGATATACATATAAAATCAATGTTATCGAAAAATATTGTTGTTGCGCTACCGGGATTCGAACTTGGATCTCTTTTCCAATCCGGGGAAGGTGCATTACCAACTATGCTACAGCGACAATAGTTTTGACAACAAATTTTCAAACCTATATGTTACACTTTTTCAAATTAATACATCTATCATTCCATTATTTGAAAGCCATCTACGTTGTTTTTACGGAATCTTAAATACCTTTGAGTAAACCGATAGCAGACACCAGAATGAATAATATTTTATAATACTAATAATAATAATAAGCATCACTAACATGGACTGATTGTTGCTGTTTCTCTGCCCATCGTAGGTTAGTCCGACTTATTGTGGTCCGATTGTCTGAAGTATTGTTCTTCCTGTGCCTCGATCTCCGGGTATTATTTCTACTGGTCTAAATAATGCATTCCCGGAGATACTTATTAGAAAAATTGTATCTCGCGAGGTACCAACCGCAATTTTTGTTCCTACCGTCGTTTGACAGCGATTCTCCGGTCGCAGTTCTTCACACTACATAATTCAATCATACCAATAATAAAAAACGGGTTCCAGTAGAAGGAATAAGAAAGTGCGTATAAGGAAACTATATCACTATTACAGCTACAATTTTTCTGATGATAGAGTGCTGTTGGTAAGTAGCGCTAATAATACGCTATTGTTGGCAAATATTGTCAATGATATATTATTATTGGCAAGTAGCGCTAATGATATGGTATTTTTGGCAACTAACGCCGATGTTACACCATCATCAGCAAGTAACGCTGATGATACGCTGCTGTTGGTAGGTATCGCCGATGATAAACTGTTAGTAGATGGCGTTGATGATACACTATTGTTGATTAATAGTGAAGTTGATACACCGTTGGTAAATAGTGTTGATTTTATAGTACCTTCAAGAGCTTTGTATCTCAGACAATTTGAATAGTGGACTTCAAACTCTCAGGTCAGCCTCTACTTCAGCCGCAGGTAGTGTTGTAGAAACAACCAGCTGTTGCCAAAGTTTAAGTTTTGTGAACGAACATTGCGGTGGCAGGACCAAAAGCGTGAAGTTCTTTGCCCTCCGTCATAAGAAACAGTGTATCAGACTTTATTAGAAAGATCATTTTCATAAGTTCAAATAACATTTTTTTATTTCAAATATAAAGATTGTGTAGGACTATAAACATTTTATGTGTAAAGCACCCTTGAAGTGAAATTTTTACGTAAACGGCGTTATAAAAATTATCCAATATTATTATTAGTATAACAAGCTAGGGCAAATATTATTAAAATAAACAGTATTTTACGCAACAGAGAACTAGATTTGAAATTACATTTACGAATACAAGAAAACATATGAACATTTAAACAGAAAGCAATAAGAGATCCATTACTAGAATGTGATCATTTTTGCCTCAATCAAAATAATACAATTTTACTACCATTTGAATATCTAAATCAACAGATTATTGTTCAAGTAATAGTGTGATAAAAACACTCGATTCTTTAAAATGTGAAAATCTTCACCTAGGAAATAACATTACACAAATTTATCACCTGACAAGCTTGTCAGGTTAAATGTAGCCAAAAACCATATCATATAAATTGGTTGAACACGAGCAGAAAGCTATTAATTTTAAATTAAAAAATGAAAAGAAAAAAATAAGACTACAATACTCTCTCAATATTATTAATCACATAAAAATTCATTTTTACAACCATTACACGCGAAGTAAATGTCCATGCGGCAGAGATCCAGTCTTCATCCAGATTTGATTTGTCCGAGGCACCCGTAAATACTTGTATCTCTGACTGGCCAGAACATCAGGAAATGCTGAGACATATTCTTGCGTTTTAGCTCGCCATGAATTTCTTGCGTCATCTTCGGTTGTAAAATTATTAAGTGTAGTTGAGGAGGATGATAGTAGTATCTCTAGCTGTTAAAACCCAGTGTTTTTGAAACGATTTGTAATCGTACCGACACGTCAGCGACCCCCACATACACACACACATACATCATGCAAGAATAACAGTTCTAACCAGGTGTTCCTGACTTATTTATGTGCAATATTCGAGGCCCTATGGTTCATATACCATAATTCCAATCATATCGCTGTATATCTTCAATGCGAGACGTTTATTTCGGACAAGCTTGAAATTGATATGGACACATTTCAGATTCAGTCTGGACAAAGTGAAAATTCAACAGTCTACCATTGTCAACTAATCATATACAGAGTTGGACGCTGCATCGGAATGCTACCTTCCCGACTAATACCGAATTATCTTATGCATCTCTTACATTAATGAAGCTTGTTCGCCTTTTTTGTATATTTATAAGAATGTTTATAATATATATATATTTTTTAAATAGAGATGCGTACACGGAATACATGTCACATCAATATTCTTATTATTTTCAAACTAAGCTAAACGCTTGCACTATGAAAATAGGACTAACTTGCCGGTGTCCTGGAACGAGGCGCGAACCCCCGATCCCTAGGTCACTAGGCCAACGTCTGGACCACTACACCAACAAGTTATTGATAATATAATATGTACGTATATTAAGAACATGAACAGAATAAATTAATTAATTTGGTCGAGTCATAACTAATTATATTGTGACATCACATGCCGAATCAAAAACTTTGGATCTTCATCATCTTTAACTCTTTGAACGCATGCGTGATAAGAACTTGGGGTTAAGACAACCCGTTCATCCGGGTTGTTTTAACCAGGGGTATTTGGGGCGCCAATCCGATATCACGTGATCTTATCATGATCGCAGAAGCATTTTTGCCTAGTGAGATAGACGCTTACCAGCCGCATGTCGTCCCACATGTCCATACACTTTAAAACAGCTAGGTAATGCCCCGAAGCGGCTACAGTCACAAAGGCAAGTCTTCGACCAGGTTGATGATTTAGTGTATAATTTATTATCTACACTTCCATTCCCAGCACTGCATAAACTCACACTCGACCTAAAGATAATTATCTCACCCCCAAAAACACATGTTTATATTTGGCCTAAAGCACCGTTTTCGGATCCGTCTTAGCTAGAAAATTGTGCTAAAATAAAACAACAAATCAAACCTACTTTGATAATTCTCAAGTGTATATAGCATTCTCAGGGGTCTGTCCATTATTAAAAGTACACAACGAGGGAGAATTAATTAACCGCGTACCAAGATGGTTAGTGTATTTCATTTTAACAATGCTTAGTAGGTATTTTAAACCGTCTTAATACAGTAAATATTTGGATTACGGCAAACACAGGTTCAAAGAACAAAGAATTATTGCGTTCATAACGTGGGAATCTTCTTAACCATTAATTCGATCACGTTGGCCAAATTAGATATTAAGCATACAAAAGTATTAAACGTATAAATGTTCATAACGTTAAATAGTTTTCGTCTTTTATGGAGTGCGTATTGCGAGTACGACCCTGTCTCCGTTTGTGCCAGTCTAAAGCGAGCGGACCCACATTTGGTTGTAGTACCGAGGGTCTCTTGCGAAAACTCGGCCTTCAGAGCTTCCGTGATACAAACATAAGGGAACATGATAATATCTAATGTAAGTCAGAGTTCGAGATCAAAAGTCGAAGGTCTTACTACTTCATATTTAAAATACCGAATATAATAAATATATTATATAATATAGTTAATAATTTTATATAAATAATTAGTACAAAATAGATATATTCATCTCAGACTCCGCAAGTGTTTCTCACTTTTATCTGTCCATTGTTATTGTGATCATTTGCAGTATCAACAAAAGTAATCAGTCGGAACTAACTGACAATCATAAGCTGCCTTAATGATGGAGATACAATTAACAGGTCTAATATCCGGTTGTTCACACTTTTTCTTTAGTCGATACAGCTTAGTACAAACCCAGGTGTACTTTTGCTTGTGTAGGCTACTTCCGCTCAAACTAAAACACCCATTTGCCAAGATCATTAAAACTTAGAGGTGGGAAAGTGACTTCGTTCTTCAGTGCCTAACGACCCGGGCCGATAATCACTAACCCATAAGTTAGAAAAATGATATTTTGTTTCGATCTAAGCTAATTTTGAGTACAAGAAGAAAAATCCCTTTTCAAAAAAATTTTTTATTATTCATAAATTTTGAGCTTAATTCACAGAAATTAATATTTTATCAATTTACATAGCCTCAATATCTCAATAACTAAGGATCAAATTCAGATCTATTACCTTCTAGGCAAGGGCAATGTGTTGATACAGCTGATGCTAATATGTGGAGGACGTCTTTAAAATTGTTTAGGACGATGTTAATATACCTTACTGTTTTATTGAAGTTTAATACATATTAGGTGCATTCATTATATTATATAATACTAAATTTAAATTTGATTTTCTTGTATTGGTAAAAGAATCTTAGTACTAAAAAAATATTATTTGAAATTTATTGCAATGTATGTTATAATATATTTAAAGAATACATAATTCTGTTTAATAAAAAAAATATTATAATTTTAACAATTTTTTAAATTTTTATCAGTTAATTAATGTAAAAAATCATAATTCAAGTGATAATAACAAACATTAAACCAATGACATGTTTTCTCTGCATTAACAATAGACAAGATACAATGTTTGACAAGAATTGGATTAACTTATTGAATTGATACAATAGGTTCTTACACATTGGACTTTAATCACATCTCCAGAAGAGCCTTAGACCCCAAGGAAGACCGGATAAACGATCTATTTAATAAATTGCACTTATCCTATGCACCTATGCTGAACATTTCCTACCACGCGCCTGTAAAAGACAAATTACTAGCGCAAGTAGTATACGAATTGCAAAAACGAAGAGTAGTAGACATATAATGAATTATGTAAATTATATATCTATAGATTTTACATTTGAGATCAGCAGATCGGACCCACGGAAAGGGCAATGAAAGGTTTTATCACTTCTATTCATTATTTTGATTACTTAAAAATAATTATAAATATCAAACGGCAACCATAATAGTTCCGATAATTGCATGCATTATTTTGATATTGTCGATACATTTTTCATTATTTACGATAACTTCCAAAATAGATAATTTTTTGGACAATGGGTCCACAGATCATTAAATATTATCTATCTAGAATTTTCGATTACGGCGGCCATTCTACAATCGCACATGATAATTTGATCCTTTTAAATTATATTACCTAAGTTAGATAAATTGAACGTTTTGCTGCTAAAGGACGGTAACCTAATCAATCTAGACTCAATAGAACATCCCATCGAACTCTTAAAAATGTTTCAATTAGATGGATGTTGAAACTGCTCTTGCCTTCCCCGACCTCCCCGGACTCTGTGAGGGGTCAAATAATGAAACAGACTCCTGTTTTGTGCAATCATTGTCAGTACGACTCCACCCCGGCCGCTCCGCCCGAGCGCCCGGTCCGCCGGCGGCCGAACCCCCGGAGCTCTGGTGGAATTGATATTAATTTTGCCCTGAAAATTAATATAAAGAACCCCTCCCGCCCCGCGCCCCGAGTCCACCCTGACCGTACTATTTGACTGAAATATCCCCGGATAACAAATGATCGTTCAACTGTTTCATATATTTTTTGATTTCGCTATTATTGTGTTCGTGTTAGAGGGCGATATTAAATTTACCAGAATATTTTCAAAGAACAAATTAAATATTTTAAATCTATACTATTTTTGAATGAAGACAAAACGGGCTCGACGATCTCTTTGGCAGAAACAATTTAAGCAAATTTTAATTCGCAAAACGATAGTAATTCATATTTGTACATTTGTTAAATTACTGTGGATTTTGCGATAATAATTATTGTGTGGGTGTGTACCGATATTTCCAAGTCCGTTGTTAAACTGCGGTATCGACATTCTTATTATTTCTTCGCTACAATTGTGTGGCGGACTCATAGTAGTATCTAAACTAAAAACTGAGCACAAAACACTGATAACTGACTTAAGTGAAATGAAGTAACGCTGATACAACTAATAATACCTCGACCGAACCGAAACGGCTGTTCGCGGTTCCTAGAAACTACATGCGATTGTAGTTATCTGCCTCTGACGTGAGGGGAGCCCTGGCTGCTGTAAAACGGTGGAAATTGAATAATCGTAAGCGAGAACAAAATAGATGTAACCGCAAGTTTCACCATCGTGATTATGAAATATCTTAGCACTCGTTAATCTTCAAGTTTTGTGAACTTCGTACGAAAAGTTGTGAATTATAATTCCACTAACGCGAACCGCAAACAGAAACTTTGGAACGAGAGATAATCGATCCATTCAATTAGAAGTAATAAATATTAAACTCGACGTCACTTCTCACCTGGTCGGCCTCCTCCTGGCTTCGTCCCGACGAGGAAGACGAGACGGGGTGATCGATCAGATTTTCACTCATCTTAGGGAAATCTCTTTAGAAACATACGAACCGTATCAACGCACTCGGAGAATCCATTATAATGACGTAGGTACATGGCTCTTCGGCAGCGGGGGAAGGGCGGCGGCAGATGTGCCGCGTGCGGCCCCGGGCAGGGGACCGATGATGATGATACCCCGGAGAAAGTTTGATGGGCCCCGCGTGATGTGTCACGGCGCGGGGCGGGGGGGCGGAGGGACGGCCACTCTGACGAGGGATCTCGGCACATCGTGTCGTCTCAGGAACGGGGGATCGCCCGTAATGACATCACCCGCAAACTTTTGAAATAACCTGAGAGTTCGAAAATTTATGAGAAGATTAATATATTTATTAAAATTAACATAACATCGAAGTTGTCTGGTTAATTTAATAATAATATTTAACAAGCCACACTGATAACAACAAAAAAGTATTTTTACTTTTAGTTTATCTTAGTGAACCTTCCATGCAATGGCGAATATATGTACGTATCCATCAAAACTAGTTATAAACTCACCAGTGTCAAACCTATCCTAGGATGGGCGCGAAACACCCATATAATGGATCTGTGAAAAATTGAAAATAATGACAATAATAAATAAATTGTGTATGTGTACAGCGTAACTATTGCGAAGATTGAACGATGAAAAAAGCAGCAATGTTCAAATTTTCAAATTTCTGACAATAGACTTATCTGTTTACTAATTTGAAAAAATCTACCTTATGAACAAAAATGTCACTAAGCTACATTTCAAAATAAATTAACACTTCACTCCGATGAAAAGTATTCATTTATCCACTCAATTTCTTAAACTCACAGAAATACGTCGGAAATTTATATTTCTATAACGAAATTATTCCACTATTTTGAGACTATACCTAGCAACCACTATCTACTTGGTTGGACTAATTAATAAATAACAGTATACAATTAAAACGTAACATTAACAATCTACCGGATTAAATTTTTTAATTAATACAAAAACAGTGTATAATAAAATAATAATCTCACGAAATGCACAATAATGAAATACTTTAATTTAATTTCACATATTTGTTAAATAACCGACTTTTAATATGGCAGAACTTATAAACGCATCGGTTAATTTTAACTCCCACTACCGAGGTCTTTTTCATTGACATCATCTCCCGTTTCTTTGGCCATCCGGCCGGGGAGCTTCAGACTTTTCTGGCTGCCGCCGGGTCGGCAATTTTCTCTCACTGCGCACAATGCCAGTGATAACAATCGTGTATCTTGAACTCTTTATCAGTGTTTTTAATCAAGCTTACGTTCCCGCCATTAAGTGAACTATAGTGAAGTATATCGGCCTAATATTCTAAAATATTATTATAAGAAAACCCCAGACTAATTTGACGGCTGTGAAATCTGACAGTTCTACATACTAAATAGTCTGGTCTCTCCTTAACCAAATATAAATTATGTCTAATTTTGTAATATTTTTAAAAGTAAAGAAATCCAATGGAATTAGATTGATTAATCATCTAATCATCCAAAATTAATCATCTAATTTTGTTTTTGAACAACTTTTTTACTAATTAAAAAAATAATATTTTGAGTGATGGAAATCTTTATTTGGACCTTTAAATTTTTTTCTGTTAAGTGGAAAAGATGATATCCGTCAAGTGGCTGCCGCCAGTGTTGATACACATTTGTGCCCGTTTTATCGCATTTTCCACGACTTTCCCCAAGATTTCCGGTGACAACTGTTCGCATTCCTGTCGAATATTCTCTTTAAGGGCTGCGATTGTCTGAGGCTTGTTGGCATAAACCCGCGACTTCAAATAGCCCCAAAGAAAAAAGTCTGGGATGATTAAATCGGGCGACCTTGCTGGCCATGCCAAATCGCCATAACGGGAGATTACGCGACCAGGAAACGCTTCCTTCACAATATCCATTGTGGCTCGTGCTGTGTGTGCAGTTGCACCGTCTTGTTGAAACCACGTGTTCACCAAGCCCCGCTTATCCAATTCCGGCAGTAAGAAGTCATCTATCATGGCCCTGTAGCGTTCGCCAGTAACAGTGACCGTATTGCCGATGGCGTCCTCAAAAAAATACGGCCCCAATCACTCCTCCCGCGTGAACCCCGCACCGCAGAGTGGCTTTGAGTGGATGTAGTGGCTCTTCGTGCATCACACGCGAATTTTCAGTGCCCCAGAAATGAAGATTTTGTTTATTGGCATAACCGATTAAGTGGAAATGCGCCTCGTCGCTCATGATGATTTTCGACACAAAATCGTCCTCTTCGTTGTTGAGATTGAGGATGGCTGGACAGTAATTCACACGCGACTGACGGTCATCAGGCATCTGATGCACTTTGTACGGGAACATGTGCAAGTCTTTCACTAAAATTCGCTGTAGGGTCCGTCTGGTGATGCCCAATTGCGTGGCTCGTCGTCTGGTTGATGTTTCTTCGTTCTCAGCGACATCGGCAGGCCGCGATATTCTCGAACGACCAGTTTGGTGGCGGCCACGCCCCGCAAGGTCTCCTGTGGTTCCAGTCTGTTTAAGTCGAGTAGCTAAGCGCCGGAATGTTTGCCCAGTTGACGCGACACGATTAGGAAATCGACGTCGAAATTCACGCTGCGCTGACACCACCGACAGATTATTGGTCAAAAAAATCGACACAATTATTCCACGCTCTTGCGGAGTATAGCGCTTCATTGCTTGTCTGTTTGTAAACTGCAGCTGTGTAGTTCACAAATGTCAAATATGATCGACGTACGAAGCCATTTGCAAAAATTATAACATCTTCCGATAGGGTGATTAATTTTGCGCCACCTAGTATAACTGATCAACCAGTATTGACCCTCAATGAAATCATTAATTTCATAGTATACCATTTTTAGTAGATATATAAGAATTTCTGAATTATTTATTGCATACTTTAGTCCTGGGTTTTCTATAGGTAATGTTGAATACAGTAAGTCAATCTATGCAAATCCAAAATACACCAATTTTATGAACCTGGGCTAGTAAACGCCGATGTCGCTCTCCTTGTAGTCTGGTGGTCCTTAACTCTCCAGCCAGCCTCCGAAAACTTTAAATAATTCCGTCCGAACCGAAAAACTGCATCTGTCCAGTAGCAGCTTCGCTTTTGTTTTCTGTTTTTAAATTCACACATTTAAAATTTTATAGCAGGCCTACCTATTGAAGTATAAAAGCGCGTAAACAATTATTCATTTCTGAATCTGGCACTACTTCTTTTATTATATGTGTATGTATAACCTTTGCATTTTCTGAATGCATATTGTTACTGACTACCTCTTCTTTTATTTATGGTATTGAGAATTGACACACGAATTGAGTGAAGGGAACTCGCCTACTTACTACACCTTGAGATGAAAGCCAAGCTAAGAGCATGTAGAGATCATCGAAAGGTAGGTCTACAGATCCTGAGATTTCGTATACCACCACAACCAAATGTAAGTGTAACCAAATGTAACTGAAGTGTTTTTGTTTTTAAGCTTTCTTATATGCTTCACTTTTAAATCCTCCCATAAAATAGCCGATAATTAGCACGTCAGACGTTTCGACTCACGACGTCATCTTCGCAGTAAGCGAAGATGAACGATATTATCATAAATACTAATTAAATGTACTAATTAGTATTTAAAATATCACAGACCTATGTACTGAATAATTATAACTTCACAATAAGAATGTGTTCCCTTAATAATATATAATCGTTATTTCACATTTACATTATTTTTAGAATGAAATACATTTTTTTAGCAGCCAAAACGGATGCTCAATGTCTCCCATTGTTATGTTAATGGATTTACACCTATGCCTACCTACATAGGTGTAAATCCATTAAATAATACTAAGCCGGAAATTCGATTCCAGTGTGAAAAAACATTACAGGTTTTGTGAATATTATGTATACAAAAGATAATAAAAAATATCGGTAAAAAGATATTATTTATTGGTAACTATATAATACAATGTAAAAAAATATATTTGGACTGTGCCCGTCTCACTAGAGAAATTCTGTGTCGAGACGGGCATAGTTTACAAGCATTTGTTCAATGAAGTAGTGTGATGTCCTTGGAATGGTGTGTATGTGTGCTGTACCGCCGGTGCGGGAATGTGTGGCTATAAAGACGATGCGCAGGAGTGCGCGCGTCTCTTTTATCTGCGGTTTATCGGCTTAATAATTTGACCTATATTAGTGATATACCTTGTACTATATTGTAGCTTATTGTAATAAAAGAAGAATTGTTACAAAGTCTATTTCTTGGACCTTCACATTACGAGGTGTACACTAAAGATGCACTAAGAAGTTAAGTACGGAACATTGACACAGTCGGTAGCTGAATAATTGGCGTAACTTTACACTGGATAATTGACCCAATGTAATATATTGGCGAAATTGGTTAAAGATTTTCTTGATAACGAGCATCAAGGAAATAAGGACCATTGGATTTAAATTTGTTTCGCAAGGAAACAAATTGGAGACTTGGCGCAGTAATCGTCGGCGGACTTCCAGGAGCTGAAGCTTTTTGAAAGATCTTCTGGATGAAAAGAACCGGCGGCAAGAAAGCTCAAAGCGTGCAGTCAAAGCGATTTTTTTTCAAGAAGTTTATAACTATTTAAAATTTTGTTGGAACATTTCCTAGAGCGTGTACTTTTTGACCTTAGGTATCTTGAGTCACAGGAAGCAGTAATTTCAGAAAAATAATGTTTATAATAATATATTATTGACTTTTAATGAGAACCAAATCCAACAAAAAAATCACTGGTTCGCAAATTTCACGTTGAATCTTGTAAATTAATGGATTTCATGCGCTGGCCACGCATGCGCTATCATATTATAAAATGCTCTGATCGGTTGACGCATGTTTTATGTTGAAATGTCAAAATTATACTCTGTTTTCGTATAAAAAGAACTCAAAACCATTCAATTTACAAAAATAAGCAATTGGTATCGAGAATAAGTATAATATTCATTCACATTGTCGTCAAAATTTGTCAAATGTGTTTTATAGTCAAATTTAATTAAAATCTAACGGAGCGCGGATTTCACGACTGCCGTGGCCGGTTTGAACGGCATACTAACAGTGTGAGATATAATTAATAATATCGTGTTTCATAAGACTGAAAATATATTATTTAAAAAATGATTATTGTGTTTCTGATATTAAACTTAGTTTTAAATAGTAGTTGAAGCCTCAAAGCATGCGAGTAAATATAGTATATTATTTATAAACGTATGTTTTTACTAAAACAAAGTATTTTAAAAACGTCAAAAATACATCAAATGTACTGCAAATTGAATGATTTATAACTCTATTCATTAATGTAAAGGTTCAATCTAAGTAAAAGTTTAAAAAAAAGTCAAATTTATTGAATAACTTCTGATATAAATGAATAATAAAAACCCACATTTTCGTAAAAAATGCGAAAATATGAATTATTATTGCAAGTCGCGCCTTAAGATTAAAAAAATTCAGTAGTAAGTGTGCTTTCGGTAAAAGACTGGAAGACAATATTAAGGATTTGTTTGTCACTGGGATAAGAAATATTAAAACTAAAGAATGGTTGTATTTAGAATCGAGTGATGAAACCTTGAATTATTTTGTTCAAATCGCATGTAAGATTGAGGCAAATTCACAATTACGATTGTCGAAAAAATATGTTTTTGCGGTTAATGTTACAAAGTATAAGGCGAAAGCGAGATAGCGGAATATATTGCGGGAATTTTAAAAATTCGCAATGGAAAGCAAAACAAGTTGGTAGCAAATCAAATAATGTAAAATGTTTTGCATGTGGTTCATTAGAGCACAGGAAAGATAATTGTAAATTTAAAAATTCAATGTGTTTTAATTATAACAAAATACGTCACTTACGAAAAATATGTAGGAAAAAGTCGGTGAATATGTTACAAATACGGATGGAATCGTCGGTAAATAATGTTATGAAACCAGTTATGTTACAAGTTTAAATTTAAATTATATGCTAGATCGGGAGCACCGATTAACGTAATTCCATTTAATGTTTACGAAAAGAATTTAAAATTACAACAAGCGGATATTAAGTTGGTCTCGTATGACAACAGACCGTTGGAGATACACAGAATATTGGAAGTTTCAGTGAAATTCCATGGTGAAAGATCAAAGACAAATTTTTATATTACCAGGAACGGAATGGTACCTATTCTGGGGAGAAATTTCATGAGTACTTTCAAAATTGGTTTTAGCAGTATTAACACTTTACATGTCGAAAAAGAAAAAATTAATGAGCTACAAAATAAATTTCTGAATAAAATCAAGGAAGATTACCCGAAGGTTTGTTCTGATAAAATTGGAGTGTTTAATAAATACAAAGTTAAGTTAATCGTAGATCAGAATTTTTGAACAAAATGGTGCTAAATCAGTACCATTTGCCTTAAGAGGTAAAGTAGAAGCGGAAATAAAAAAACTAGTTGAGGACGGGGTGTTGTCACCAGTTTAAGCTTGTAAAATAGCTTTACCAATTGTTCCTATCGGAAATAAATCTGGAGTTTTAATAATCTGTGAGGATTATAAATCTACTATAAATCTATATTTGATCATTGATAGGCACCCACTACCTGGATTTGAAGAAATTTTGGCTGAAATAAGCGGCGGTTGTTATTTTAGTAAAATAGATCTGAAAAGTGATTATTCTCAAATAAAATTGGAAGAAAGTAGTAAAAAGTTTACAATCATTTCGACTTCGCTGAGATTGTTTCACTACAACAGATTAGTTTTTGGAATAGCTTCAAGTCCAAGCATATTTGCGGATGCGATGGCATCGTGTTTACAGGGACGGTAGTGTTTTTGGACGATATTCTCGGATCAGGGAGAATGTTTAAAGAACGTGAAATTAATGTAAGGGCTTTGTTGGACAGGTTGAAGGATTGCAACCTCACGGAAAATGTAGAAAAATGTGATTTTTTTAATGAATGTGTTGAATTTCTAAGTTATGCTCATGGATAAGAACGAGGTGAAACTGTTAATAAGCAAAATTAATGCAATTTTAAAGGCAGATTATCCGAAAGGTATAAGTTTGCTGGAGTTAGTTAATTAATACAGAAATTGTATGGGTAATTTGGCGACAATGCTACATCCAGTATATAATTTGTTAAAATAAAAAGTTGAATGGGACTTCAACGAGGAGTGTAGAATTGCGATAGCTAAGGTCAAAAAGTTATTAACAGGAGATAGCGTGTTAACGCATTATAATTCAAAGGTAGCATTGAAATTAGTGTCGGACGCATCATATAGAGGGCTGGCGGCAACGATTTTATGTCGTTATGCTGTTGGATCAGAAAGGCCAATTTCATTTGCAAGCCGGGCGCGATACGGAAAAGAATGCAATAATAGATCTATAAGCATTGGCTATAACATTCGGTTTGAAAAAGTTTTATCAATATTTATTCGGTCGTAAGTTTATATTAGTAATGGATAGCCTCGTATCGTGGTGAGAATTTTAGGCAATAAACAAGGAATCCCAACCTTAGCGGCGAGCCGATTGCAGCTTTATTGTTTGTTATTGACATTACTTAACTATAATATATCGTGGGATACGTGAGGTCAGATCAAGAGTGCCGGTAGAAGAACCAGAATTCAATAGTGATGATTTGTTAGTCATATTTTTGTGCAATAGAGGATAAAGAATTTATTTATTTAAATATAGATCAAATAATATGTCAAACGAGCAAGGACCCAGTTTTAAATAAAGTATGTGAATTTTTAGGACTAAATGGCCATCGAAAGTAAATAAAAGCGATGAGATTTGGCATTTTTGTAACAGTTTTACGGAAAAAAGTGTTAGAGATGTTATATAAAAGGGATAGCTAGAGGTTATGTATATTGGCCAAAGATAGATGAAGACATTGTCCGACTAATTAGTGAATGTGATTCTTGTGCCGAGATAACACGAACGCATCCATAGGCAAATTTAGCGAATTGGCCGGTGCAAGAAACTGTTTGGTGCCGGATACGTATAGATTTCTTCGGACCAATTTGCAGCTAAAGTTTTTTTAGTAATTTGCGATGCAAGTTTAAAATGGGTAGAATGTTTAGAAGTAAAGAATGTCAGTGCGGGTTGTACAATAAAGGCTTTTGTAACGAAAACTTCTAGTTGTATTTTTTTAAATTATGCAATATATGTTATAAACAGTAAAAAGACCTTGATTAGGTTTACCAAGACCTACCTTTGAAGTTGAAGTTGGTAGTTGCCAGCTCTGCGGATAGAACACTTCTCTTTCGTCTCAAGGTTTGCTCGAGGTTCGACTTAATATATGCTTTTATGGTCAGGGTATCAAAATAAAAGGTTTATGTACATTTAATACACAACAGAATAAAGACAGTATAGAGTGGGAATGTTATGGTGACGAAAAATAATGTAAAAAGTTTATATAGTAAGATCACATATCGTAATTTATAAAATAGAATATAAGGACTTGGTGTTCCTGCGTGTGCGGTATTAAGGCCATCACATCACACTTGAAAAAATTACAATATATCTAAACAGAGCAATAATTCTTTCTAGTTTTTTTTTGTAATTGAAGACTGATTTATACAAAATTATGCCTGCACATGGATACTGGGGAGACACCGAACGGATATTAAAATCATACTCGACCGAGTCTAATTATTTTAATAAATTGTGACTTGCCTTATTTAGAAATAACGGAATGAGATATTTGTTTAACTAGAGCTGGTCGGGTATGGTTTTGTTATGTGGGCAAGTTTGATCAGAACTTGCTTGTTAGTAAGTGCTAATCTTAATAATAAAATGTTATGGAAAAGTTAAGTGACAAATATTTATACACAACCAAGATTTAAGATAGAAATGAATTGTATTACAAGATAAATAAAGTTTGATGGAGTAATTCGAGGTTATTATAATCTGTACGGTGGTCGACGATAACTTTATATTGTCAGTTGGGTTCAAACGGAGAAAACTGCAGGGGTCACCTTCGGCGAGAGCGTGGATGTTCAGAGTATAGATTTAGACACTGGAGGATGGACGGTACCTTATTTGTAAACGTTGAACATGGTGACGGCAATACATGCGCAGCCTGGAATCGTCAGGTAGAGACAGAGGCGATCTTCCTAGATGAAGGTGATGGAAGGCGTAGGGAATGACTTATCGGTGGATGCGAAGTCTTCCGGAGTAGTTAGGCAATGGAGAAAGTAGTAGAAAATGTATCTAGAATCTAGGTATTACGGTGGTGTTCACAAAGAGACGTCAAATTTGTTAAAATGAATGTGAACTTTTTGATAATCTATTACAGCAAAATTTCTATAAGGTTTTGTATATTTTGTAAAAGTTCACTGTGACATGCCAAGTAAATTATTATCTCACATAGTTAAGAATATTACAACTGTTAAAAAATATTCTCGAGATAGATGGTTATACCGCAACTTATACATTTTACAAGAAAGGACCGGAAAAGATCGTGAACCGATGATCTCTCGGATGCGCGCCTCTAGGTCATATAGATGTTGATTTTTTTCTGCTCAGAGACTTAGTGGGGGTCGTTTATATAGCCCTTCTAGCAACGGCGTTCAGAAAATTTAGAGAGGGGGAAAAAGGAGAACTACAGAATACCTTTGAAATAGAAAATATTAGGCAATGATCTCCATACAGCAGGAACTCGTGATGCGCTCATCCTGGTTTTGTTGGAACAGCACGTGTGCCCTTGAATAGTCTATTTTTAGAATTTACTTCCTGTGTACGCGCGATTTTAAATGGTTTTGTCTAACGAAATTGCGCGTAATATTATTATTTACGCGGAATCAATTTTGAAGTTATTTAAAAATGGTTATTATTATTTATTTTTTATAAATTCTTGATTATTTATATGGTAATGGTGGCATGCTGTACACGGAATAGATGTTTCTTTTATGAAGATTTAGTAATTTAGGATCAAAGAATTTAGAACACGAGTATATTGACTGTGGCGAAATAATATTCATGACACTTTGAAAGTTTATTCGCGCAATTAGTTAACGTGCAAACTATTGTCTCACACAACGGAACAGTGTTCATGTTCATAGAATTTCAAAAATTTTATGAAAAACGGGACATTAAACATTTAACGTCGGCCGTCTCCATCATGAATGGCCTCCAGATAAAATAGAGACCAATGTCAAATGGACAGGCTGAGAATTCGGTGAAAATATGCAAACATCTTTTAAATAAACTTTTAGTAAATGGTAGATTTCCGGTCGGGTATGACGAGAGTCTAGAGAAATTCTTGTTAGATTACAGGAATGCTCCACACTCTTTTTCGGGTATAGAACCAGCTATGTTTATGTTTGGTAACAGTCTTCAATCAAAATTCGATTATTTTATTCCTAAGGAAATATCTCCAAGTACTCGGAAATTAGGACATAATATTGTGAATTTAAAGTTTACACAAAATAAACAAAAAATGGAGATTAGATCTTAAAATTGGTCAATTATATTTGGTAAAGGATTATAGACTAGTGAATAAGGTTTCTTGGGTATCGGGAGAAATTCTAAAAATGATTGGTTTCACGCTCTACTTGGTACAAATTAATGGCACAGACCAGATTTGGAAGCGTCATCTGAACCAAATCAAATGCAAGAAAGTAATGTGGTTTTGATGGATAAGAAGTGGGTTCGGACCCAGGCTGAAGCTGCAGGCTACCTCCGGATGGGCTGGACCAGCCCGTGAGTCAATGGAAGGCTTAACATGGGTTTTCTGTTTCAGATGCTGGACAAGGTACTTTGCAGGGAACAGACCTACTTTGGGCTCCTGCCGTCCCATCCATCGTCCCAGCCATTGTCAAGGGGAAATACCTATAGTGGCTGAGTGAGGTATGAAAGTGGTTGCAGTTAAGGAGGGGGAGGGTTTGATGTCCTTGGAATGTTAGTATGGTGTGTGTGTATGTGTGTATGTGTGCCGCACCGCCGGTGCGGGTATGTATGGCTATAAATATGGCGCACAGAAGCGTACACTAAAGACGTACTAAGAGTGAAGTACGTAACAATTAGTATTACAAGTAGTAGATAGAATTAACATTTATTATATATGATAATATATATATGATATACTATATGAAAAACAATTTTAAAGTGGACTTTCAAATAAATTATTTTGGATATATAATATTATATAAGAATTAATTCGCTACAAGTAGTTTTGTTGTAATATTATATACGAGTATCAAGACTCTGTTACAGAATTATGTGTTTGAGAGATTTCTGTGCTGGATGTAACGTAAGTGACTAACCCACATGGGAAGCCTGAGGTTCATAAACAACAAACTCCCGCTGACTCGAGACATCTCCTCGACAAGAATTATTATAAACTACGTCGAAGAAAGGCTAACTTTAATGAGTTCTGCCGCGTCAATTCTACTCTGAGAATATTTTATATTTACAATATATTCGAGTGAATTGTGCGACTAACTTCATGCGAAAATAAAATATATTAATTAAATTGAACGACAAAAATCTAACAAACGACTGTAAAATTTGAAATAAAACAGTTCAGTTTGTGTGGAAATATGGTTTGTGAATATTAAATCTCACGTTTTAATTTAAACATTTAAAAAACTCGTTCTACAAAACTCGAGTAGGACCAACACGAAGTCGAATAAAAGTTTGTGGCGTTAATAATAAATTGTGAATCATTCATAGCCCCCTCTATCTAGGGCGGCCGCTCCTCGGTAGCCTCCCGCCCTCGTCATCCGCGATCGCGACCCCAGAGGGCGGACCCCACCGAGCCTCGGGTACCATATTTGGAGTCTTGTATCAAGTCAGGATAAAAAATATTTTTATCGCTTCTACTACAATGCTTATCAAAAATAATCATTCTGGAATCAAGAAGCACGTCCGTGTTTGTTTCTCTCCATTGCCATGCCTCAAAAGCTTATGTGAAATGAAAAACATATAATAATGTACGTTTAAGTATTATTTTTCATTTATTACTAATCCATGTAATAATGAATTTAATCCATAAATCTTAGAGGAAAGATTTAGATTTTATCTGTATGTAGGTGTTCATATATATATATATATTGTAACGTTGCAGTCACGCCCCAGAAAGCACTGTCAATGAATCCATATGTTTATTAAAATCGTCTAGTACACTACTTACACTTGATAGACGTATTATGTCAATATCTGGCAGGTACCGGTGAGATTATATGGTTTGTGAGAGTTTGTGCTTTGCAGCCAGATATTTGCTGGGTGTATTCAGGAACTGTGGGCGGTATTGGTGGTTGCGGAGGCGATAGACCTCTACACGTGTGTGTATTTATTACCATTCTTACATATAAGTTTTTGGATTAATCTTATTCAGTTTTCATACATGTACTGAGTTGTAACAGCTACATACCATGTAGGTACTACACACACAGTACTAGCTAGCCATCACAACTGACTCGCTACTTACTATTTTGTTATTCAAAATAAATTTCTATTCATTTCATAATATTATTTATTCCTACCTTAGATACATACTAAATAATATAACGTTGAAACATACAACAGATTCCGTCTGTACATAATGAAAGTTTCTACCATTCCTTTAAATATGTATGTTATAAAGATGAGTCTGTATATTGTGCTGTAGGTGTGCTACTGCAGTCCAGCCCTAGCCGGTCAGGGGGTATTGCGGTGTTATTGGCGGAGAGTCTACCTCGTCAGAATTCGCAAGTCACCAGCCCCATTGTTTCACTGCATACACCATGAAGTAGGACTCTGTAAATCTAAATTCAATCGACTGATTTGCTGCTAACGTTTCTATAACAAATGTAAAGATCTACTATCGTTTTGTTACCTTACTTAAATAATTCCGCTCTTCTTCTAACTGCCTAGGACAGTCAATATAGCCTTGCAGTATTTCAAAGATAAGTATTTGGTCAGCACGCATACTTCAATATTCTAGGGTTTTCATATTGTGGAAGTTATCTTCATCTAAATAGGAGTTAAATGATATATTATATCAAACATTAAGATATCCAATAAAGTCATTTTGTATTCATTCTAATCTCGCAATATATGTAATCTGTTGTGGGTTCCAGATTTGAGATGCATACTCGAAGTGACTGCGAACAAATTTGTAATACAATATTTTTAAGTTATATAGATTTTTCAACTGTTTGCAGATTCAAAATATGAATTCTAGCATTCAATAGATCTTGGAGGTAATATGGGCATTGAGAATTATTCCTAATTTCTCGGAGATTACCACCAACACTGAGATCTGCAAGAGACAGCTCTACTATTATCAGCTAGCTGCCACCTAATCTAGTAAATAAAGTGTCGTGAGTGTATTTTAATATTCAAGTATCTACCGCCATAAACAATTAAACATCGCGCGATACGTCTAGTCCCTCGCTCCCTTACACATTTTAGAATATCCGCTTCCGCCAAGGACGCGTCCCAACGGATCACAATTCCCAACGGCATTCTCCCCAGCGCGCTCTGAGTACCGACATATTATTTTTTCTTTTTATAACTCAGCTCGATTTTAAAGAGCTGCGGTTCGGAACTTATCCATCTTAATCCACCATTTGATGATCAATGTACTGTGTAAAATACTGTTATCCAGTCCGCGAGTGATATAATATAACAATTACGATTTACTTTCTTTGAAAAGTGTACCACGCGGCCCCGCAAGATTCGTCTGTGCTAAACTAAATACCGCTCCATTTTCTAATTCTTATGTATCACCCATTTCGCGACATCAGTGTCTTCTAAATATCCGACCGATCCGCAAATCTCTGTGCAATTGCATCACCGTAGAACGTCGCCGTCTCATCACCCACTAGAATCCGTCTCAAGGAAACCTCGCTAGGCGCCTCTGCTGCTGTCTGTGACCTGCCCGACCATCCTCGCACTCCCGGTTGCTATCATACCACCTGTATACCGTCTACCATCCCGTGTGCCCTGCAGCCTCTGTGCAGGCAGTCTCCATCCACCATCAGGATTTAATATATGAAAACGTCGAGGTATTGACTGAACAATAATACTACGTAAATCAGTGAGTGATCTGGCCAACGTGGCGTCTATACAGAAGCAGCCCTTATTGGCTCGAATCCGTTTGAATGTGTGCCAATTAAATTAAACAAGGTTAACAAATTAACAAATTAATCCGAATTGTTTTTACTGTGACTTTATTTCTATACTCATCCCCATTATTTCATATCTAAATTTATGTTCAGATGTTTGTACTGTCTTATCCTGAATTAAATTCTGTGTAAACCAACCTCCCTTTCATTGAAACGCCCTCAGTTGTATTGACATTTATTCATAGACCCACACGAGTATAGAAATCTCACATCTCCGCTGAGCTAGATCTAAAGAGATAATTTAACACCTAACCTCACTTACTTATTCTTCAAAAGTTAACATTTATAATAATTATTTTACGTATTTGTGATCACCATTATAGGCTACAAATATACACATATTCATATCCAAATATTTTTTTATTATTTTAAATTATTTAATTTATAGAATTCATGAAATACAAAAAAACTGTAATCTATTTTAGCGAATTGGAAATCACTCTGTCACTCGGTGAGTGTCTTGCCGCTGTTTGGACAAGCACATTAATATATTATTATGTGTAACCAAACGACAAAAAATGATGTTCTGTTTTACCTTTAGAGTTTTGGCAAGTAGGTGCAGATCTTTATTTAGATAGAAAGATATTGTATTTTATATGAAAACGTACTGACTTTGGTAATATTCATAGGTTCTTGGAAAAAAGGATTTCCAAAAAAATATATCTATTGAAAAGCATTTACATTTTTAAACTCGTTGTTTTTGGAGTATGGGAGGTTTATTTGGTAGCTTTTAACCAATTTTTCAAATCGATTTTATCTGTCTTCAAAATACTCTTATGAATTATTATTTCTTAACCTTTTGTTATTAGATTTGGTACTCATAAAAAAAGTCAAAATAAAATGAAAACCGTGTATTTATGCTCACGCCAGCTACTTACTACTTCTACCAAATCAATTTTCATGACTGAGTTAATAGAAGTAAGGCGGAGCGGTAATAAATAAGTAAGATTTAGGTGAGTAGTTGAAAGTGCTGTAAGTGGTAGCTGAACCATCTCTTATCTTTGTCACCGTATAAAAATAATTAAAATAAATAATAAATAATTTAGAATCGTTAAATTTAACCACTTGTGTATTTTCCCGTTGTTTTCACCCAAATAAATTGGCAAGTGCAATCAGAATCAGAAGTTATGTGTCAAATAATTACAAGAAATAATGTGCATTTTATAGTTATTTATATCTATTCAAGAAATAAATAATATTCAGAAGAGTTGAAACTCCACCAGTGAAAAAACTCGCACGAAACGAAACGAGAAAAAATGTTCGAAGCTTTTATTGCTCGGTCTGGTCAGACTGATCTTAAAATGTTCTCAGACTATCTCGGCTCATTTGAATCTTATGCGTTTTCAAAGTTTAGTGGTCTGTTTTGTATTCTGCGTGCATGCCTTCATCATCATTATCATGCTGATATCATTTCCTGATCATAGAAGGCCCGCTCAGTTTTAAAACCATTACTCTAATAAAATAATTTTTATGTAAATAGTTATAAATATCATTATTTTAACAGTATATATAATGTATAATAATAAAAACGCTTAAAATATTAACTTTTATTTATTTTTCTCATATTACATTTTTTCTATATACGATAAATGAACGTAGTAAAAACCTCAAAGATATACATGTGAGGTAATATAATATAATATAAATAAAAAACATAAAACAACACACTCGAGAAAAACTGTCCTCTTGTTCACAGTGCTTTTATACAACTATTCAAGAAAGAAGCTTCTCACACATGTAGTGATTCCTAAAATTGTCAGAACAGCGAAAATCAGACTAGAGAGAAATTGCTTGCATGTTCTGAATGTTCCTAAAAATGTCAAACAGCGAGAAATCAGACTAAAGAAATTGCTCAGTCTAATGTATGATTCTAAAAGTGAGAATCAACTAGAGAGCAAATGACTATTTATACTGGGAAGAAACCGTTTTCATGTGTATATTATACATATTAATGTAGTAGGAAAATGAAAATTTAAGCAACCATTGGCATGTTTTGAATGCAATTATTCCTAAAATTAACAAACTGAGTCAGACTAGAGAGAAATTGCTTACATATTCTGAATATAGTAATTCCTAAAAATAGTCAGAACAGCGAGAAATCAGACTAGAGAGAAATTACTTACATGTTCTGAATGTAGTGATTCCTAAAAGTTGTCAGAACAGCGAGAAATCAGACTAGAGAGAAATTGCTTGCTTGTTCTGAATGTAGTGATTTCTAAAAATTGTCAGAACAGCGAGAAATCGGACTAGAGAGAAATTGCTTGCATGTTCTGAATGTAGTGATTCCTAAAAATTGTCAGAACAGCGAGAAATCTGACTAGAGAGAAATTGCTTGCATGTTCTGAATGTAGTGATTCCTAAAAATTGTCAGAACAGCGAGAAATCGGACTAGAGAGAAATTGCTTGCATGTTCTGAATGTAGTGATTCCTAAAAATTGTCAGACCAGCGAGAAATCGGACTAGAGAGAAATTGTTTGCATGTTCTGAATGTAGTGATTCCTAAAAATTGTCAGAACAGCGAGAAATCAGACTAGAGAGAAATTGTTTACAAGCTGTGAATGCATGTATTCTTTAAAAAAATTACGTTAAATATAAATTTTTCCAAATAATTAAATAAAACAATTCAATCCAGATTCTGGTCAGAGATACTTTACAATTCTAATCCTCTCTTCTAATCAGCCCTGCAATTAATATTACTTATAATATCATATTAAGAATTTACGAGTATGATATTTTTAAATGAGACCATTTGAAAGTAGTCATAGGTCAACATGCCATAATTCATCTGAAATGTTGAGCGAGGGAGATGTACATAAAAAGGGATTTGTGGATATTTATCATTAAAAACTCAAGTTATGAAGCAGAAACACAAACGATGTCTGAAAGTTATTAAAAAAACACATATTTATTTAAGGCTGAAGTGACCCAGATAATAAACGAATTTCTATCATCGTAAACCAAAAATTGCAATTTGTTTTTGTTAAAAAAAGTTATGAATATTAATCAGTAGAAATCAGTTTGTTTCATACACGTCTACCAACGCAAAGTGTTAATATATTAAATTAAACGCAATATTTCCGCCATAATGATAGAAACGACGTAACGACAGATGTCTCGATATTTCTCATAGAAAATTTATATGGACATAAATATGTACATTTCGTCCATTTTTGAGTCTTGGAATAATGATCACTTTTATATTAATGAGTGTATTTAAAAATACATTTGTTTATATTCGGATATTAAGCAAAAGATCTTTAACCTTGATGGTTATACTTGTAATGGTTGATGTGAAAGCATTTTTTGTCTAAAAATACCGTATACAATTGCTTGCTAATCATGTCTCTCCAAACACTTCACACAAGTCCAGAAAATCTGAAAGAAACATGAAAATTCTCCTCCTCCAAAAAGTCCTCGGATCAGCCGCGCGAACGACTGCGCCGACGGACTTCATACATCTGAAGCCAAGTATTTTTTTTTCCATTCCTTAAAGTCTACGATACTCTGAGTACTCTACATGCGGCTAGATCGCCAAATCTACTACTTCAAGTGCATCAGCGCTAATCGCTTTGACACTTTGAATAACTACCTTATTGTAAAAAACATCATATGTGTTTTATATTAATACATGAATTAGATAAAAAAATTCTAATGAAAAACCCTCTAGACAATTGACTGGAAGTTAAGTGCTTCAAATGAACTAGGCGCGACACTTAATGTGCCATGCAGTGCCGCCTTATTCCAACGTCATAGTTATAAGGTAAATAAAATAAATTACAACTACACTTAAGAATATTGCTTTATTGTTACAGAGTCATTTATTGGAGAGTTCAGTCGACGCTGTCCGCTTTTGTGTGCATCCAGTCCGGAGGATCGAGCGCGTTACTTCGCTTCAGGAAATAGTGCCTGAGCAATCTATGTTTGTATCTGAAAGGCATTAGACTGATGTTGTGCTCGGACGAACCGAGAGCTCGGATGAGAGGATTATCTTGAAAAGGATGGGAGCAAGATTTGTGGAAGTTTGTCGATAATTTATCAAAGCATTGTATTATTATGTTCACCTTGTGCTGGTGGTGTAGTCTAGATATATATGATTTCGGTGAGGTGTTGTGTATGATTTTAAGTACTTTATTTTGTTTAACTTGGAGCTGCATATTTTTGTTTTGTGTATGCTGCTGAAGACAGTCACTGCGTAGGTGATAGTAGGAAAAACTATACAGTGATATAAAATTAATTAGTTGTGAATGGATAGTGTGCCTGTCCTGTTGATTAGGGGGTGGAGTGCGCCAATTGCTCGGTTTGCTTTCAGGCGTGTGTTTGTCACATGACGTGTACAATTCAAGCGCCGGTCGAGTGTCAGCCCGAGGTATTTCACCTCGTTCCGCCACTTCACCTCGCTTTCATTGACTAGGATATTGATTCTCGGCGTCGCCTTTGCGACTCTGTGAGTAAATATAATAGAATTGTCTCGGTCTTGTCTTCATTCAGTTTTAGCTTCCACTGACGATAATATGCCACCATTAGGGTTAACGCCCTCTGGAGCTGTCTGGCAGCCAGGTTCGGACATCTGGATGTTGCAAAAAGTGCGGTGTCATCTGCGAAAACGGTACGCGAGCAGTTCTGTAATATAGGAGTATCAAAAGTGAATATGTTAAACAAATAGGGACCGAGCAAACTGCCTTGAGGCACACCCGTGGGTATGTCTCGGTCGGATAAAAATTCTCCTCTCACCGAGACTGTAAAGGTCCTGCCTGTCAGATAGGAATTTATAATCTCGATCAGATACCGCGGCACTCCGATCAAGATTAGTTTGTATAGCAAACGGTGTTGAAGGCCTTCGCGAGGTCCAAGAACACCATTGCTGTGCTCTTATTCCAGTTGAAGCCCATCGACACTTGCTAGACCACCCGGACCAGCTGTTGGGTCGTACTGTACCCAGATCTAGTGCCAGGAATAGTGCCCTTACACAATGTGAATCCCACCAATCGAGTGAGGATCATTTTTTTAAATATTTTACAAAGAGTCGTGTGGCTGATCGGTAATAGTTGAGAGGGCAAGAGCGGTCCTTTGCTTTTGCAAAAGAGAGAACATTGGCTTTTTTCCACCGTTTGGGAAATATCCCAGTACCAAAGATACAATGTAAATTTTCTGAGGGAGGTGCTTCAGGAGAATGTTATAAATGCGTCCAAGCCCGGGGCCTTGTGAGGTTTTAGTTTTTGATGATGCGTTTTACTTCGACTGGGGTAGCCAAACGTAAGTCATCGGTATCGTCTTTAGTGGGCAGAGCCGCTCTGAAATCCCGGAGCATGTCGGATACGAGTTTCTCAGTATCGGGGACACCGATTTTGTCAGTGACTGTATATGTTATTTCGATGCCATCCGCCAGGGCGCTGGCTTTTTCTAAATTTGAAAGCGCGGGCTTTGAGCGCCCCGGTACGATAAGTGGTGGGATTAAATTGAGATTTAAATTTTTTCTCTCCGAAAGTATTACGCATGATTTTAAATTGAATTCAAACAACAAATTCAATTAAAGAGATTTTCAATCTAAAATCCACATTCTATCTCAGAGTCCAGGTATAAAAATTAAGAAAGAAACTAGGATCCTCACAGTACATGAGATGTCAAATCTTTGGACACTCAGCGGCCATGTGCAGAGCCCCACCGCGTTGCGTAAAACTCAACCACCTAACCCCAGAATGCACCAAAAATAAAGAAGACGGCCCCGCTATATGCGCAAACTGCTACGGCATGCCCAAACTACCCAGCGCAGAGAAAAATCTGAAACCATACACTCAGCCCTCCCCCCTTTCATCTAATCGAACCAACCACATCATACGCGCAAGCCACAGCGCCCCCCCAACAATCAAACACTATCCATTCCCCTCCCACCACAACAAACACCACCAAAACTTAACACCGGCGCGTCCATCATCCACCCACAACCGCCCCCCAACAATCCCAACATCAGGCAATTTCCCCCGTCTCTTCTCATCCATCTCGGCAAGTGAGATTGTGCAAATAATCCTCTCCGAAGCCCCTAGACTCATCTCACTCTTAATATAGATACTAAATGGCTAGCCTACATAACCCCTCCACCTTACATATCGCATTCTGGAATGCAAACGGACTAACGGGAAATCGAGAAGAAGTGGCCAACTTTACGAGCCGCCACTCCCTCGATCTCCTGCTGGACAGTAAAACACAACCTAAAACCCTCACAATCCTTCAAAATCCCAAATTACCACTACCACCGCAATGACCGACGGACAGGTAGGAAAGAAGGCACAGCGATTTACATAAAAAGTAATATTCTCCAATCCTACACCAGATAACTTAAAACACCTTGAATTCACCTCCCTGACCATATATACTAAATAATTAAATAGCCCGGGAAAGCTATTTACCAAAGACCTAGATCAAATACTGACAGACAGTTCCCTTACAATTCTGGCGAGAGACTTCAACTGCAAGCACTCTAACTGGCATTGTAGGGCAACAAACAAAAACGGTAAAATACTTGATAGCTACATCAACAAATACAACATAAAGGTGTCGGCCCCCGATCAGCTAACCCACTTCTCGATACTGGGTCACTGCCCAGATATCCTAGGTATATCTCTACTCAAAAACTTTCCATGATCACACTCAATTCGTACCTCGAATGAACTAAACTCAGATTGTAACCCTAGTCTTGATCGAAATATTCGACTTCCAAAACATACCACTATCAAATCCCATTTCCATACCAGTACACTGGCTTCACTTTGAACAAATCTTTCGAGGTAAATTTCAACTTCCCCTACCCAATAGATACGTCACCGATCTAAATTATTTCAGACACAATACTAGAATAGAATCCACCAAACCATCCCTCCTTACCGTAGCCCTCCCCCCCCCCCGCAGAACGGAACTCCCATGACACATTAAAAAACTCATTCGAGCCAAAAATCAAGCCAGACACAACTGGCAGAAATACGGCGACCAGAAAGATAGAACCCTTTCAAACCAGCTTCATAGCTTCTACCAAAGTACAAGACGGCACTCTTTGGAAACTCACTAAAACCCTAAAATCATCCCCGTCACCGATCACCCCAATACACTCACCCAATGAAATTCTATTAGACCCTGAAAAAAAGGCCGAATCCTTTGGCGATAGTCTTGAACTGCAATTCGAACCCAATTATGACAGAACTGAATTTTCTCATATTGCTAAAATCAACCGCCGCGTTAACAACACTAGCCCACGTGCACATCCTTCAGATAACTCTCTCTCTCTCTCTTTTCACTTCACCAAAAGAAGTCAAAAACATTATAATGACAAGAAATAACAAAAAAGCTCCAGGGCCAGATGGCATTCCCAACAAAGCTCTAAAACTACTCCCATTCAAAGAAATCCTTACAACTCTCTTTAATGCAGCCTTCCGCCCACAATACTTCCCATCCCAGTGGAAAACAGCGCACGTAATACTTTTCCCAAAATCAGGAAAAGATCCATTCTTCTGCGAAAATCACCGCCCAATCCGTCTTTTCTCTAACATTGGAAAGATATTAGAAAAAATAATCCTCACCTGATTTCAAACCGAACAAGGCATAAAGAATGAAATTCCAGATGAACAACACGGTTTTAGACCCCAACACTCGACTCCATCAATTTCTCAGAGTATCTGAATTCATTATCAATTGTTTTAAACATTACTATTCAACCGGAGCTATCTTCCTTGATGTGGAAAAAGCCTTCAATAAAGTATGGTTCAATAGCCTACTTTACAAACTCCACAAACTAAACAACCTACTAACCTAACCTAATCTAACCTAACCCAACTATACGGAATTCTCAAATCCTTCCTGAGGAACCGCATATTTTGAGTAAAATTGAAAAATATAATTCTCTCCCCCCTCCGTGAAATGCAAACGGGTGTTCGCCAAGAATTTATTTTATCCCTAACAGTCTTTAATATTTATACTCGCGATATACCGACACCGTGCGACCGACTGACTAAGCTTGCGTTATACGCGGACGACACCGCCGTACTAACGCAAGGGACTAATCCCAAAAAAATAACACAAAAACTACAGCAGCAAATGATCCGGTTTCAGCCATGGTTCGACAGATAGCCATAAATCCGACAAAAAGCGACGCAATCCTCTTCACTAGAATAAAAAAAAGCACATTACCGAAAGGGGCAGTCACACGGCATAAAACCCTCAAATATCTTGGACTGACTCTTGATCAAAAGCTCAACTGGAGATCCCATTTAAAAAACTTCCTCATCGCCGAACGCTGAGCAAGAGGCAGCATAAAACAAAACTATACGATACATCCTGCAAGCCCCGTGGTTTGTCAGAAACACAATCCTACACCGCAACACCAATACAATACAACTTGATAAACATATCAAAGAGCTAGCCACAAGGTTCTTCGCCAATCTCCCAAACATCCCAAATCCTTCCATATCCTCCTTAGGGATGATTAACAACCCCTCCTCAGATTCAAAACGCCTACTCCCCATCTTACTCCTCTACCCTCCGGTCCCCATCCTCTGACTAACGTGTAAAAAGAGGTTTCAAGCCACAAAAAAAAAAAATACCCATATACATAGTGCTCCCAAAGCAGCCCACGTGTCCCCATCGTAGTCGCCATGTTTTCTTCATATCACCTCACTACGACGATCTGATTTCGGATCCAGTCTTCAATCGGGCCAGTTGTACCTCTAAATCTTTAGTTCTGCCGAGTGGCCGACATCCCAATACTTCTCCGATCGGCGGAATGCGCACGGACAGCTGAGCTGATACCTGAAGCCGGGAGAGTGCCATGAACATTTAATTAATATCTTACATACAAAATTCATTCATTCATTGGTCACCATTCACCATAATGAGAAATTTACAGAAATTGACTATTCAACATTAGTCTTACTACGCTTAAAGGGTTCTTTTTATGAACCACCATAATCTCAATTTTGGGCATTCATCTTGCTCTTCCTTTACCAAAACAATAGTTGCAACCTCTCCACCTTCTCCCTTCTTTTTATTTATTTTCTGGACCTAAACGTACTCATGTTCCTAAATAATTCAGTGGATTTTCATAAATAGTATCGCATGTTAAATATTTATTATGTTAGTAATAAGTTAGTAATAACGTGAGTATGATAAGTTATCACTATCAAAATCCCTCAATAAAATAAAATAATTAAGTTCCGGTTGTTGACTTTACCTAAAGTGAAGTGAACTGCCTTCATCCTCAAGGGCCGCGACTCCCTCAACTTTATTTAGTTGAAGAGATTTCATCTGACGTATTGTTTTCATAATTTCAACTCAGTGGACATAGTGTGTGTCAAGTGTTTATCATTTTCCGGTCGCAAACCACTTGCTGCTAATCTGGATGCTTACATCTCGTTAAATACCTACCTAAAATCAAGTGTGCGAATCCAGTTTCCCGGTTTCGGTCTCTCCCGCGTTGAATAGACAAATACCTTCTGAGTTTAAAAAACAGTTTTATACATGTAAATACTCCGCGCGCCCCGCCTCACCTCACACTCATACGTTAGCACTAATCCAGTGGCGTAGTGAATTCCGGACCGTGGGTGTTACAAACTTTTTTGCTATTTGCAGTCCCGTGCGGCGGCCGCTCTACGGAACCTGCCGATACGGCACGCCCCGCCGCCTCCATAGAACTCGCTGCCCTGAAAAGGGCCTCTTGAACATTATTGTGCTTATATACTACTTACAATACTGGTGATATATGCAGACACTTTGACATACACCGCGGCGTATACTAGATTTACTGCTTGGTTCTTTTTTCTTGATTGTTTATAATAAACTGTCGAAACTGAGTATTGTTTTCACTGAGACTCTCCTTTTAACCATCGCATTACAATTTTTGTCGAAATATTAAATGCAATTTTTTCAGTGCGGATTTTCATCATTAATAATAAAATAATAGAATTTTAGGAAATTTACTGTAATATGGAGAGGAAAATGCTTTATATTATATTAATCATAGTTAGTTAATTATATTACACCTAAGGCTAATGATTAAAAAATAACTTTAGTGAAAATAGAAGAAAAAACAAACAATCTATGGTACAAATATTATCGTCAAAACATTATCACAAGTCGTTTAAATCATCATTTTTTATATTCTAAAAAAATAGACCTAAATAGAGAAAGATAAATAAACCAAAGTTTCTTGTTTATAACATTAGTTTTATTTTAGTTCGTTATATTTTTACAACTTATAATATTTTCTATTTTAAGGTTGTAACTCCTATTTTGTTTAGCCCTGTAACTTGAAATGTATTTAAATTAAGTTCAAGGAGTTTTTTGAATGATCTTGTTATCATGAAGACTACATTTGGAATCTGAATCCACTCCACGATTAGCTTTGTTCGGGTAACGTACAAGTGCCTTGAATGAATGCTGTAATTCTAAGATCTCCAACAGCGTAATTTTAGATGTAGTTGGGTAATTAACAGAGTATGAAGAGTGAAAGTGATGAGAATAGTAGAGTGGGTGAGACGAGGAGAAAAGGGAAGGAAAAACATCTCAGCCAAGAACATAGATTATGAGGCTTTAAGTATCTAGTTCATTCGGCGTATACTTCTAGCGCATCTTCAGCCCCTTCGGTTATTATAATATAATTTATTACATAAATATAAATTAGTTAAATAAACTATGTTACATTTTTAGACACCTAACCGAAATGTTTAGAAACCTAACCAAGAATGTAGACATTGTTGGAAGTTTCTTGTGTAAACGACAATGTTTAGGTAAGTACCTAGAATATATACCCACCTACCGTATAATTTATTAAAAGAACACAAATTATTTATCTTTTATAATTGTTTACTTAATGATACAAATAAAGAGAAAACAAATACACAACGTCAAGAAACACTAATTGATCACTATACTAAAGATCGTACCGTGTAGGTAACATACTAATAGTTAAAAGTTAAAATTATTAAAATGTTCCTTCTAGTTGTGTTTGGTCACTCGCGTACACTGGGATATATTATTTATATCATTTGATTGTAAACAATTCAGTCCCCTTCACTGACTACAACTTGTTTCTTTATTAACTAAATTCAAGGACTGAAGCCGAAAACAAAAATAAACACAAGCTCGACCTATAAAAACACATGTTGCTCTCCCTTTACCGCAACAATAGTTGCAACCTCCCCACCCTTCTCCCTCTTTTTTTCTTCTTATTTAATTTAATTGAATTAATTTTCTGCATTTAAACATACTTACGTATCTAAATATTTGTGTGGATTTTCATTATTAGTATCACATGTTAAATAGTTATCATGTTTATTACAATTATGTTTACACTCAAAATCCCTCAATAAAATATATATATATTTTTAAAATACTGCGACATGCACTAATTCGCGTGAGACTAAAATATCGGTAGGGACTTCAGTCTCACCAGCCACAAATATTTCTGATATGCACAGCCTCTGCAGTATATATTATATTAAAATATTATTCAGATAAGATACGTTTTGGTGACGACATGCGTTACAAATTTTAAAGTTAAACAGCGTCAGTAATTATTATTATTTTTTAAATATATATTTCAGATACTGTATATTAGCTTTGAATACTTCTTTTGGATCCTTAACTCTCATTTTTAAGATGAAAAGAAGGTTAACAATACGTTTATTGTAATTTAAAAATAAATTAATAAGATGAATACACTTAGCTCTATCCTTTCCTCTCTTGTCTTCCCCGAACAATTTTAATATTTTTGGTTTAGGCCTCAACTTTTGCCTCCTCCAGAGAGATTCTCGTAAGAGCAGGTGTTTGCAAATTGAATGTAGGGATAGTTTATTTACCTGCTTTGTCTTCATGCTTTTTTGGAATTGAATTGGAATGAATAGGGTTTTGAACTAATTTATTAAATCAACGTTTTTCTCTCAGTAGTTATCGGTTTTCGCACAGACGCCACCGACCCCATATTTTTTGAAATAATTTTATATTTGCTATTAATTATTTTGAATCACATAATTATACTTGTGTGTATTATTTTTCTCTCATTAATTCTTATACGCCATAGACGAGTTCCGAGTGAAATAGTGAAGAGCGGTTGAACATCCCTGTCTCGGGAAATAAATCACGAGACTAAAAAGTTCGATGAGAGCCGAGCTTCACGAAATATTAAAGTATGTTTCCCCTCCCGCACCCGCCGCGCCGCTACCCTCGCGCTTCGTCCCGATGTACACTCGAGATGGCACTCCATCTTCGGTGTGTCGCGATAAACTTTCATATTCCGGGAAACTTCTCAAAAGTTGAAACTCAATAACCCGGAAGATTATTAAATAACCCCTCCCTCCGAGTAGAGCAGAGAAGGCGGTAGGGGCTCTCGATATTCACTTCTCAATTCACTTACTGACCATCTTATAGTGAACCGGAACTGCGCCTAAACAGCTTCAATTATTGAACCTTCCCGACGGAATCATGTCGTAGTGCGGGCGTCTTGTCACGACCGTCCTCGAGACTCGCGGGTCCTGAGCACTATTTAACTGTGTCCTGTGTTCAGGCAGACTCTTAAAATATATCTTAATACTTCTTCAAGCTTCAAATAACTAATCATCACTAGTAATGGTTAATTTGATTTCTTTGGCAATCAAGTTTATTTATTTATTATTGATGTAAGTCCCTTTATTTTATTTTTGAAAAATAAATAAAGCTGACCAATCAAGAGGAAGGGTACAGTAAAAACATTGCTCGGTTTTAAGTTATTTATTGCACATCCGCAGAAATCAATGTTTGGTGACCAAAGTAAAATAAAATTGAAATAGTAGGTAATGTACGACACAGCGCACTCGAATGATGTAAGTGTGTGTGTGTTTCACCAATATTGTCCACTGTGGTATGTAACACTAAAATATCTACAAAATAATTTGTCGACAAGGGTGCGCTCTCCGAAGGCGGCTGCGGGGGTCGACCCTGACACGGTGTCACGAGCAGTGGTGCGCGTGTACACAAAGCAGTATCGCCGGATGGCGCAGAAATGGCGCGGCCAGTGGTGTAGTAGGATGCTAGTTACAGGGGGAGCCTCCTATATGTCCCCTAAGTGTCTAAGCTATGTCCGACACTGATGTTGTAATTCGACTGTCCAGCTTCAGTAGTCCAGTTCTAGAGGACATTCGAAAATAACGAAAGTTATTAGTGCGCATGTCGAAAAATATCGCCGGGCAGATAATCTGTCAGCATCGGCAGCGGTGAGAGATGCAAAAAAAAATACAGTATTTTGAAGTTCTTAAAGGTACTTCGATCTACTCCCTCCGTGTCTCCTAATATTTCTTCTCTAGCATCCGTCAGAATCACGCAATGCCAGAGGATGTGCTTCGGCGTTAGACTCACCTGGCTCACAAAAGCCCGTAGTCAGCGTCCGAGGGTCTCGGGTTGTAATTGTAATTGCCTTGGGTAATCTATGGTTGGTTACCATTATACAAAAAAAAATATTTTTTAAGGATCCCACCCTATCCCAAAATCATTTTGAGAGTTATTTACTCTCGTTTCGATTCCACTCAATAAAGCAACAAAATCTTAAAGTATGTTTTTGGACTATATTTTAAAAGCAGTTACTAAAACCTTATGGCTTTCCTAAAATGGTCGTCACACGCTAAGACGCAAACTCGTTTGTTGGATAGGCTTGAGTTAAGGAAATGTTTATTTACGTTTGGTATTCCATTGTATTGAAGTAACCCTGTAAAATCAATACAATCGGTGAAGGAAGTACTACAAGTTAGCGGGGTAGAAGAAGGTGTTCCCGCCAGGACGAGTCCAAACAACATCTGCAATATTAAAGTCACCCAGGATCAAAATCTTATCTGATGGATATTCGAGTGTTAGCCTAGTTAACTCAGTGAGAAAGCTTTCCAAATTATAAGTAAACCTTTAGGAATGTAGACGCAGCACATGTAGAGATCAGGTTCAAAAGAATTTATGGTGCGGACTGTAATCCAAATATCTTTTGCTCGAGTGTGTCCTGATTGCCGAGCAAATCCTGCGAGCTCACGCCGCAGAGCCACTAATACCATTTTCCCCAGACGATGACCTGACGCGTCATAGGCACAATCCCGTTGGTGGACAACGTAGTGATCATCAAAGAGTTCGTCGTTACGGTTCCATCTAGGAGCTAAGTTTCGGTTAGAGCGAGGATATATACTGAAGGCTAGGTTGTGTAACAATAGATTTCTTTTTGTATGTAAACCTCTAGTGTTTTGATAATAAACCGTCAGAGATATAATGGAATTAAAGAATATTCGAGAATTAACTTACAAAAACCGAACGTCTAAATAGAATGTATGCATTATGCAGGGGCGTGTAGTCCGCGTAATACTGTATAACCATAACTAGCATTGTATTCATATTTTAATATGTAGGAACACATTACAGTGCACTGGCTGAACGCGCCTGGCATTATGGGTGACCGGTTGATGGTTCACTATGACTATGACTATTTCACTCGGTAAAGTCGTGGAGGTCGAGGCACATAATGATTGTGCACGGCACTCATCCGCTATTAGATAACTCATTGAAGTCTCTCTGATTTGACACGAGGATATTCTGTTGAAACCTGGCACTGGCGTCGATGCTCTCCGTAGTTTGCTTCGGAATCAGCTTTCCAAGTGCACTCCGCCAACGGGGAAGTATTGGAGCCAATGGATGATACAGTAGCTGGCACAATTGAATATAGTAACGGCTTCTAGTGGCTGCTGACCCAATGCTTTCCGTTGACCGGGAAGTGGTAGAATTTTCGGTCACAAAGGCGGAACTATGGAGTGGTGAGTCTCGGACGCTCTTGACAGCAGGTGCGACGTCTCAACTAGCATTCTTGGATAATAAATTCTCAGTGGCTCGTGATACGGCAGCAATAAAACACTGCGTGACACAAAGATACGTTGGATATTCATATTGATAGCAGTCGCACGTGGCGATAGTAAATATGCGCGGCCCGCACCCGACTAATGGGTTGGCGGTATTTGTATTTATTTGTAACGCGATGTTATTTTGTACGAGAGTGGTTGCAGCGTTCTCGAAGTCCGGTGCGACGACACGGGCGGGCCGGGGTCGGTGAAGAATGCAAGCAGCACAGCGACGTAGAGCGGAATCCAAATACAACTCTATTCAGGAGATCCGACGGGGAAGACAAGGCCCCGATCAGACGCGGCGAGGCTGTACGGGTTGGCAACCTCCTCCGTCGCTGGCTCTTGATTCTCGATGTGAAGGCGGGGCTCCAAAAAGGGGCGCTCTAGTCGACCTCACTTTTTGAAACAGAATGGTAATGGGAAAATTCACCTGGGCCGCGTAGCGCTGATTTAGGGCAGCTTCAGTAAGCTCGGTGGGGCTCCCGACCAAGGTGGGCAACGCGGCGGCGGCATATCAGGCAGGCTGTTGCAAGGATCCAGTCTATCCAGAGATTGGCTGGGCTTCCAAGGCTTCTTCTTTCTTAAGGTTTTGGAGATTCCAGATGGATTTAGTGCTCTGCCTTTCTTACAAAATGTTACGTCTTATATCATTGCGGAAAGCTGGAAACATCATATAATCTGTGAAAAAGTCAACGTTTTTGTAATACGCTGTTATCCAGAGTGCATTTATTCTAAAACCAACTTAACCATCGTAATCTCTGCATCAAATTGTTCAGAAATACACAATGCTTTCTGAGATAATCCAAGTTTTCTTAAAAACGTGAGGTGAAGTATTAATGAAAATATTAATCTTTAAGTGTCGACATATATATCATTCGACGCATAAAAATCAAAGATATTTCAGCGTATCAACTAACATATTTTTAAAATTAGTTTTTCTAAGTTTTCCTGAAACGCTGCCTCCCAGGAGTAAGAAAAACAGAAAATCTTTGCATGATCAGAACCACCGTTTTCTTGTCTACAAAAAAATCCTTGATAACCTACAGCTATACCTTACCATTTTTATACAAATCGTGTAAATTTTTATTTATTATCTTTGTTTTATTAACCACTTAATTGAGTTTAAATATATCTACTAGTTTCTAAAAATTCTATTTTCTTCTTCAGGATGTCATAACTAAGACATATATTATTGTTTCTTTACCTGAATCTATTTAAAAAAAAAAAAAAATTTAGTACCTAACTCAAATCGTTACTTAATACAAATTTACTCGAATAATTATTAGGAAACTTTTTTAGAATGGAACTCGTAGTTAAATTTAGTTGGTTGTTTATAATTTTTTGATTAGTTTTACACGCTTTATTTATCTCCAACGATTCCAAATCATTATATGCAAAATTGACAATCCCAATTTTTTATCAAAACCATGACCATTTTCTATCAAATGATTAGAAAATTCTGAAAACCCACTATTGTTCAACACCATTAGTCGAAAATCTAGTACCTAGCCTGTAAGCTGAGTATTGCTTGTAACATAATATAGTATCCTCACTTCTTTTAGCGATATGGACAAGAACACGAATTGTTATTCTTGTTCCCAACAACCAAAGGCCGCAGAGTGCCTCCGATGCTCATTATGTACTCGACCCTTTCACTTCATATGTTAAGATATTACGCACGCAAACTTCAAGAAGATATCGTGGTAGTGCAATATTTACAAGGACCCTTCATCTCCTTTGTTATCGACTGATAATGCGATGATTCTGGTGGAAATTCGAAAACTTCGTGAAAATATCGAGACTATGAATCTTAAACTAAATCAATATAATGAAAACCTAAAATTCTATATTCGTAAGGTCAATGACTTCTTCAAAAGAAATGGAACTCTTCGAGTCAAAAATAGGACAAATAAATGTATTACAAAATTAAATAACAGAACTGAAGATCAACCACCAACAAAACCAACAACATCGAAATTTACGGCCTTCCAGAACGAATCAATAAAAAATTAATAGACATTGTTAAAATGATCGGAATCTAGGTAGGTGTTTCTCTAGATATCCACGATATTCGACACATGAATAGTCGCCCGCCGCAAAATATTTGAAAAGGATACAACTGGCCAACCAACGCGCGAGGGGAGACCAAAACTGAAAAAGATTTCTGCCATTAGAGGTAGTTGTGGAATATCAACTTCTAGCATCGGCGTTCTAGGATCTGGACAGTCAATATATTTGAATGATCATTTAACTATATAAAAAATTCTACTAAAAAATCGAAAGAATTCGCTAAAAAGAAAAATTTTCAACATTGTTGGGTAAAAAACTGCCAAACTTTTTGAGTAAATTAAATTTCTCACCGAGAAAGACTTATTAAAAACAAATTATTAAATGTGAATCCTACCTTGTGTCGTCATTCGCGGATAATTAACCTTAATTTTATAACTGATTTATTTTTCTCATTGTTTAACTATTTTGTTAAAATGATACCACTCTTCTCACTCTTCATTCCTTTTCTTATTTAGGCGTTTTTATGGATAGTATATTTTTTTATTTCTTCTCCCAAGTTCTAGTAACATATTTTCATATTTATATAAAATGATGGGTACTTAATAATAGCTAATCTATCTGTTTATTATCAAAATGTTCGTGGTTTACGCACCGAGATAACAAAAGTCTTTAATTAAAATTTAAATAACGAATACCATATCATCTGCTTTACTACACAACGATGTCAATATAGTCAAATTGCAGATAACGGGTATAATATTTTTAGAAGAAACCGAAATCATTCCCCCATCATAAATATCAACAACAAAAGGAATCGCCACACAACCATCTCCAAGAAGTATGAACAAATTTCACGATACCAACTACTCATTAATTAGGAATGAGTTATCTAAAGTTGATCGCATGCTTCAATTGAACGATATGAAGTTGGAAAACGTTTTAAAAACATTTTATACGATTGTTAATTATATTATATCAAAATATGTTCCAATCATCTCAGTTAAATCTGCAGAGATATTTCCAAGTAGGTATAACTCTTCGTTAATTAAAACTATTAAAGAAAAGTTAATTTACCACAAAAATTGAAAAATGTTCAGTAACCTCTCTGATTATCACAAATGTTCAACCTGTTGAGAAAGCGACAAAAAAAAATGCAAAAGAATGCTTTGAACAGTCTATAACAAAAAAAAAATCTGAATCACAAATTAAAACTGAACAAATAGATTCTGGTCATACGTAAAAAATGAACTAAAAGGGAACAAATTTTTTTCCAAATAGTGTTTATTACAAAAACAAGCACGCTAAAAATGGTGCTGATATATGTAGAGTATTTAATGACTACTTTCAGTCCGTCTCCATAAGCATCTCTGATACTGATACTGAAGATGATTGTTACGTTACGTTAGCTTGATACTCAATCTATCGACTTTGATGTAGCGGTCGTTTTAAAATATTTAAAAAACCTAAACAACAAGAAGGGTGCTGGCCCTGATGAATTGTCCTCCATCTTCCTGAATCAATGCACCGTGGAATTAGCGAAACCAATTTCATTAATATTTTCTAAATCTTTAAGAAAATGTTGAAAACTACAGACTGATTTCTAAATTGCCAATTCTCAATAAATTAATGGCTAAAATTATACATGATCAATTATTCCCATGTGTGGATCCTATAAATATCCCCAATTAGCACTGTTTCTTTCCACAAAGGTTTATTGATTCGAATCTCTTACAATTTACAAACATTATTTTGAAGACGATGGACAAAGGATTACAAGTAGACATACTGTATACTGACTTCTCAAAAGCTTTTGATAAAATCAATCATCGAATACTTCTGAGAAAGTTGCGATGTGTTTGTGCATATATGCGGAGCTATACAGATGGTATACTTCCTATATCAAAAATCAAAGTCTGGCATTTATGTTCCAAGGTTATATTTCTATATTTCAAAATATCTCATCTGGAGTTCCACAGGGCTTACACCTTGGAGCTATTTTATTATTAATCTATAATATTAATGACACATGAATTTCAAATAAATTAAATCACCCACAACAGTAACAGGAGATAATCATGTCTCCTGTTACAGGATGACATTAGTAGACTTTCAATCTACTGCCAAAAAAATCAACTTTTTCTAAATATTGCTAAATATCACATCATTTCATTTACAAAGAAAAAATCTTATTTGTCGTATAATTATCAACTTAATAGTAACAAACTTAGTGTCTGCACTTAAGTGAAGAATCTTGGTATCATCTTGGATTCTAAATTAACTTTTATCTGGCATATAGAGTCGGTAATTGCTAAGGCCTATAGACGTATTGGATTCATTGCTACTTTTACTCTTTATCATTTTATATTTCTTATTTGTTCGCAGTTAACTTGAATTTGGATCGGTAGTTTGGAACACATATTATTCCACCTACAGCGACCGAATTTAAAATGTTCAATATCAATTTTTCAATATATTAAATTCACGTGCCCGCTTAGACATTAAATCTCATTCAGAAAGTAAGTGTTTCCATTAAATCCCCCTCTTTTTAAATAGAAAAAACACACAAGACTTATGCTTCCTCTATTTCGCCCTATTTATTAAAACAAATAACTTTAAACTCTCCCACACACCCAACACGATCAAATAATCTGTATTACCCAAATTTTGGCCGAACTAATTATTTATTATTATTATTATACACGTCCTACTCAGGCATTAATATAATTTGTAAAATAACAGAAAATTTTATCAGAAGTGTAATACACAAATAACAAAAATACATTATGTCTGTATGTTTACATAATTACTTAAAAAACTGTTTTGTGATCCGCTCAATGTCAAATTATAATATCGTAAATTTGTTTAATAACGTGATATTTTCAACGATGAATTGTTTTGTTTTAAAATTAAACTGCGTGAACTTTTTAATAACTATTAACATAAATAATGTATACATGCGTGTATGCGTATATTTATATATATATATATATATATATATATTGCATCCTATTTCCGTCCCTCTTTACCCTTTCCACTTTATATGTTCAGTATAAAAACACTATTTTGTTCATTAGTTTTTTCTAATATATACTCTGTTTTAGTTTATTATGTTTATTTTAGTGTAAAACACTTATTCTTTATCAGTTTTTTAAAATGTACTATTCTTTAGTTTGTTATGTACTATTTCTTAGTTTGTATTATACTCTTCCTTGTTTAATTCCGAAGAAACTTCATTGGTATTATTTTTATATATCAGTTATTATTATTATACTATTTGTTTCTCTCATCAATAAAAAAAAAAATATGGAACCGACTTGCTGGCTGGAGACCGAGATTATAAATATGGGTCGCATTGTAAAATTTTCTCTCAGTTGTTCGACGGCCGTGAAGAGATCGTTCGCGCGGTCTTTCTGTACAATATTTCATTTGTTTTTTTGTGAAGTTTAGTTTGTTATTTTAAAGTTTCATTTCATTTAATGTAAAGCACCGTTATATCTGGTCCCCAATGCGGAGCATCTATTGTGGAGCTATATTTTTTTTGTTTATTTTATTAACTTAAATCTCGTTACACTATGCCTACGGCTGCGTTCTTGCGCTCTGTTTCTTCCCTGAAGATTCACGCGCTACGAGCATCGGTCGGTCCCTGGCTACTTTAAGCGTCACATCCTCTGGAAAGTGCGTATTTATCTACCGTCACCATCATCCTGACATCTTTCTGCACACCGTCCTGTCTTCCTGCTGTCGAGCTCACACACGCCTCCCCAGACGCCTTCTGCTGTCTTTAACACTGTGTATATATGTATAAATTTAACAAGTACAAATTAAACAGGTTATTAAATACTTTCCGCTGTTTATTATTGCATCCGCTCTCCTGAAACCTGATCCTAAAATCATTAGTGTAGAAATAGTATCAAACACGGCCATGCACCTTGACGACTGTAACCTTTTTATGTAAATTTAAAGAGTGGGTCCCAACGATACTTGTAATTAAGTATTAATTTATATCCACGTTCCACTAATAAGGAAAGTCTTTTACACTGAGACGATATTGATACAACAACTGAAAGTATTGTTAAACTGCCGACCCAACGTGTGACTAGAATATTCAAATAGTACACTAGGTGTAATGAGTCTACTTTATTAATATGAAAACCTCTACTAAAATTGTTGACCAAAGTAGAATGAAGCAAAGTGTGACCAAAGTAAAAATAATATAATCAAATAACATACATGATTTCATACTGTCGTAAAGTAATAATACATATTATTGTATGATATTTTTAAGATTAGTTATGGCTATTTTGCTAGACTCTGGATTAAAATAGCCCTTAATTTATCGTGCTGCCTAGATTATATGACTGTGTGATACATGTTATAATATGTTGTATCTAACTGAGAACAATTGGTATACTCGCTTTTAAGAGATCCCTGTCCATTTGTACCATGTATTGGGTCCATATTTGTTATTAGTGTACGTCTTCAAATTAGTATAAAGTGTACTGTATAGTTTTGAAGGTAAGAATATATATAAGCATTGATACGAGGTAATTATTTCCAATGAGGATATTGCCTCATATTGTAAGTGTGAGTATTATATTTATGTGTGTAGTAAAGTTAGACGAATCTTAATATTATGTAGAATTGGCTACGCCGACTTCGGCTATCCTGATTCTGCTCTACCTGCTATTTACGCTACAAAACTCCACCGTAGACTGATGGAACTACCGTACAATTATTAGGACTGCCAAAGCAGCCATCGCTCTGCACGAAATATTGAACATTGGGTCGATAGTGAACTTTTTCAATGAACGTTTTCTTGAAAGGATATTGTGCTGTAACTGAAACACGTAAACATAGCATTGATGCCCGATGGACGAGAAAATCCTTTCCCAGGTTTTAATGAAGCTTTATTTACTTGTTCAATTCAGCAGTTTTAATCAGTTCGAGGCGCGGACCGCCGTACCCCACTCTTCGCTGAAACTGTTTTCATTTAGTTCCATTTATGAACTTAAATTAGTTTATTTAACATTTAATTGTAAAAGATTTTGCTAATTACGAAATACTAAAAATGTAACCTGGGATATCTACTAACGTAGCTTTGTATAACAGTAAGCCTTCCTTAAAGAGGAAAGCGAATTAAGGATATGAGATTATTTTTAATAAGCTACATGTAGCGTCACATAAAACTAGTGTTTTTATTCATTTATAAATACTAATTAAGTACATTATAAATGGATGTAAACTTTGTTATTTCTCTATATATATTGGAAAAACTACATGTTACTTCGCAATAAGACAAATTAATTAAACGTATTGAAATAATAATAGGTCATTAATTAATATTATTGAAAATCTCTAATTGACTAAACTATTTTAAATATTACGAGGCAATATTGATAAGTTATAAATGTTAAAAATAAATAAAATCCCTTAAAACACATAATTTTACGACCAGTACAAAAAATATTTCCAATTAACAAAATATTTCGCCCTACCATCGAAACCTATTCTTCCTGAATTCTCCTGATTCTTTGCGTTTCATTATTATTGTTATTCTAATTATTAAATCTACCATCTATTACTTCATAAAATCACAGAGAATCTCAATATTTAGATTTGTGGATTGAAGGGATCTAATATATATATATATATATATATATACATTTACCAGTTGTTATTGCTTCATATCTTATTTATTAACATAGTAGTTTTTAAAGATTTGTTTGGTTTACAAATGCCAAACACGTACAACTATCCAGATTATTTTCATCCCATGTTTAATTCGATCGTTTTATGCAACTTTTCAATAGATCTATTGTTCTTCTATAATATCTAGAAATTAGAAGACATGAGGCCAACATATGTATATGGATAGCTAGACCAATCCTATCATTAATTTCCCGTTTTCTTTATGATTATCCTTAAAAAAAATTTGAGAGCTTATACTTTTACATAGACTTCAAATTAAAGTTGTGAATCTTAAGTTGTTTAATAACATACGTTGATAGTGGTGATTTAATAATATATTTTTTAAAGAGAATACATTTATATTGTAAAGTTGCATGTTCTGTGGTACTTTATTACAAATTAATTAGTTTATTTGTATTTTAATAATTATTTTTTGTGCATTTACAAAAAAATGTAAAAGTTTTAAATAGTTTTAACGCGCCCTTACGAAGATATAATCGATACAAATAAAAAAAACTTCACGCGATTCCTTTACTGTGTCCAAATATAAAATTACTGCTTCAAATATTTCTAATAAAATATGTTGTTTTATATTAAATTCTCGTCATAGTTTATAATACCGTGATAAATGTAGGTATAGTACCGCGAAGTAGCCCGACATCAGTTCTGTACTTCTTTTAACGAGTCATTGTAATAGCTACGAAATAAAATAAAATAATTGAAATGTATTTGTCGCCAAGTTTTAAGAATTGTAAATGGGTTTTGAACAAAAAGTGTCTGGATGGTTCTTCTGGTGAAGTGTGCGGGCAGGTCACGAGTGAAGTGTGCGGGCAGGTACAGCGCCGGGACCGGAGGCTTTAATCAATGCGTAGGTTTTAAAAACGCACACAAATATTATTAAGTTTTTTTTTAAAATCCAAACATGAAAATAATATTTTAGTAATGAAAAGTACGATATTTTTCGTCATATTTCAAATATAAAAAAGGGGGCAAAAAGCATTGCTCGTCGGAAGGTACACAGCGCGTATTCAGCGGAGCCGTTTTATTAATTCAAGAGGCAATTTATTTTAATGATAACGCTGCCGGTACATACGTACCTGGGTATGCGCAGTCGTACACATCGCACTAGTGCGGTAGCAGCTCTGGTAGCTGCTTCTCCACTCCACTCCGCTCCGCTGGAAGATGAAATATATCACTAGTTTTTATATATTATTTCCGTCAAGATATGATTTATTTTACAAGTTGAAATGCCGCGGGGAGAAGAGGAATTTAAACTAGTGTTCAATGTGTTCACTTGGATAACTAAATAGCCTAATATCTGCTCGTTCTGTGAAATATATAACCCACTGACTTGGATCGGGAAGAAGCTGATTTCATAAAACCGACCTTTCAATTTTTAATTTGAACTCTAATCATACCTACTGACGTACAAACCCCGCTGAAAGACGGGATGTTTTCAATACACCTTACTAATAGTGCAGGTAAAACTCTTCAACTTTGATGGACGATATTTAAATAATTAATACTTTATTAATTTTGTTAAATATGTTTATTACCCTATTTATAATCAGCCATTTTCGGAAAAATAACTTTTTCTTCATTATGGTGAAAAAACTAAATAAAATAATTTCTTAAAATGTTCTTATGATTCCAAATTATTTTTTTTTTATAAAATTAACAATGAAATTATTTAGTTCATAAATCTCATTATTTCAATTATTATGATATTTTTTAATTATTTTATAATATTTTTTTTCATCCTGATGAAGAAAACGGTATTTTTTCGTAACCGATTGAATATACATAACTCGCAGTAGTTTATAAAACAAACTATTAATTATTATAATGAACCACGACGTGTTTGCCTTAAATACTAAAAATATGACTAATTATAATTATATGATTATATTTTTCCGAGTTACTCACAGTATTCAATTTATACCTATATAGATAATTATTTATTATGTAAATTTTTAGATTTAATTACTTGAATGCACAATGTAAAATTTGTAATAAAATAAAAGTTGTATCGAAGAACACATAAATATCTGATATATGAATATCTACGTACTCCGTCCTATAAAATCTAATTTAGTAATTATTTTAAAACGTGTATGTGTTAGTATTTCCACTGAATTATTTATCAGACCCAAAGATCGAAGGTAAATTTATAAACCGCTTATGCCAATATTGGAGGATTTAACCCGAGGCTTAATGAACCTTTTTTTTTCTTTTCATATTAGTTATACCTGGAAAATTTTTGATCACTTCTTTCTATAGAATACTGAAATAGGCAAAAAATGTTTGAATTATTCAATTCAATTATGAACCACCCTTAGTACATTTTATATAATTGTTGAAAAAAATGTTTATATTCCGTAGTTCAATTTGCAAATAGTTTATACTGAGCACCGAAAAAAATATTTTTATTACGAAGCACTCAATTTTAGAGAAATTTTTCAATCATTTTACAAAGGCTTCTTAAATTCACTAAAATATCAATTTGGTAGTAATAGAATATGGGTCCGAAGATTTTAAACTTACAATGTGAACATGAGGTACAGATATACTGCGTATTCTGGAATGTAAAATACATTTTTTGTATTTAATTATTGCCGTTTCATCAATATATTTATTTTAAGAGCTTTGATATTAGAACGTATTTAATATTATATTATGGTATATCTACTTACATAATGCATCATGTGCAGAATATTGTATATAATGCGATGCATTTAATGATTAACATCTGCACGCTGTACTAGCGACCGAATTTTCACGTTATATGTACTTAAGAATACTTTATTCTTAGGCATCTTGAAATCTTTATATATATAATCTTAACGTATCTCTTTACTATCATTTTCAGTGAATTAAAATATTATGAAACTTGATAAAACCAGCACCTGAAAAAGATTACGATAACACAGAAATACAAGCTATGTTCTGTATGTTACAAGCTTAGGCGTAGGCCTGCGTATTCTGTATTGGCGGAGACCTCGCTCGACTTATGTCAGAAATAATATAGCCGTCATCGAGATCGGTCCAGTCTTAAAAATGCTCTAGAAAGCACGGCGCACTCGAGGAATTTACGGAGACCGACAGAGAACATACAACATCAAGGGAGGGTACGGCAGGGCGGCCAACTTAGTCAACAGCTGCAGCCGAGTTGCATCTGGGAGATTAGTGGTGATCTTACCAAAGTGACACGGTTCTCAAATTATCAATAAAAAACCCAGAACCAGAGAATGACCAAATAACAAGCACCGCTAACCGCCAAGACGCAAGGCCTGTAATGGAGAAAAGTGACAATAATCAAATTGACGTGTCACGACAATTTCATTGCGCTATTAAAATATGAATAGCTCGCCACCTCTTATCACTCTCTGCGTTACAATTATACATTTACATACATTATGAAAACAGTTAATTTCGGATTACGAATTAGTCTACGTTTGTCGTTGCCGAGATACAGTAGTATCGAAACCTGTCGACCCCTAAATAATTAACATAATTATTTCAAGGGTTTAAATTAAGTACTATGTCTAACAACACAGTTAAAACTCTAAAATTCCAAAAATATAAATTAAAATATTATGATTTATGTAATTACCAAGCTCATATTTTTCTTGGGGTTTTCTTTTCGTGAATATTATTCATATTGAAAATGATAAAAACATATTTAAATAAAATTCTAAATTGTATAATATATGTACCTATATATACGTATATGTATGCATATTTAATGTAAACACACAAGGAAATATATCATAAACACAAACAATCCGTCAGAGTGCGTAAATCAAGAACCTATCGTTTTATTCATTACGTTAGAAAAGGGACATTAAAACCAATTTCAGTGAGCCCTAATTCTGGAAGCTATATTTTGGCAGTTCATTACTTTGGTATACGACATGGGATTAAAATAATTAAATGAGGAACAGCAATGTTGGGTCCGAGCCACTAATGTCCTCAAAGTGATTCTACAAACATTCTGGCGCGCCCCCCCGGGCCGCCCGAGCCGCCCGAGCCGCCCGAGCCGCCCGGCCGCCCGGCCGCCCTCCGCCCCCGCGGGACTCGGTAACCCCGACCGCGCACATATTACGTACATTACACGAACATGTGCCCGGGCGCCTTCTCGGCTCGAGCGATATTTATCATTACATTAGTTCGGAGCGCGATCCTTCGCGTGCGCGGATCGCTCGGTGACTTTATTAAGCGCACGCCCGACTTTCGCCGCAATAAATGTCACAATGCGGTCGGCAAGATCGCTCTCGGATACTCGACCGCTCTGAACTGCGATGATTGTCTTAGCTGTTGTGTAATTAGAATACAGATAATCAGCCTAGTAGATTGAGTTAGTTTTATTATCAAGGGGCATAATCAAATATGTATTCAATTTTAGATTGTTTTCAACATTATATATATTATTTACAAGTAATTCATAAAAATAAAATCTTCATCCAAACAGCACGAAGCGCTTCCACGTCCACTTTAACACTGATCAAAGCTTAGCAAATTAATCAGACCAACTAATTTTATCACATCTTCAATTGCTATATTCAGCCGAAGACAGGTCGTAAGCCCTGTAATTACCCGTACTCCCATATATTTTCTATTCAATATAATAAAAACTAGCTTCGTCTCTATGAGATATCTATTATTTGTTTAATAATAATACCTTTGTAGGTGAAAATCCAGTAGTTGTGTGTTCTATGACGTATTCAAATATTGATACAAATATTAATATGAAAAAAAAAAATGTGTTTTTGATATGAAACTTGATTTTAAATCGTAGCTGAAGTCTCAAAGCATGTAAGTAAATATAATATATTATTTAAAATAATTTGTTTTCACTAACACAAAATGTTTTAAAAACGTCGTAAGTTGATCACATGTACTGCAAATTGAAAGGTTTATAGCTCTATTAATTTTTAATATTTTGCTAATTTTGTTCAATACAGATATTTGTCTCCGTAATTTTGACTTCAAAATATAATTCGTATATGCAAGGTTTTTTTATATTACAAATTTTAATATTTTGGCACGCGGAAAATAAATCTGATGGTCGCGGTCTTTCTTATAATTTTTATTTTCTTCATTATAGCAAATAACATTCAGTTTATTAGTTCAACATTAGTGGGCAATGATTTTATCTGGGTAATAATTTTAAAAAGTCGCAAAAAACGCGGAAAAATTGATTTTTTTGAAAGGGAAGCTTGAAAGAAAATATTTGAATTAATCAAGAATTAATTTTTCTAGATTAAAGTTTAAAAAAATTACGTATACTTTTGACAGTCACAAATTGATTTCATTAGCTCAATTAGATTAGATTTGACTATCATTCAATTAAGTTAGGTCATTTAAAATCTTCACCTATTTTTAAAAACATTCAGCAAATGCATTTTTACATCATGAAATACTGTAAATGTAGAAACCTGTAGTTAGAAATGATATTTGTCGTTGTCGATACAGTTTAATTATGAGCGTAGTGAGTATTTTCGCAAGTAGCGGTCGGCAGGTGAAATGTGTCTTTTAATACAATTCTGTAGTAAGCCATATATGCTCTGGGTTAGGGAGGCACGCAGACGCATCGTCGTGCCGCAACGCCTCGATCGTAACCCCGTTTATATAAACCTGTTATTCGCGACACGATTGTTTGTGCGCTATCTCACTATCTTCTCCATTCTCTCGGGGGAAAGGAGAGGTCCTAAGATGATAGATATATTAGAAATATTATTTGGATGGTTTCATCTTCACTTTTGAGATTGTATAGCAGCGATACGGCAGGTCTGGATGTGTTGACAATCAATATTTGGAGATTTCTGAATCGCGCTCCTATTCGGTCTGACGATGTTTGCCTTCATTCGGCATCTAGCGATGAAAAATGTTGTTATTGTATAACTGAGGCTTTCTACGATATAATATCGAAGTGTTTTGAAACTTTCGTAATTATTATTATTTTTACTAGTATTTTACCCGTCGTAAGACGAGCAAGTTGTTATGGCAGTAGAAGAAGAAGAAGACGAAAAAATCGTCTAACACCAGAATTTTTAAATACAATTAGTGGCAGAAGTAAAAGAAGGCAGAGAAGAAGAAGAGCATACATGATATTCGTGTTGCACTGCAATGGGATACGAAACATCAGTCCACATGAATACACACAACAGAATAGTCCAGAAAACACAAGATTCTGAATGTCCGTAAAAAGTTAAGAACGTTCTTCATTATTTTATTTACATTCATGAAATGAATGCGCATGCGCATGTGAATGTATTAAAATAATTACTTTTATTTGTTAAAAATTTTCAAATCTATTCAATTGTATACAGCGTAACACGATTGAGCTGGGCTTTTATTTATATGTTGTGACGTGGTCGCCTATACGTGACTGGTAATCGTCGGGATAGGACGCCATGCTTTCACACCACCGGCTTGCAAAGAGGTTCACATGTATTGCATACATGTAATGCATGTATGCAATAATAAAATTTTACTACTTTTTGAATACCTAAATCAACAGATTTTTGTGCAAGCAATAGTGTGATAAAAACACTTGACTCTTTAAAATGTGAAAATCTTCACCTAAGAAATAACGTTACACAAATTTATCACCTGACCAGTTTGTCAGGTTAAATGTAACAAAAAAAATCATATCATAAATTGGTTCAACCCAAGCAGAAAGTTATTAATTTAAAATTAAAAAAATGAAAGAAAAAAATAATACTCTCAATATTATTAATTACAACACAAATTATTTTACAACTATTACACGCTAAGTAAATGTCCATTGCACAGAGATCCACAGTCTTCATCCAGATTTTCATATCCGAGGCACCCGTAATTACTTGTAATTGACTGGCCAGAACGTCAGGAAATGCTGAGACATATTCTTGCGCTTTAGCTCGCCATGAATTTCTTGCGTCATCTTCGGTTGTAAAATCAAATCGTACCCCATCCTTCATTCTTCAGGAGAAATCTTTCCTGATGTTGAAAGTATTGTTGTGGCATGACCACTTTCCCGTCATATCAGAAGAAGTAGGTTAGGAAGAAGGTAACAAAATAACTAGAAAGAAGAAGAGATGTCTCCATCTCTTCTTCTCCTCTATGAAAACACGTCTTCGTTGTTTTTACATCGGACTAACACCCGCGCACACGAAGATCTGTCAACAGAAAAGAAACGGTAGCCAGAATTTTTTCCTTGCGCGGCCCGTGTTGCCAATTGGTGAATGCCAATTCCCAATCTATCTCGTGCACGGTAGGTACCAAATATAACGTAATAATGTGTACTAACTGAAATACCTGGCGTCATTCGGGCTTTACGCAGAGTGAAAAGGCTTAATTTAAGAGGATGGGAGTTGTTTTTTTTCGAAATAATATGTAAACAGTAATTTTCCTCGTATTTTGAGCGTCAAGAATGAAAAATTTCATCAAGAAATTCCAAAATTCTGCTTTAAGAGGCAGAAAAGGCGAGCTCGGAATAAAACTGTAGATTTATTTAAAAAACATGCACACCCACCCACAGACACTCTTCTTTATATATATATATATATATATAGTTATGCGATTTTCTATGCGATGCATTACTATTTTTAAGTATTGATGTGACATGTTGTGCATTTATCTTCTTTTTTTAAAAATAAGTTTACAAAAAACTCTGAGTTCTCCTAGAGCTGGCGCCGGTACCGACCGTCATTCATAATGCACCGCTCCGCCAGCCCGAAGCGATGAAGAGAACGGTCTCTCAGCCCGTAACGACTGATAGGAAGTTACAAAAACTGTCTATTGCTTTAAATGGAGAATGAAATTTCCTTTTCCGACCACCGCGGCCGCTTCAAGAACCCCCCCCCCCCCAACCCCGGCGCCGCACCCCTTCACACTCGAGTCGAGTATTAAAAATTAACCTCTTGTGGTCTGAGAGCCCGTGAGAGCAGAATTTATAACACTTGGCGGGATGCTTCTCCGGAAAAATGTAATAAATTGTCGGGAGTCCATCCTCGAATAAAATCTAAACAATTGCTTGAAAGGAGTTACTTGCGACGCACTCGGAAGCTCTCTTCAGGTGCGGGTGCATCAACTATTCGGAGTAAAACACAAATAGATTTTATGCTATTTTACGGTAGTAGCAAATGTATATAATTTTTTTATTTAAAAAAAAAAAAATAATAATAATAAAAAATCTATTATTGTGTAAAAGTGCTAAAAATGATAGCATAAAGATGTATAAGACACGTCTAACTTAGCCAGCACACGCTCTGCAACTAAAGTAACGAACGGCATATGGCAACCCGCGCCTCGCGCACTACGCCTTCTGCACCGCTCAACAAGTATGCATACAAATCATGCCAGGTTCTTCGAGAAAACATTTTATTGTTGCGTATGGTAACCTACGCGATGCTTGGTAACCTAGCGGTCAAAGAATATAAGCAAGTCAGATGATCCAGCAGTGTCGACAGCAGTAAGAGGTCACCTGACTTCGAAAGAAGGTATAGGTCAGAAGGTTGACCATGACAGCAGCAGCTGGTGTCTCAGTCCACTGGTCCTACGGGTCGACACAATGCCTCTTCGGAATGATGATGATGATGATGCTGTACGTTCAATACTGTCAGCAGATATTGTCAATGAAATTGAGTGACGATGAGTTAAAAGAAGAAGGAAATTATTTTTATGGAAGCGAGGTCCAATTCCTAAAACACAAGTCTAATTTGTAAACAATGGATGTTTATTATTAACGAAGAAGAAACTATTTCAGTTCAGATATAACTATGAACTTTTACTTATGGTTAGGTATGTTATCTATGGTTTATTATTATTGTAAACTAAGAAGAAGAACATATTTATAAACGTCACTGTATATTATGTAAACAATTAAACAAGGTAAAGCCGCACATGTATCTATGGATAAATATCAAATATCAAAACAAACAAAATGTCCGACGGTTTGTTTTGATTTGCACTAACATATATAAATAGGTATGTCAAGTGTCGCTGCTTATTTACGAAAACACCACAAATTATTATTATTCTACACGATATTAACGATGGATAACCATAAATTATTATTATTTATAAACTAGAATGCCACAGATATATTTTTATTAATGTACAAATATAGGTGCAAAAATGGGCGATTTGATTGTATGCTGTTTATTGTACGCCGATGATGCAGTACTAATGGCGAATAATGAACAAGAACAACAGAGTCTAGTGAGGGTTATGCACGATGTATGCAAGGAAAGCGACCTTATTATGAATGTCAACAAGTCAAAAGTGATGGTATTCGAAGAGGAAAGCTAGACTCCGTGCCAAATACTTATAGGTAAAGAATTTTTGGAATAAATAGATGAGTTTGTGTATTTGGTAAGTATATTTAATAGAAACGGAAAAACTGAGAATGATATCGAAAGGAGGGTGACTGCAGGGAATAAAGTGAACGGCGCTTTGAATGGAATTATATCTAACGGGAATTTTTCAATCGAGGCAAGACTAGCGGTGCACAATGGAGTCCTGATACAGACACGGATATATGGCAGTGAGGCCTGGAGCTGGTAGAAGAGGATTGGCAGTAAACTGAATGCAGTGAAAATGAGATCACTTAGTCGTATATGTGGAAAATCTATTTATGACATAGTAAAGAATGAAGAAATAAGGAAAGAATGTAAAGCTAATGTTAGTATAGTGAGTAAGATTAAGAAATGATCACTTAGGTGGTTTGGTCATATGGAACGGATGAATGAGGAGAGAATGGTAAGAAATATATATATGACGCAAGTGTTGATGGCACCAGAAATAGAGGACGTCTGTGGAAGACTTAGCACGACCAGGAAAACCAGATAATGGAGTATGGTTCTGTTAGAAGCCTCAACAATCGACGATCTTGAAAAGATGTATGAGTGTGGATGAGGTGAAAATTGTGTATCAGGACAGAAAAGTGTGGCGCTCTATCCTCTCTGCCTACCCCAGCCGGGAAACGGCTTGACGGTAAGTATATTTGTTATTAATGTTTGTATCTGACAGCCAATACAATGTTTGTAAACAAAGATAAATGTCACTTGTCATGCGTCACTTGAGCGGTGTAGCATATATGGGTGACCAATCCACACATTAAACTATCTAACGTACCTAGAATATTTAATATAATTTACGTGTATTTACACGTAAATTATTTTAATGCACGAGGCCAGAAATTCGGTGCGCTTCTGGTACGGTACACGGCTGATACAGTCTCGAGTGTGGCGAGGCTTAAAGCTTTCGACGCCGAGCGACTGTGGGCGCTGAACTCACTGGAGTCACTCTTCAACCCTTCTGGCGAGAGTAGGAACAGGAGTGCGATATCATGCGCCACATTCCTGTGTAACTCACGTCACCCGCCAAGCGGTTGTCATTGACAACCAACGGCAACTTTCATTCCAGTGCCGTGCGCAGTTTTACCAACTTTTTCAAATCGGTGACAGTGACCGGAACATTTTCGTTAAGTATATCTTCGACATCACACCCGTCGCGATTCTAACGACAGGTCTTTCGTCGCCGTACCCTTAAACAATATCGCGAGTACGTTTCCATCCATGGAGGTAAGTACAGCTCCCGCCGCAACCTCAACCTCATCATTTTTGTTTTATTGTGAATAGCTGAAGGGGGGGATCCACCCTTTTCAGGGACCGGTTTAGAATCTTGGGATTCCGTGTCGGTCCCACTCATCAAAGCTAATAAAAATACGCGCTGTTAATTAAATAACATATTCAAGTTTATGTAGCTATTAGCAATTTTCCCTTAAGTGCTGTCTTTATACATAAAAAAAGCCTATAACATAAATCCATAGAATACATAGTTTTACTTATATATAGACGGAAAATTAATGGAAAATAGAGGTGCAGTATACACTCAGGGATCCAATGTGCACTCAGGGATCCAGTCATCAAAAACACTGCCAAAAAAGGGACAGTGGACAAGACACAAAATGTATTGAGTCACACTTACATGAACAGACTAACGGAGTTACAAAACACGAGATATAGAGTATGAAGACAGAGATAGGCAGGCGCGTAGGTGGAGATACCCACCCAAGCAGACCGGCCTAACTACATACCTGAGGAGCTCCAACGTGTCACCTATACCCGAATAAATCAGAGCCGCTGGTCTCTATTGGCGGCTGCCGTCGTAAAACCAACTATCATTCTGTGGGCTCAAACTTCCGCGGGGTACGTTATTTGCGCAATATATATCGCCTTGTATATTAATCTCACGGGCGGAGTACTTAGTCCTCAAACGCCCAAAGAGTCCTGCCGCTTTATCCGAGACTACCTTTATATGTGTGGGATACAACATATATATATATATATATATATTTTATGCGGGGCCTGGTCAAGGCTATTCCTATCGGTTCATTGATAAACCATTTTAAGGACGACATTACTGTATCCTGAAACGAGAAGCAAGGCATCGTCAGCGTACGCTACATCAGGAGTAAGCCATTAAAAGTTATGTTCCATAATGTTAGTCCGAGCATTGTACCGGGCCTTGGGGGCAACCCATGTTCGCTTCACGTGTGATTAACACTTCTCCGTATGTCATTAAAACCGTTCTACTACTCATGCTCTATGTATGCTCAATGATTTTAAAGAGGTGCAAGGGGCACTGTCAGTTTTTTAAGTGCATCAATATAATAAACCAAGGTGCATTATCAAAAGCACCAGAGATGTCCAGGAAAATACCAATGATATATTTCCCATTACGTGTACGGACCCATTCCTGTACATACTTAATACCTGATGTAGTAGATTTTCCGGAAACAAAACCGAACTATCGGTCACACGCTAGTGAAAGTGAAGTGCAACTTATTGCAAATGAGCTTCTCGAAAACTTTGCCAAAGATTGGAAGGGTTAGTCCGTGGTTTATCATTTCCTTTAGGAATTATGCACAAGAATCCTTTTTTTCATTCCACAGGAAAAATACCCTATTTAGATAAGTTTTAAAACATAAATTACATTAGACTTGGTATTCTTCTATACATTATTCGCGATCACGCTATTTAACCTGTCCCAACCTGGCGTCTTCATGGGTCCAAGGTCCTTAAATATGTGATCAAGCTCCGAGTCGGTGACCTCTAGGTGTTCTGTGTGATTAATGAGCATTATACTAGTCGGGAATTGTGCTAGCTAACGTATCTGTCTAAAGTGGTCCGTGTAATTTTCATACATCTCTAAAGGCACGAGTCTATTCAAGAACCCAGTAAGAACAGTGGCATGGTCAACTATAGAACTGCCATGAACAAGAATACCAGATAAGTGTCTGGCTGTACTCTTACCAGAATTACTATAATCTCATACACATGCAATGGATTGGACCTACTAACTTTGGTTACCCAGTTTCGCTGGGCGTTTCTTTTGACACCTCGTATGGCTTTAGAATATGTAGACCTAGCCGCGCGTAATTCGATAGTCAAAGACTTAAACCGATGAATTTACCAAGCACCGCACAAGGACGGTACGCGCGCCTATATCTACTATGAAGACCAGTGACCTAGTTTTCACTATCCTTTCAGGCTTAGTTCTGCGTAGAGCATCGTCTGCAACCCGATAGTTCCAAGCACTGCCACTTCCTTCTCCTCTCCCCAGGAATTCAGCCATCACGCCATGAGAAACTCCCAGGCACACGGTGAAATGGGTCCGCCAAAACTCCATTTCTCCACCATCAACCCTAAACCGTTGCCACGAGCGATGTTCTCGCTATTCAAACTCACACGTCGCATATGTCGCGCCAATTTTTCACCGCCGCCACTGGTCCGTTAAACCAGTGGCGTTCGCTCACTTCGCGACTATTATGCGTCTCGTCATGAACCCCTGGGATCGGTTTTCACAATGTGCGGATAATTTTAAGCGCGCTATGCTCTGCGTCGAATTATTAGGCTCACTCGGGAACTTCATAACCGAACCGGAACCGGCTTTACCATCTTGACGGTCATTTCGAAGGCAGTGGTAACCCCGGACTCTAAGTGAACCCAGATTCAGCCGTGACTCCGAGATAACCGTTCATTATTAATATTTGATTGGCAATGCTGCCTAGAACGGAGGCAATGCCGAGGCAACTTGGATTAATGTTATGACTCTTCCACTGAAAGATTCAACTCCATCGGTGAGCCATTGGAAACAAGGGAGTATATAGATGAGATAAGTAAAGCAGCGTTGGACGGTAGTAAGTTATTGTTAGAAATAATGAATATGAGAAGCTTTCGAAGGGTTTGGATTAACGAGGAATTATTTGAGGTTAATGATTTGGAAAAAATATTCAAAGGGGAGTTAGAGGAACTTGAGAAAGTTGTAAAGTGATTGGATTTTAAACAGTGGTTATTAGAACCTTCTGCTGAAATGATTCCATTGAGATATAATTGATGGTATTGTGAAGAGGCTTAGATTTTGGTGTTTTGTACAAGATTTTTTTATAAGATGCGGCTGTGGGGGCTAATTTGGACAAAATTAGAATGCTGGTAGAAGGTGGAGCTGCAGTCTCTTCAAAACTGTTCCTGGAAGGGGCAAACATTTTAGAGGCCTGGTAATATAAAGTATTGTTAGCTACCGTGAATTGCTTAATATTTATTGGCTGGTAAGTTCGGCGCAAGAGGGATTTGTTGCAGTGTGTGATCCGAAGCAGTTGGAAAGGAGTATAGTTCTACTGGGAGAGAGTTATAAAAAGGTATACTTGAGAAGGAAGACATTGACCATCGTAAGCAAGGACTACGGTTTGGGAAGGCTTCCGGCTGATTGTTCCATTTGAGACATCTTTAAATTTTAGGCGTATCGCTTTTATTACTTTCCCGATATGCTGAGAGAAGTAATTGGTTAGATAATTTACTCTTCCGTGAGATCGGTGGAGATACCTCTTACTAGGTTTATTCTGGATATATTGAATGAAGGAATATAAGCTTTCAATTTATCAGAAGGAATATTTTTTATAAAAGCGTTAGCAGCCTTGAGCAGAAATAAATTCCATAGAGATTCTGAATCTACCTTTAGCTTTAACGCTATTTATGAGAATACCAGAAATTTATTATGCAATCAGAAATATTCCATATTTAATTGGATGCGTGGTCTTCCCATGGTTGATTTTTTTAACGTATACAGTATAAAGAGCTTAAGAAGAATTGAGAGTAAAGAATAGGATCCTGGACTGGTCGCGGGAGAATGGAATCTGAAGTTGAAACCATAGTAGGTGGAACATAAGTGGAATGGTAAGGGGTAAGTGAGGGGAAGGACGTGAGTGGGAGGACCCGATTTCCGAGCAGGCAGTAACGGTAAATAGTCGGACATGAGCTAACATCATTAATAGACAATTTTTTTGTGTTTTTTCTTGCTGAATTAGAAATCTGGAAAGTAATCTGAACTGAAGTTTTGTTTCTTATAATCTATAGCTACTATAATAATATAACAATCGTTTTAATACCTTTATTTCAAAAAATAATTCCTTTTATATTCGTTTTCACTTAATAAACACTATGTTAGGGATTTTTAGAACAAAGAATGTTCAGATTAGAGAGAAAGATTGTTTTACAGAAAGCGGAGCTTGGAGCGCCGGGTGTGGTGGGAGTTTAGTGGGTGTGGGAGTAGGAAAGGGCCGGGGGGACAAAGGAAACGCTGAATTAATGAAGATGTGAAAGCGCTCATTAACCTTTAAATAATATAAAGATTAGCCTGGACAGAATTAAGAACTTTCTCTTTGCTGCTGGTCCGGTGAACATTAATGTTACAATGGGTGAACTAATTAGAGAAAAATTGTATTTCACTTTCCTTGTAACATTTTTGGAAAAATTATTTATTTAATTTTATCATAGTTTTGATTTCCGCGTCAGGGAAAGTTGGTTTTTTGGACATTTCTTAAACAGTTATTCATATTTATATTACTATTACTTGAACACGTGTTAATAAGAAGGTAATAAAATAACTACGAAATGAAGAATTATTTTTGACTGCCAGTTCCAAAAAGCCACAAAATTAGAAGTAATTCATAACGAGACTATTACCAATTTCTAGGTAGTATTTCTAGCTCATCAGCTATCCAAGCCACAAGTGATCGTAATATTGAAGAAGATAAGTTATACATTTAATACAAATTAATTAATCAATTAGGAAAATATGCAGAAAAAATCGATATATCAATTACAAAATTATACTGATAAAAATGAAATATTTGTCGTTACTGTAATAGAATAGTAACATATTTTTTCAGATATGAAGAGACCCAGGTTTGAGTCCCGGTAGCAACATAATATTTTTTCGATTAATTGATTTTTTCTGTATTCTAATTGATTAATTTAATTTGTATTAAGAATACCACAGAACTATTGTTTACGCACGTTTTCATTCCTTTGACTGCCATCCCTGGTTTTAGTGTCGGTGATTGTTCGTGCGGGGTGAAGGTCGTCACTTTCTGCGACCGGATAATTGCAGTTGGTACTCCGCCGGATAAGGACCTAATAATCGACTCCGGGAGTTAATTATTGGGTGGGCGCATCCAACAATACATTAGAGATCAACCTACGACCAACAGAGAAACAGCATCTATAAATCCAGGTTAGCGGTGATTTTTCTAACCATATAGATGGTCATATTATCAATAGGAAACCAGGGAATAACAAACTAACGAAGGAATTTACTAGAACAACTATATTCTGAAAATGCAACATCGTAATAAAAATGTGTTTTCATTTTAAAAGTTTTACATTTCAACGATTTTATTTTCATTTGAATTATTGTCGTCGAGTTAATCATGACATTTAAAATTGTTTAATCTATAACTTAACTTCTCATCTTTATTTATTTTAATTTAAAATTATTTTTGTTCATTGTTCAGCGATTTCTAACATTAAAGATAAATTTAATACAACATTTTTTTTCATCAGAGCGATTACCACAAAATTTAAATTATTTAATGAAATCTCATTTCTTATATAGTAAAGAGTTGTCGTGAGTCTATTTCATAATTATAATACTTTACCCGCATACTGTCATACTATATACCTACTTTGCATCTAGCTGCTCGTTATGCATAGAAGATCACCGCTCGAGAGGTCTGATTCCGGCAGGTCGCTTCATTCTTCTCAGACTGGCCCAAGACCTCGATACGTAAACAGTCCCGGTGGGTGTATTCTCCAAAACGGTCCGACTCGAATACCGAAAGAGTCGTAGAATCCGAAGTAATCCGCTGTTATCATCTATATAACCAAGTAATCTAACATCTAATACTCTGATTCTGTTTTTGCCGTGTGCTATAATACTATTTACAACGTTATTAACCTTCTTATCGTGATTAACATCTTGGTGTGCACCACGCGGTCCATTCACAAGAACATTCTCGAAGGCTATCGCGTGCAGCTTTTCTGATCGTTGTACTACTCATCATGTGCTGAGTATTATTATTATTGGATTGTGTACCGACATCTGTATTTAACATACGATCTGCATCATCCCATCTCGCCTTTGACCGGACGCCTCATAGCCACCTCGAACAGGCGCGTTCGGAAATTACGATGCACCGCTCCATCCAGGGATCCCGCCGATCTTCTACATTCTCTTTCAAAGGGAATTATGTTCGTTTTTTCTGCTGAACACCCGCCAACTCCATGATCTCCTGGTTGACAACCGTCTCCAGGCTTCCTTCCGCTTCTATAATCCGCCGACTTTTGGTGCAGGTCGTCTCTGCTTGTATAAAATCGTGTGACATTTGTAATTTAATATAGATTCAGTGAGTGAATTATAGCCCACACGGCGACAATATATAAGATATAAGCATTCACAAGTACTTTCTAAAGTATGATTTGGTGAGACTACTCCAAACTTGAATGTATCGTTAATTTACCGATGCAGTTTAAGTTCCATATCTATGTTAGCCTGTGTAATAACATCTTTGTAAACTACTATAATAATAATTCACTCCCATCTTTATTTAAGAAATATTTCATATTTGATTGCCATTTTTGTGAAGTAACATTTTTATGTATAAATTTACCTCTCTGGAAATATTGAAAAGCCCTCACTTGAATTGATAATATCCACTGACCCACATAGATAAGATCATCTCACATTATCTCCGTAGAGTTACCCTATAAATTAAACAATCTTGTGAACATCTACAACGCAACCTAACCCTGAAGAAAGGTCCTCCGTTACAGCGTAACTATTGTTTTTTTAAATCTAAATCATCCTTGTAATTCACATCGATCATTTATTAATCGACATTGTGGTACGACAATATTGTCAAGATTATTTACTAATTACTATGTACTAATTAAAAGTTCCTACTTCTTTAGGATTTTAGTATCGAGAGTATTAAATATTATCGGAACCATTGTTCATTGTTAATTTATTTTGATTACTGCGAGATTCATTCTTGCTCTTGTATTTGAAATACGCAATATTATCCATTGGAATAATTACTAATTTTGTATCCTTGTGGGTTATATCGGGGATAAAATTGAAATATTTGCTGTAAATAGTATAATTTATCTGATCTGTGATTTTTTTGTTGTAAATAAATTTCTAATTGTTATATTAAATTAATCTAAATTAACCTATTTTATTGATCATTCTTAATTCTACTCTGAATAATCTATTGCATTAATACCTATAATTTTTTCCACAATTGAAGCAGTAAAATTATTCTTCATAGGAAAGTGAGTAAAACTGATTTCAGGCAACCTACTTTACTTTGCTCTCCGAAAAAACTATCGGTGGAGGATATAACGCTTCGTTCTGCTCTTCATATATTATAACATTAAATCTGGTACCTATCGCGCGCAAAATAAGTTGCGATTAATATTCTCAGGTTGGTAACACAGCTCACGCGTGGAGACGATTTCGTGCAACGTCTTTTCATGTGACAGCTATTGTGAACAACGACTAAATAATACGATTCTTTAAATAAGCGATGATGTTACTTTTATAAGTGAGAAAGGGTGAGAACAATATAATATGTAACATCTGTGTTGTCCTACATCATATTTGAACTGAACTATTGACTAATTATATGTGAAATTTCAGGATACGCATCCCTTTCTCCACGTAGCTTATTTCTCCATTTAGTTTATTTCTCCACATATTTTTTTTTTCTACATTTAACTTTCTTGATTTTCCCTTTACTACTCACAATACATGGGATGCAGCGGAAAGGATTTCTCCCGTAAAATGGATGAGGGCAACGTGTTATTCTGACATGGACTACTCGACAGAATGAATTTTTCCAACCAAAGGCGATGCAAGCGATTCAAGGAGAACCAGATGTCAGAATCCAGCTTTTCTGACGTACGGCACGAGGAGTGACAAGTTTTTAACGTGTACCTTTGACTGACCAAATTGATGAGGACTGTGAATCTCTGCAGAAATGGACAATGACTATCGCAAACACTGGTTGTAAAAATGCATTTTTATGGTGTACAAGTAATTTAAAACTTATGATGTATTTTATGTAGCATTAATCTTTCTTTTAATATTCTCGTTTAAAACAAATATTTTTCCATTGTAGCATATCTTTTTCTCTATTTAATTTAAAACTCGTAGTTTTCCTGCTCGTACTAACCAATCTATTTATCAAGTTACTTCTGTTTTATACCTGACCTGACAAACCGTTAGGTAACAATTTTTTGTTCACTTAGCTTTGAAAAAATAAATAAATAGTAAACTTTATTATTTTATGTGGCAAAAATTGCCGAGACCAACTCTTACTTAGAATCACAATTTATGCAGTAATGTTTAATGATCTCTATTCCTTATATATTTTATTTTTCCCTGAGTATGATGGCTGAAGTGATATTATGTTGAATTCTGCAACCAAAGACCCACGCCCATTATGTGAACCTCTGAGCAAGGCGGTGGTGTGAAAACACGGCGTCCTATCCTGACGATTACCCGTCACATATAGGCGACTACGTCACTAATATATATATATATATACTATCACGTTAAAAAATAATCACCCGGAAGTATATTTCTGTGACAGCCACATTTTTATGATGGTAATATTAGATAGACTAGAAGTTCCGCTAGTCGTCGGGTGAGTCCAGCCTTCCTGTCACGAAAGCGGTGCTGGCTACATGCACGCAAGCCGTCGCCTTCGAGGTGATGGGCTATATTATTAGAAGAATCCTCTATGTAATCGGAGGGTAAAGAATTTAATTTGTCTGTTTATGACTAGTGAACTAATTGTTATCTAGTTACCTTCCTGGTTTAGGAATAGGAAAGATTGCTGAAATAATGGCGTGACTGTGGATATCTTGTGGGGATCATTGCGACCAGATGTCTTTTACGACAGCTGGTTCATAGGAAATATGTTGGCCGCGTTAGATGTGATCTGTGATTTAAGCTACACATCGGACGGATCCGTGGAAACAATTTCTCCTGTTTTAGATTTTAAGCTACACAATCATTTTTATTTGTTAAACAATTATTGTCGTCGGAAGATTCCCGCAGAAGCAGTCCAAGATCAGCTTCACGTAATATTGTAGCTACCTAGTATATCTATTTATTGAATGCAGGAATCACGGCCGATGGAAACGCCGTATTTTGATTTATAATAAAAATGACATATTGTCATGTGAATTTTCTAATCTAAAATGTGACTAAAAACTGTGAAATAAGGTCAATCTGAGATGATTTAACATGATGTATAATATCAGAATAATGGTAACTATATTGAGGTATTTTAATTGTACTGCAATACCAAGTATCTCTAGCCGTTAGGTGAGCGGGCTGACCTGCTATGACGATCCACACGCATCAGCCGCCGCCTCAAGGCGGTGGATCAGTATTGTCATGGGAGTTTGTCATCAAATTTGAAGGGTAAACAGTTAATTTATCTGTTCAATTACTAGTGCACTTATTATTTTAATTTGTTTATATCTAATTATTACATGATAAACTATCTTTCCAGAATTTAAATATTTCCTTTTCTCTCGTCCGTCATTCGTCCATCTCCCAGCCAATTCAAAATTCAAACGTTACAATGTGTATTGGGTCGGTGCCCAATAATTATTGTAGCGGAATGTTTCTCGGTGTTGCATATTTGGATTTCGAGGTTAGATAGATAAGATGTACATTAATAATAATCCGGTGATCGGCTAGCTCAAATAGAGTACGGATTATCCTTTTCATGTGGGTTGTGGGTATCAGAGTCCAATTGATGGAAAATACTTCAATTAAATTTGGTGTAGGTCAGTGATGGCGAACCTTTTGGGCTCGGCGTGTCAAAATTTCAGAAAATCTAACTTAACTTTGCTGGCTAGTCATCCCCCTCCCCCCCCAATAGCATTTCATTTGATTTCAATTAATTAATTGCTCATTTCAATTATTTGTATTTTTCATATATATATATGTGATATGTACGTAGTAATAAATTCGAACGTTGTTGTCGGGCAAACGTCTAACTGTCATGAGTCATACACGCTTTGCGACAAAAGGACGAAACACGACGTTACGACCATGTACGTCGTACACAGGTGCAGTGATACGATAAAAAATCAGCTAGCCAATGTCCACTTGGAATTACTTTTTTATAAATTCGATATTAGATATGTATACTTTTTTTTAAAATATTTTTCATTCTCTGTTCTCTCTTTTATGATATAAAAAATAAGTTAATGAAAATCAGCGCGTGGGTCATTTAAAAAGCCTGCGTGCGTTAGTATCTGACCCGCGGGTCATAGGTTCGCCATCACTGGTGTAGGTTATTCTAAGACAATGTGAATTTATTCAAGATAGGAGAGTTTATAGATAGATCAGAATTACTTATATCAATATGAGGGTTGACAAAAATGGATGATTATGAAACACGAAGTAAATTCAAGATACAGGAATACACAAATGCACAGCTCAGATAGTAATGTATAAATCTTTTTTTTTTTTCCTTAAATATTTTCACATTATATGCTATGTATGTATTCGACCTTACTGTGTTTCGCCTTCGATGAGTTTTGGTTTTATAAAATATATAAGTTTATCAATTTACCCTAAAACAGGCTTGCCTAGTTGGGCAATGTATTTAAATGTGTGTAAATATGTAAATATGATACATTTTGAAAGAAAAATTCAGCTACAATACTATTATATTATATTAATGATAACAAAGAAATGCTTCAAATGAATTTATTTAAGAAGAAATGTGTACTCAGTTATATTTATTAAAATTAGGATACTTATTGTTATTATAATGAGGGGATTTTTCCTTGTCCTGAAAAATATTAGGTAAATTTTTATTAAATTACTATCAATTCTGATAATTTAATTAAGCATATTGCCAATGCAGATATGTGATAGCGCTTGCCTGCGATTGAAAAGTGTTGAGAGCAATATTTTAAGCACAATCTGATTTGAATGAAAAATGATTGTTGACATACCATAATCGTAAAGAAATGTTGACAATTTTAAATGTATTTTATTACTGGAAACTGTATACTAGTTGCCATAGTTGAAAGATAGAATAATTTTTTGTCAAATTTTATTAAAAATAAAGTACATTATTCTAATAAGCTAAATGAACAAACACATGGGACAAAGATTCTTTCCTGTTTAATAGAAGTCTTTCATTTAGTTATTAAAGTTAGTGAATTAAAAGTGTGATATGTATTTTTTTTAAATATTATTTATATTTATATTACAAATGATATGTAGTTGATATTGAAAAAGTGCCGCATGATCGAATTGTAATTTCATTATTTTTTATCAGATTTATGTTAACTTTGCCAGATGTCATTACGAAATGTTAATATGTTAATAGTTCAGATGCAATTGTGTGCCACATCGGCTTATGTGTTGTGATAGTATTTTTATGTTTTTGTATTGATACCCAATATATAATCCATAATCAATCGTGATTGATAGCACTGGTATATTCCGTGGAGCGGATATCACTTAAATCAGCCAAGCTGATGTCACACGGCGAGGACACAAATTAATATATGTTTCGGTGTTTAGAGTTGTAGACTGCACCACCTAGGTCGGGCGAGTCGGAGATGATGAAGGGATGGCCAGCAGGATCCTCCACTCGATGAGGGGAGGAGTCCTTCGCAGCAGAAGTGCAGACGGGGAGACGGGGAGACGGGGAGACGGGGAGACGGATGATCAAGACGGTGACGCGTGGCTGTTGGAATATTGTGTGTAATGATCTCCGAGAAATGGAAGAATACAGACACAGCGGTGTGTACAAGATTCGGTTGGATGATTGCCGATGCGCGATAGAATCACGCGCGGTTCCGTTACAAAATAGCGTACGCCGTTGAAGTGGTTCACAGCCGTACGGTATGGTAATGTATGTAATCCGCGAACTACAGTACATAGATGTATATGAACAAAGGTTTTACGTCCGAATAATGATCACACAACTCTCGAAATTCGAGATTGGAAATATTACTTGGAGAGCGAATGGAGGTCGTGCCGAGTTCAACGCTAGTCGGGGCGGATCTGGCGAGAAGGAAGCCGATAACGGAAACGGATCTGCGGTTGCTCCGCGTGCAGTCCGCACGGCTAGATACACAATAGGCCTGTTTAATACTTTCGCTGCGTAGGTACTGACATTAAAAATAACCCACGATATTTTCATATACAATGTACACTCGGACGTAATACTCGTTCCTACCCCCAAATTAAAACTAAATCTAAATTCCGGGCATCGCCGCGCACGGACCGGTAGTATATCACATATTTGTTCAAAAACTTAATGAAATGATCAAATAAAGTTCGTGTAATTCTCATAAACACGATATCTCCATCGGCATCGTCGGAATCCTCGGTCCGAGACGACACGTCACAAGAGTGAAGCCACTTAAACCGCTGGCAAATTGGGGAAATAATATTCCGTGTGATTTGAAATCTGCTCCCGCGCTTCGCCGAGCCATTCCGGTCAGCCGCCCTCTCCCCCTGCCCCACCCAGATCCAATAATATGGTCGGACGGGTTTATGGCCGTCCCTCATCTCATTTCTGCATCTATTTGGGAAGCAGATTTTTGAACCGTAAAATAAATAATCAAATTTCAGGCTCCAAATATTCACGGTACTAAAACATCAGTTCAGCTCGCACCCATGCATACTTATCCACTCGCGAGACACGAGGGACTGATTTTTATTAAAGAACGACAGTGATATATTTCTGATTTTCTGATGTTAAAAAAGTATTTGAAGATTTTTATTTTCATCTGCTGGGCAGATGCTACATAGATTATAACTAGGAAGATTAAATGCGAAAAATTAGGATTCCAAAGCGTACGATAATTCTAAATTTAAATATGTATAAATATTGCCACTCTATTAATTATACAAGTAGATACAGCTGTACTATTCCAACTTGTGCACTTTTAAAGAAACTGAAATGAAGAAATACGAACATCCTAAATGCTGCATTTCTGCAATAAGCTACGGACAATGCCTGTACTTTGATATTCTCTTTCACTCGTGCGCCAAAAATTGCTATATTACATCATATTCAACTGCTTATACATTTACTAAGAACAATAGTTAGAATTCCCCGTGAGTAGGTTTTCACGGTCGTCAATAATAATAACAATTATTAACTGTCATCTGAGCTATTTTGATATACTATATCGATTTTAATAGATACTGACGTTATGGGCAACATATTAGAGCTGATGCGTTCAAATTATAGTTTTTGAATTAAGGCTAAGCCTGACTGCACATTTTAACATTTTCTTTTTCTAAAAATCCTAAACATTAGTTGGTTTTCCCACGGCTGAGAGCTTAAACATTTCAACTCATAAAGAAATAACATGTTAGTATTCCCATTTGTTTGTTTTCGAGTGGCACCTTCTGTGCGGCCGTTTCCACCGCCCTTCCCGCTCGGTCGAGAATTCAATTCTGGCCAATTCTAGTACAACGCGGTCAGGGAAATAATTTTCACAGATTATTTCGCTAATACCTTGGCGCTCTCTGCTCTTTGAAGATTGTGTTCTCCGCAGTTCGGCGGAAGAAAGAATAGAAATAACCCTCGCCCCCAGACAAAGCTGTAGATTGATGCGACGCACGTGCCCGGCATGTCCTCGGTGGATGACGCAACTCGCGTTGACAACAGCACCCCTCGGGACCTTACATACGTCGAGCAGTGTAACATACACACAGTATGCTGCTCCGATTGCTTTACAAACTGGTTTAATGTATTATGTTATATGTTTCTCAGTCAACAATTAGCCACCGGTTAATGCCGAGCGTTAACAAGATAGCTTATTATTTTACCCCATTTGTTCATATTTAAGCAAGCTTTTATTTGTATGTGTATAGTTTTCTGGGCTAATCTGCCATGTATATCTGACATTTCTGGTCGACGTTTCGGATTCCATTGCAGGGTCCATCATCAAAGCAGATGCGATGTATGACAGTTAGTGTCGCGGTTAAGTACTGGCTTGAAGTATCGTTCGAAATTAGGGTGTGTCGTTAGCAATAGTAATAGTATTGTAATGATTACCAAAGGCGACAGTTACAGCACATTATAAGAGCGAAGTCTGACCGCCCCGAAAAACATATAGAAGCTGAGGTGAAAAGCATCGTCTTCCTGCCTTTTGTTTCAAATGTCACGGACAGAATAGCCCTCAAAAAACGAGATATAAATTTTGTTTTCGGGACAAAAGCCTAAGTAAAAGACCTGCTAAGATCAATGAAGGATCGAGATCCCTTGATTTTAGATGTAAATTATTTAATATTATTAAGTCTATTTGAAGATGAAGATGAGTCACAAATTCTGACGGGTTATGCTACACATTGCTTTAGTCCAAGATTACAATAATCTGGCATTATATGTACTCATAACGTTCATATCAATATTAAAGTCCCCAGAAATTATTTGATTTGGCGAATGATATACTAATGCATAAGTAACTTTTAACAAAATGGTGTTAATGTTTACTGCTAATATCCAAGTGTTTTTGTGCTCTATGACCTATTTAGATAAGATTTAAAATGATGTTTAGTATTTTATTAACATCGTGACTCTCCCTGTGTGTCGACTACATGAATAACATTTAACAGTAGTATAACCAAAAAATTAAATTTTAGAATCTTCTATTTCGTCTGTTACACATGTTTCGCTAAGCATTAATACAGAGTGTCTCGTAGGTAGTTGTCCAAAATTCGAGAACAGGAAATCAAGTAATTAAGAACGAAAAATATTCTTGATAATTTGTCGATTTTCCCCCTGCCTGGCGAATTATCAACTTTCTATTTTTTAATTTATCAAAATTCGCATTCAAAAGGTTAAGTATTATGTCATACATTAAATATATGAGAGTTCGATCCACGATCGAGACCCACTGACCTAGAATTTACAGGGTGGAAGAAATATAAGATAAAAAATGCGGAGATCGAGACAACATTTAAAAAAAATTGTAACACCTAATGAAAGATCGTTTTTTTTTTCAATTATTACCAAACGCTCATTGAATAAAAATGATGTAAAAACGTGAAATTAAATAAAAAAGACGTAAATTTTTCTGCATCAAGCTTTGATTGGGAAAAGGATAATCAGAAATTTGTGAAAGTATTATGCTCATTAACTTACAAATTACGTTTATAGTTACTGTCGGACGGTTATTTAATTTGTGTTGTCAAATCGGGAGCCATGTTTTAAATTATTCAAAGAGCATTTTAAATAAATACCTAATTAAAATATGCTTTGATAAAAACATGTATCAGTCAATATGAAGCTAAATATGAAGTATTCTTAAATTGTAGGTTCCGCCAAAATCAGAATCATATCTACGTACTCCGAATTACTATACTCGTATAGCATTTTATGCAATATTACAAAAACACAAGATCTTTGATCAAATAATTAGTTTTTTATTGTAAATAAACGAGAGTTGAGTCAGTACCGCATTACCGCACAGCATAACATGAATTTGTATATCAAAAAATCTTTCAAGCACAGGAAACTTTTACCACGTGCTGATATCGACAACACGGTAGATGTTATTATTTAAAAGTGAATCTTTTCGTTTTTTGAAAATATATAAGTACCTATGTAGTTGTTGGAATTAAAATAATATTCAATTAATTTAAAAAATTTAATATCGGAAATTGAATTACACAGATGTGCGAAAATAGACTTTTTTTCCGAAGTAAATACATTTTCAAAGTAAAAATCTTTATCCTTCAATTCAATGACACAGCATCTGAAAAATAAATTCCGTAAGATTTTTATGTACGACGTAATAAATAAAAATTTGCTAATATCTTTAACCTTAATATAAAACACAATATCTCATTCGAGTAAATAGACCTACTTAAATTATAATATTTTTTATTCATTAAAATATTTTTTGTTCTATAGATATTTAAAAATATAAATAAAAATGTTTACAATACTTACCTATATACGTTGTAAAATATAAACATCCATCCAATATTACGTTCCGTTATATAAATTTAATATGCGAAGTAAAAAGGGACCAAGACTACTTAACGCCGTGATGAATGCCATCATGTCACTTACGATAAAGAACATCCGTTACTAAGCACAAAGTCATTTTGAGCTGACGTTCACACATATCTAACAATGATTCTAAAATATGGAGGCGCACAAGTCTCCATTTATGTATTCATACATTTTAATAAACAGAATACAATGTTTTCGTATTTACAATAAATCATATTTATGTTAAATATTATTACTTTTACGAATTGTGATAAACCATTTTAAATTTATTGTTTTAACGTCTTAGTTCAGTTTTTAATTATAATCTTATTTTAATTTTAATATAATTAACTTAGAATATAGAATTATTAATTCCACATTAAGTTATTTTCTAAATTGTTTAATTTAAATAAATTATGGTTTTATTTAATTCATATTAATTCCATATAAAATTATATTTTAAATCATTTTATTTAAATAAATTGTGGTTTTATAAAATAGCACACAGATTGCGCATAATTTTGTGTAAGAGATATTTACGTGGGATTTTTGTGTAAATATCATTTTTCATTTTGATGTGTTTATAACATTAGTATTATATTCCGTGCGATATTTCTGTTCTTTTGATTTCTGAATATTACTAGATTAGGAGTAGACATACATACCTATCTATATTTTTGATTAGTAGGTAACCTATTTACATTTGTTTGTTTTGTTTTTTAAATTATTTTTGGTAATTTACAGTGCTTGCGTTTATTTAAAAATTCTTATGAACTTCATTCGCAATATTTAAATAAAGTTTATTCAGTATTTGTGTTTTGTGTCGAGTGAAACAGCGCACCACAGTTTTAAGTTCAGCGGTCGGTACGTATGTATATTATATACAATATTCACGTGTGTATTTATATAGCTAGTCAGCTGTTTTAAAATTTCGAAGCGGTGGTAAGAATAAAATGTTATCCAGAATTTTTAAATCATTTTATTTGATATTTATCACAGATAAATAATTTATAACATTTTATATTAATTACTTTTATGGTAGTCCAACGTTTTACAAAATATAAGTAAGAAATATTGAAAAAAAATGCAAGTTTTGATGTCTCATAACTATTAATCTTAAATATTTTATCTAACTGTAAATAATATTTTGTATTCAAAATTGAATGAAGAACACTCTCCCGAAGTTTTTGCTACTAGCTATGAGACACCCGGTATATAAGGTTAACATTTTGGTAATAAAATTTACACTTTATTGTTGTATGCTAAAAGACTAATAATAAATAATTTTAACTGCTGTTATTATTTATCTTAAAAAATCAATTTTCCTCTTTTCAGCTTCAATTTTTCGTAAGTAAATTGGACATTCCTTAATCCTGACTAGATGATTAGAATTTAGCTGTAAAGTCAAACGTTAATTTATCAAGACACAATTGATACATTGCATTTTTTCATTATCTAATTTGCATTCAGTACAATCGGGTGACAGAATTTTCTACATGATTCATCATTTGTATATTATTGGGCTTTATGGTTGTATCCGTTATAGTTATCTCATTATAGATACATTATCACTCCAGCCTACCTTACTTCTTTAAAATATACTTAAATACTCTTCTAATACTCTTCTTCACTCGTATTCTAGAACGAGTCCTTTTGAAAAGAACAAACTTACTTATAAGTATACAACGTAAGATTGTACAATAAGATAAGCCTCTTTTGATATATCTGAATTTTTTGAACAATTTTATGAGAGGGTATCAACAAAGAGAAATTCATAAATGGAAGAATTATATACATTTGTAAATGGATAACATATATTTACAAATATCATTATGATTCAAGATAATTTATTATTTTTAAACTGACTAGGTAAATAAATTTAATGTTCATCTAATTTATAAATAAATTATTTTGCACATTTTTGAAAAATAATGATATGATTTACTTTTTAATAAAATATTCCCGTAAGCTGTTTTGTGTCATAAGTCTAAAAAACTAATTTGCCATTACGCTGTTTCACCGCCGAGGTAGGCAAAGAGGATAGAGGGCCACACTCTCCACAATTATTGCCTCATCCACATTCATATATCTTCTTATAAAAGTTTACAGATTGTTGAGGCTTCTATCAGAACCATATTCCATTATCTGGTTTACCTGGCCGTGCTAAGTCTTCCGCGAACGTCTTCTATTTCTGGTACCATCAACACTTGCGTCATATATATTTCTTGCCATTTTCTTCTCATTCATCCGTTCCATATGACCAAACCATCGAAGTGATCCTGTCTTAATCTTACTCATTATACTAACATCAGCTGTACATTTTTTCCTTATTTCTTAATTCTTTACTCTGTCATAAATAGATTAGCCACATATACGCCAAAGTGATCTCATTTCCACTGCATTCAGTCTACTGCTATTCCTCTTCTACCAGCTCTAGGCCTCACTTCCATATATCAGTATCGGTACCAGGACTCCATTGTGCACCGCTAGTCTTCCCTCGATTGAAAAATTCCCGTTAGATATAATTCCATTCAATGCGCCGTTCACTTTATTTCCTGCAGTCACCCTCGTTTCGATATCATTCTCAGCCTTTCCGTTTCTATCAAACATACTTCCCAAATACACAAACTCATCTGCTTGTTTCAAACATTCATTACCTAAAGTATTTGGAACGGAGTCTTGCTTTCCTCTTCGAATACCGTCACTTTTGACGTGTTGACATTCATAATAAGGTCGCTTTCCTTGCATACATCGTGCATAAACCCTCACTAGACTCTGTTGTTCTTGTTCATTATTCGCCATTAGTACTGCATCATCGGTGTATGATAAACAGCATATAATCAAATTGCCCATTTTTGCTCCTACACTCATACATTACAGTTCTTTCACACAATTATCCATATACAAGTTAAACAGCCATGGAGACATTACACAACCCTGCTTGACACCCATTGTATTGTCAAACCGTGGTGTGAGTGTTCCATTGATTCTTATCCTGCATTTAGGGATGCGATTGTGTGCATAAGTTTATTATTCATCCCGTAATCAGAGAGTACATTCCATAACCTTTCTTTTATAACTCATTCATGTGCCTTTTGTAGATCTACGAAGGCACAAAAAAGTTTTTGGTTTTTCGGCATTTCTCGTAGAGAAAATATCTGATCCATGCATTCTCTTCAACCCAAAAAGGCCGCTTATACATCCCATACTTTGTATTTTGTCACCGCTCTTACTCTTTTTATTAAAACTCTTCCATACAGTTTACCAACTGAGCTCAGTAGACTAATAGCCCTATAGTTACCTCATTCCATTTTCGACCCTTTGCCTTTGTAGAGAGGCATAATGACAGCCCTTCTCCAATCTAACGGGGTGTGGCTCTCCTCCGAATATTGATTGAAGAGCGCATGAAGCCACGAGACAACTAATGGGCCACCAACCTTGATATACTCGGAAGTAACGTTATCATACCCCACTGCCCTACCACTCTTCATATGCTTTATTGCTTACTTTATTTCTTCTATACTTATTCCATTCATATCATTCTCGTCATTCAAGAAGTTATACAGTAAATGTAAATTATACACTTCAGAGATAGACTTGTTATTCAGAAGAATATGTGATGGAAGAGAGGTCTTTCTCCAGAGACGCCCCCTTATAAGGTTCGTCCCCCACCACTTATCTACTCACTTTCATGACACATACATACATTTACAAAGTGACAGTTCTCACTTATCTCAATGACCCTCTCACATGGCATACCCCAAATTCCCTTTGACGCTTGTGGCTGCGACGATGGTGACACCGGGAGCAGGAGTCCTCGTTCGTCTCTAAGTTGCACCGGATGTGCAGCTGAAAATATAAAAACACTCCATTAGCCGCCAGTGACTGCTACCGGTCCAACTCGACTGAGGTTCATTGACCTCAGCCTGGTACCGAACCATCGACCTCTTTATCATCGGACCGAGACACCTATTTATTCTTAATCTAATTTATGTGTCTTTGTTTTCGTAAAACTGTTGGTATCACTAACCTATAATTCCAAAGCAATCTTTAATTATTGATAATTCAAAACGTTTAATCCAAAAATACCAAATCTTATCGCTTTTATTTACTTTCAATGGCCATTTAGTCCTAAAACTTCACATACTTTATTTAAAACTGGCTCCTTGTTCGTTTGACATATTGTTTGATGTATATTCAAATCAATAAATTCTTTATCCTCTATTGCACAAAAATATGACTAACAAATCATCACTATTGAATTCTGGTTCCTCTACCGGCACTCTTGATCTGACCTCACGTATCCCACCATATATTATAGTTAAGTAATGTCAATAACAAACAATAAAGCTGCAATCGGCTCGCCGCTAAGGTTGGGATTGCTGTTTATCGCCTAAAATTCTCACCACGATACGAGGCTATCCATTACTAATATAAACTTACGACCGAATAAATATTGATAAAACTTTTTCAAACCGAATGTTATAGCCAATGCTTATAGATCTATTATTGCATTTTTTTTCCGTATCACGCCCGGCTTGCAAACGAAATTGGCCTTTCTGATCCATCAGCATAACGATCTAAAATCGTGGTCGCCAGCCCTCTATATGATGCGTCCGATACTAATTTCAATGTTACCTTTGAATTATAATGCGTTAACACGCTATCTCCTGTTAATAACTTTTTCACCTTAGCTATCGCAATTCTACACTCCTCGTTGAGGTTCCATTCAACTTTATTTTTTTACAAATTATGCACTGGATGTAGCATTGTCGCCAAATTACCCATAAAATTTCTGTAGTAATTAACTAACCCCAGCAAACTATACCTTTCGGATAATCTGCCCTTAAAATCGCATTAATTTTGCTTTTCAACAGTTTCACCCTGTTCTTATCCATCTTATATCCTAGAAATTCAAAACATTCATTAAAAAAAGCACATTTTCTACATTTACCGTAAGGTTAACATCCTTCAACCTATTCAACAAAGCCCTTACATTAATTTCATGTTCTTTGAACATTCTCCCCGATCCGAGAATTTCGTCCAAAAACACTACCGCCCCTGTAAACACGATGCCATCGCATCCGCAAATATGCTTGGACTTGAAGCTATTCCAAAAACTAATCTGTTGTAGTGAAACAATCCCAGCGAAGTCGAAATGATTGTAAACTTTTTACTACTTTCTTCCAATTTTATTTGAGAATAATCACTTTTAACATCTATTTTACTAAAATAATAACCGCCGCTTATTTCAGCCAAAATTTCTTCAATTCCAGGTAGTGAGTATCTATCAATGATCAAATATGGATTTGTAGTAGATTTATAATCCCCTCAGATTCTTCAAACTCCAGATTTATTTACGATAGGAACAATTGGTGAAGGTATTTTACAAGCTGAAACTAGTGACAACACCTCGTCTTCAACTATTTTTTTTATTTCCACTTCTACTTTACCTCTTAAGGCAAATGGTACTGATCTATCACCACAATTTTGTTCCAAAATTCTGATCTACGGTTAACTTAACTTTGTATATATTAAACACTTCAATCTTATCAGAAAATACCTCCGGGTATCTTATCATCCTTGATTTTATTCATAAATTTATTTTGTAGCTCATTAATTTTTTATTTTTCGACATGTAAAGTGATACCGCTAAAACCAATTTTAAAATTACTCGATCTTTCACCCTGGAATTTCACTGAAACTTTCAATATTCCGTGTATCTCTAACGGTTTGTTGTCACACGAGACTAACTTATTATGTTTCAACTCCTTTTCGTAAACATTAAATGGAATTACGTTAATCACTGCTCCCGAATCCATCCGTATTTGTAACATATTCATCGACTCTTTCCTACATATTTTTCGTAAGTGACCTATTTTGTTACAATTAAAAAATATTAAATTTTTAAATTTATAATTATCTTCCCTGTGCTCTAATGAACCACATGCAAAATATTTTGCATTGTTTGATTTGCTGCCTACTTGTTTTGCGTTCCATTGCGATTTGATCTCGCTCTCGCATTATACTTTGTGTAACATTAACCGCAAAAATCTTTTTTTTCTACGACCGTAATTGTGAATTTGCCTCAATATTACACATGATTTGAACAAAATAATCCAATGTTTCATCACTCCATTCTAAACATAACATTTCTTTAGTTTTAATATCTCTTATCCCAGTGACAAACAAATTTTTAATATTGTCTTCCAGTCTGTACCAGTCTACCGAAAGCACACTTACTAGTAAAAATTTTAAATCTTAACACAAAATCCCGAATTGATTCGTGTTCCAAGTGTTTTATTTCAAAAAACATTTCCCTTTGTAAAAATACTGATATTGTTCCCATGTAGTATTAGGTCGAGTACATCAAATAAAAATTCCAATTTTACGTCATTAATCTTTTTAGGTAAACACAAATCTTGCAACAATATAAACGTTTTTTTGGACAAAGCAGTTAGAAAAATTGCTTTTTTCTTAGATTCTGTTCCCTTCTCATCATCAGCTAACAGAACTTTACTTTAAACTCTCGAATTTCGAACTTTGCCTTAAAAACCATCCAATCGTCGATCTCGTGGCAAAAACATGGCATTTTCTTGTCCATTGCTCCACAGATAATAGCCACAGGTGAAAGACTAAATAAATACTTAGCTTATCTCTTGCCTTCAGGATCCTCTCAGCCTGGATCTGCTGTAACTGGTCCCCTCAGCCTCGGTCCGTAGCTCGCCTTGCGTCTTTTCTGGTCCGCTGCTCTGGTCCCCCAGCTGCCTCAGTCCATAGAAGCCCGCCTTGCATCTTCCATCCGACTGCACGCCTTGAACCTTCTTGCCCCCGATTCTCTTCACCCAGTAGATCATCCTAAAAGCCTCAGCTCCTGGAAGTCCGCCGACGATCACTGCTCAAGAAAATCTTAATCCGATTTATTGTTTATTTGTATTATTATATTGTTTCAATTATCCAATATAACGTTACGCCAATTATTCAGCTTTCGACTGTGCCAATGTTACCTACTTGACTTCTTAGTACGTCTTTATTGTACATCTCGTAATGTGAAGGTCCAAGAAATAAACTTTGTTACAATTAATCTTTTATTACAATAAGCTACAATTTAGTACAGGATATATCACTAGTATAGGTCAAAATATTAAGCCGATAAACCGCAGTTGAAAGAGACGCGCGCACTGTTATGCACCGTTTTTATAGCCACACATACCCACACCGGCGGTGCGGCACACATACACACATACACACACACCATCTCACCATTCCAAGGACATCACAATTATTATATTATTTGGGAAGGTGTTTTGTAGTGTATCCCTGTAGTACAGTTATTATTATCCATTAAAATTTCTTTTTTAAAAATAAAATAAAATCTCATTAGTTAACCAGTATTATGGGGAACCTTTGGTTTGTAGAGAGTCAAGCCACGTTATTGTTGAGCTCCACCACAGTTAACGAGTTTTCTCTAATATAAATAAATTTAAATAAATGCAATAAATTGTTAGCATAAAATGAAAATACAAATTCTTTACTATATTTTTCAATTCACTCCTTACCGAAGTTAAAAAATTTGTTGGAACAGCATTTTCGCAAAGTTTTCTTATTCCATCTGACAATACATAGAACAGTTATTCTTTGAAATGTTTTGAGCAAATGCGACTATATATATTGGCTCCAATCAGGCCTATTGGTTGCATCTTCCCATAGCGCTATTTTCTTTCGATCCTTTGGAAAGCTAGGGAACAAGATAATTTTTACTAAATATACTAGTTTTAAAAAAAAAGTTTTAGTTAGGTCATAATTTCTACGAAAAACAATATTTTTCGAAAATCTTATCATTTTACACACATGTATACCATTCCATTTGTTGGATTCGGTTCTAGTATATTAGTTATTTTTATCCAAATAATTGCTTTATTTTTATTATACCTAAATAAGATGATATACTCTATATTAATTTCTAGTAATTAATTAATTACAAATTTTGAACTTAACGCGGTTTTGTGATAGGTGCCGATATTAATGTACGTGAAAAATTAAAAAATACTTCTTACCGGTGAAATTCAATATCACTGTATGCTTTTGATAATATACTATAGTTTAATGAACATGTTTGGTAGCACAAGTCCCCATTTTGAATAATTAGACCACTTAAAAAGCGCACTTTGTTCTAATAATGACAGCCAAGCATCAGCAGCGAAAGGCGGGAGATAACTAATCAACGTGTCCGTACGAATTGAAGTTTTAAATCATCGCAATTATTTCTACTCTTGTACTATAACCTCATTGGTAAATTATGAACTGTGGTATAATATGTAAGATCGAATATCCTGCGACATCAATATTGCTAAATCATAGGGCTCACAAATCATCCGAAATATATACTTCATACATTTGCGCAATTATCGATCGATATTGTCTTTTACCCCCTTAGTCGACTTCTTTCTGCACCCGCGGTCGCTCCTTTGACCCGAGTATCCAGAACCTGGTCTTCGCTGACATCTCTCTACAATGCCTATGTCTTCGTGTGCATTCCTGTCTTAACCTCTGTTTTTTCCCTGGACGATTTACACGCTGCGATCATTGGTCGGTCACACGCTACTCCCAAGCGTAGTCAGATCACTACTCCCAGATTCCATCTCGGACATCTACTAGTCACATTCTCTGCGATATTAATCTTCCATCGCCTCGCATTATGACATCGTCCAGACCTCGTGCTGCCGAGCTATTTATCATTAACACATTTATTTATACAGTTTCATTTAGGTATTTAACTTTCACCTGATTATTATTACCTTAACTATCTTAAAAGCAGATCCAAAAAAATACGTGTAGAAATTATTGTGGATCAAGTACATCCGTGTGCCATAGACAATTGTAACCTTTTTATGTCCATTTAAAGGGTGGACTTCAGCGAGACTTATAATTAAGATTAATAATTCATATCACCATTTCATCAAAGTTTCAAGATGATAAACTGTGTAAAGCTCACCTGTCTTTGATCTTTGTCATATTATGAAATAAATATTATTTTTCCTTAACTATGCTTTTATTTGAGAGAACAATCCATCTTGACTCTACCCTTTGTCGTGAGTCTATTTTAAAAGTCTGAGTATCTACCATCGTAAATAATCAAACGCCGCGCGAACGTCTAGTCACTCGTTCCGTGCAAACCGTACATTTCCGTTTCCCTCATTTTGCATACGCAGATTTTCCCCAAACACCGTTGAACTCGGCGCGAGCTCCGTCCCGCTACCAGTAAAATTTCCAATCTCGAGTTTCAAGAATTGTGACATATTTATTTCAGACGTAAACCTTTACTTTTGACCGTATCTGTATAGTGATCTAACATATGTTCCGGATTACATTTTTTTCATACTATTCGTATGTAAACTTGTTCAACGGCCCTTGTACGCTATCGCGCGAGATTTCATCACGCTCCGTGAATCATCGTACTTAATCTCCGCCGTCTGCGGATCATCGGAGTATACACGCCACTAGATTTGTATTCTCCCATCCCTCGCAGATATTCACACACAATATGTAAACTGCCGCTCGCAACGAAACCACGTGTACTTCAACTACCACGTGCCCGACGGCGACCGCCTTGATAATTCGCCATCGCCTCCTGTATCTAAAGGAACTCCTTCATCCACCAAGGGTCAGCAACCAGCCCCATCCTGCTGGCCATCCCTTCATAATCTCTCGCTCTCCGGACCTATGTGCAGGTTCACCTGTCTAGACACCCAAATTGTGCTTCTCAGTGTACGCTACGGGGTATTTATGAAGCTGTTCTTATCCATACTTGTAATTCGCCTTGTGTGATCAGCCCCGCTGATTTGAAATGAAACCCGCCCGGCGGAGCTGACCAGTGACCAGTGACCAGTGATAATATCGCCGATTGGTTATGGACATGGAGATCTAACCTCACTTGAACTAATATACATTACATTAATCTTATCACCTGCATTTCTTTGTTCTTTCTGGCATTTCATGTCATGGATCCTTGTGAACCGATACTTTGATATAAATAATTCTGTTGTACCTTCCTGTGTCGCTTTATTGAATAAATATTTACTGTTCATAGAATCTTAACATCTTTCATTAAAGTATTCTCCTCGAAGTTGTCTCTGATTCCCACTGCCCAGATTGAGAGGGAGAATCCGTGCTCATTTCCAGCTAGTCGGAGCAACTGAAGCATCAATATCTGTATAAGAAATAGTCTCTTCTTAGATCTCATAAACAGATTTGGTTTACCCACAGTCTATCGAGATTACACTAATAAGGAAAGACTTTTACATAGTCCTTCCTAAAGAGGAGACGTTACATACTCCCATTGAAAAATATCCCTGATCATGAAGAAAAGTATATTTTCGATTATTGTGAATGTATCTGGATCTGCTATAAAGGATATACGATCTTCTATCGAGAGTGGGAGAAGATGGCCAATTTCATGCACAAACGAGCGCTTAATCCGTGCAGTGATTCGATTCAGTGGTGGCGGCCGTATTATCTCAGGGCGGAGCGCGGTCCAGTCAGCTGTGCTGGCCCGATAACATAATATCACAGGTGACAGGAAGTTTCCACCTACCTGAACTTCCTTATTGGGAGAGTATTCAATTAATCGGGAAGAACGGTAATACTCAAATAATCAAAGTGGTGAATGAATTTCATTTCATTCCGCGAAAGGTGGTCGCCATCATCTCATGTCCTTCAATGTTCTTTCATGGAGGACATCATCTCATGTCTTCCAATGTTCTTTCTGGTGTAAATAAAAGAGTCAGTTTAGGCTTCCCGCAGGCATCCATAAAATGTATCTAAGCTACGTAAATCTCGTTTTTCTGATAACAGCAGTAATCAGAAGTTATTAGGTCCATCAGACGTCAATTAAGTAAATTATGATCATAATATCTACTGATAAATATTCGCTATTTTAGTAGTATGTTTGAATTTTATATAGGTACAGATAACCAATTTCTGTATTTGAAATTTAGTTTAGTGCTGGCAGTGTCCATAGATGACGAGTGCTCTATTCATCACTCCATGAACTTTTCCGAAAATATTTTAGTTTTTTAGGAAACAGTGAATAGAAAAACTAAAAATATATTTGAATATTTGTATAAGCCATATCACTATTTACAAACAATGTTTTTAAAACCAACAAAAAAACTTATCTCGATTTTTAAATATTGAAGCTAAATTAACACCTCCCACTAAATTAAATAAAAACTCAAGATACCTTATCCTTTGATCCTAGCCACTCCTCTCCTTCAGGGGGTGGACTTATGGTCCTATTAGGTCAGACTTCTCCCGTGGAAGAAAAAAAGGTGCGTGGCCAATGAAAAGCTGAGAATAATTCTTTTCTAATAATGTACAACTCTAATAATTCAAATATATGTACATTCTAAAATAATTTTAACATATCTATATAAGTACATATTTATTAGTATGAATTAATATATACATATATATATATTTTTAAACAATTTTATTAAAATTTATTTATTTTTATATTCGACAATAAAAAAAAACAATAGTAGAGTGATGCACCCCCAAATAAGAAGGATATTGAACTATGGGAGTGTCTTTCAACATTAATGTAATACAAGATCAATATAAATACAAAAGAAATGAAAAAGATAAAAAAATATACATACATCTATAATAATACAATATAAAGATTAACAATATATAAAAATGTTGGTAAATTGATCAGATTATAAATAAGAAAAAATGTCAAATATATATTTTAATAATTTTCAAGACCTTTATTCCATTTTATAACTCTTTTGTCTATATATAATGTAATGTTTGAATTTGCGCGCCGAGGTCTACCGACATATGATGATTGGCTGTCTAAATAGACGAATCAGGGACGAGAATCCGATTCTGGCTGGCAGCGGAGCGAGACGTCACTTTTAGTGGGAACGCTCGAAAAGAGGGCAGAGGTTCGGTGGTGCCACTCTCTGGAGGAATATGGCGGCGAGAGATGGCGTGATTACCGTGGTGGACCCACAGATGTATGGGTCTGGTTGAGGAGAGAACTCGCTGCCACGAGGAAGGAGGCGACATGCGAGCGATGGCCGATGGATGAGCATTATGGAAATGGCTGAGACGGAATGGTGTCCGGCCTATCTCCTGGAGCAAGAGATGAATACTGGCGTGTGCGTGTGGCGGCCCTGGTCCCCAGTTACATCAGAATCCTACAGCCGCGTTGGTTGATGTTGTGCAAATAGATAAACTTAAGTGACCTCCCTCAGAGGAAAGTTGAACTGAAGAAAGGAGAATTAAATAACATTTTATGTGCATACAATGTCGGAATTAATTATGTTTTGTGAATGTGTGTTTTGTGAATAAATATGTAATGTGAAAAGCAGAGTTGCCGCTTTTCACATTACGCATTTATTCACAAATGATCCTATCCATCCTATCCAAGGTAGCAGACGATACCAGAGCGCACACACACTTGAGGATCCAGACTGAGCTAGATCGGTGGCGGCCCCATAGCTTCCTAACATATATAATATATAAATATATATTAAATAAAATAACTATAATTGAGATGTGCATCTTTAAATAAGAAAGATCTTGAATTTTGGGGTGGCAATCGAAATTGATATACAATGTAAAATAATAAGTGCTTATTTAAATGTTTGGAAATTGATCAGATTATAGCTTGTAAATAACAAAGTACTCAATTATTTCATTATTTTGAAGACGTTTTTGCCATTTCTTTTTTGTACACATTTATATTTGATGTTGGCAATTGGTTATATAGTCTAGGAGCAATGTACGATGCGTGTCTCTGTCCTATTATTAAATTTGTCATTTTAAAAGTAACACGTTCATTGGTTTTACTCCAAGGCTGATAGTTGTGATGGATTTTTATTTTGTCCTCTTTAATAAAATGAAAAAATAAGTTTTAATATGGAAAATAAATTTAAAAAAGGAAAATCTTTATAAACTCGTTTGGTTGAGTAATACCTAGCCTTGGAAAAATGGAAAAATATTTGTTTTAAAAAAGAATATTAGTAGAAAAAATAATGCTACATAAAAAGAAATCATAGGCTTTAAATTCTTCGTACACAAAAAAATTCATTTTTACAACCAGTATTCGCGTAGTCATTGTTCATTTCTGCAGAGATTCACAGTCTTCATCAATTTGGTCAGTCAAAGGTACACGTTAAAACTTGTCACTCCTCTTGCCGCACGTCAGAAAAACTTGATTATCTGACATTTGGTTCTCCATGAATCGCTTGTGCCATCTTTGGTTGAAAAAATTAATCTCGTCGAGTACTGTCAGTGGTAGATTAACTCGTCCTCTTCATCCACTGTACGGGAGAAATCCTTCCCGCTGCATTCCGTGTATTGGGCATGACTCTTTCATCGTCATGTCCACGACATGAGTTGTGAAAAAAGGCAACAACAACTTTCCTTTCACAAAATTTTAAAGTGAAAATAACTGGGCACGACATGAGTCAGTGAATGAACTAATCACTGATGAAAATAATTTAGTGTAGAAAGAATTTTGTGAGTAATAAAAGAAAAAAAACAAAGAAAGGACTAAGCAAAGAAAAGTCTACGCATAGAAAGGTCTAAGTAGAGAAAGAGATGCGTCAATCCTGAAATTTCACATATAATTAGTCAATAGTTCAGTTCAAATATAATGCAGGACAACACAAATGTTAAAATATTATATTGTTCTCACCCTTCCTAACTTATATAAAGTCACATTCTAGCCGATTTACGGATCGGATCCGTCCGTCCGTTGTCAATGCTAGCTGTCACGCGAAAAAACGTTGCCCGAAATCTTCTCCCCGCGCGGCTATGTTGCCAATATGAGAATGTTAATTCCGACACATTTCGCGCGCGGTAGGTACCAGATTTAACGTTATAATATATATTGTAACGAAACCTTTTACTGGTTGTTTTATCAGTTATAATTCAGGAAAAGTTATTAATTTTTGATTAAGTTTGCACATAATATTAATATTTGCACGGAGTCAATTTGGAAGCAATTTAAAATGATTATTATTTTCTTTAATTTCTTTATTATTTATATCGTAATGGAGGCATGTTGTACAAGGTATAAATGTTTCTTTTATGAAGGTTCAGTAATTTATGTTGAATGAATTTAAAAGACGAGTATATTGACTGTGGTGAAATTATGATAATATAATGATAATATTTATAAGGCGACTAAAATGTAAAGCCGTTAAACGAAAAGATTTTAAGGTAGTCGTATTTATGAATCGCAAATTTCAAATTCTACACGAAATTTACACACGCTCTTCAAATATCAAGCTGTCCCTCGATCTGAAGGAAATAGGTTCAGCCTTTATGGCCGTGAAGGTTATATCTGACGGAGCCTTCTCCACTCACAATCCGAAAATCCGACCGAGATAATAATGAAATGTCTCTACGGAAAGAACAATGTTTTCCTGGAAAACGTTTATTCAGACTGACTACTCCACCTGCAATACTTTGTAAAATACTATTTCGCCTAACTTATTCTCATCGGCGAGTTATAATCTCGCGGGACATCATACAGTACGCTGTGAAAAGTACGCAGTACGCAGTAGGCTGTGAAGGTTGTGTAAAAAATTAATTGCTAATAATCATCTTGAATTTCTTCTTTTTTTTCGTTTTGTAATAGTTAAAATGTTATTGAATTAAAGTGGCGTATTTTTTATTAGCCTTGATGAGTGTGACCGACAAGGAAGCCCTAGCTTCTAAACCGGTCCCTGGAATGGTTGCCCCCCTCCCCTCCAGCTGTTCTTTCTAAACGTACGCTGTGGCATCCTATCCTCTGGGATCTATTCCGTCTATACATTCAGCATTCAATCGACAGACTCTTTCGTCTTTAGTGCGATTCGATCCTTACAAGCGAAGTGTATGATCATGAGCAGCACGATTTCCGTAAGTAGTGGCCAGAACGGAGTTCTTCCACAGCAGCCAAAAGACTAATCCGACCCATCGAGAGACTATCTCGACATACAATTCCTCTGCATCGAATTCTGACATTCGCGACACGCTTTTTGTTGTTACATTGAACACAAGAGAGTAAGGCTCTCAGTAATTGCAGTGTTGAGTACAATGCTTGGTTAAAATCTGCATAAACACTATTTCATTTGATACGGAATATCAGTAATAAATAGAAGTATTATTTCCATACACATGCAATCGTGCAATTTCAAAGTAAATAGACACCCAGGTGCTCTTGAATTAATTCTACTAATTCTACGTATAAGGTTGTTACTTCGATTTAAAACGTAATTAATAAAAGTGCCCTATAGCGAGTAACGAAGAGAAAATGTAAGTTTCTCGGTACAGGTAGCATGTTCCAAAAGCCTATATTAGGATTTATAAAATTATACTTAATTTCTGCGATTAAGTAAATACATGTATAATTACGTACATAGTTATTTATCTCTAAGTAAAGTCAAATTTTAAATAGTCTAGCGACTACGCTTGTTATGGTGAATAGATAATTACATGATCCGAATTACACTGCAGTATCTGTTAGTGGTTTTAATTATATATATGCATTCAGAAATAAAACTTTGCGATTTTAGTCGACTATGATTCACAACATCTGCTACTGGATCCCGTCAGTTCTCCGGAGCTTGGCGTCACAACACCTGGCGATTTTAAATTAGAACACAAGCTTTCGCGGAGCCGAAAAATCACTCGATTTCGCTTTTAATCGTCCACGTCAGCCTCGAAAGGGAAAACAGATTTCATACCCCGATCAACAATACGATTTCAATCCCCGTAAGTTTCTCCGCGACCGTCTTACGAACTCTGACCCCTCCCTTCCTAAGAACGACTGTCACACGTGCGATTCGCTTCGCGCTCAGACCTCACTCCTAGTACACGCGTATCTTCTTTCATGTCCAATCCACTGTCATGAGAAATCCTTCCCAACCCCGACCCCCTCCCGCACTCCTTCATCCCTTGACGTGCTGCCCCCCGCCACCCCCGCAGTACCTCAGGCCGCCGCTGTAAGTATGAGCAAAATTCGTATTTTTTTCATATTCTTGAATATACGTGAATTACATTATTATCCACGTGCTAAGATAACCATTTTCGACCATTTAGATGCTACTCTGTAAATTAAAAACACATAAATTGTAGCAGTTAAAATATTGGTTAATTGATCATTATAATTATTTGACATCGATACAAATTAGAGATTTGATTAGAATAAAATTAATTACATTTTATGTAAGAATCTGCATTTTCATTCTCTCGGCATCATCTAAACTATGTTTTTATTCTGAGATTAGAGTTATATTACAAATTACAATTAAATATTAATATTTTTTTCAGCATGTACTTGTATTTAAAAAGTTAATAGTATACACCATAAAAAAGCTTATAACACGTATACAAATGATTAATTGGGTCGATGCAAATCGGGATTGTGCTGCGATTGAACAAATCAAATATCCCTTAATTGCCCCCTCCCCTCGGCGGGCACCACCCTGCGCCGCCCGATTCAGACGAAAGTGAATGCCAGCTCGTCGGCGGGTCCACACACAGAGACACACCAAACAACTCTTTGTTGGGTTGGGATACGTTTCCTCCACTTTAGGATGAATAATTACAAATACTTGCTCGGTTCCTTTTATTTCTGTTTATAAACAGATGTTTGTAAAAACGAGTTAGTAAGGAACAAAAATAGGAAATAAACTGTTTTGCTAACTTACTTAGTAAGTAAGCAAACCATCACGCTGTTTCCCCGCGGAGGTAGGCAGAGAGGATAGAGAGTCACATTATTCAGTCCTGACACACAATTCTCGCCTCATCCATATTCATACAAGCTCGCCGATTGTTGAGGCTTCTAACAGTACCACCTCTATTATCTGGTTTACCTGGTCGTGTCAAGTCTTCCGCGGACGTCCTCTATTTTTGGTGCCATCAACACTTGCGTCATATATCTTTTTTACCATTCTCTCCTCATTCATCATTCCATATGACCAAACTACCTAAGTGATCCTTTCTTAATCTTACTCACTATACTAACATCAGCTTTACATTCTTTCCTTATTTCTTTATTCTTTCCTCTGTCATAAATAGATTAGCCACATATACGCCAAAGTAATCTCATTTCCACTGTATTCAGTCTACTGCCATTCCTCTTCTATCAGCTCCAGACCTCACTTCCATACATCATACATCAGTGTCGGTACCAGGATTCCATTGTGCACCGCTAGTCTTCCCTCAATTGAAAAATTCCCGTTAGATATAATTCCATTCAAAGCGCCATTTACTTTATTTCCTGAAGTCACCCTCCTTTCGATACCTTTCTCTGATTTTCCGTTTCTATAGAACATACTCATCTACTTGTTCCAAACATTCATTACCCTTAAAGTTGTCTTGCTTTTTTTCTTCTCGAATACCATTATTTTCGACTTGTTAACATTCATAATAAGGTAACTTTCCTTACATATATCGTACATTCTACTCACTAGCCTCTGTAATTCTTGTAATACTGCACCATCGGTGTACAATAAACAGCATACAATCAAATCGTCCATTTTCACTCCTACATTTTAGTTCTTTCACACAATTATTCACATACAAGTTGAACAGCCATGGAAAGATTACACAACCCTGCTTGACACCCTTTGTAATGTCAAACCGTGGTGTCAATGATTCATTGATCCTTACACACGAAGAACTTCTTCCATATAGAGATGCGATTACGTGTCTAAATTTGTTATTCACCCTATATTCAGAGAGTACCTTCCATAACCTTTCTCTTTCATACGCTTTTTGCAGATCCACAAAGGCACAAAAAGTTTTTGGTTTTTCGCTAAAAACTTTTCCGTCATTACTCGTAGAGAAAAGATCTGATCCATGCATCCTCTTCCACCCACAAAGGCCCTTTGACGTCCCATACTTTTTCTTTCGTCACCATTATTGCTCTTTGTATTGAAATTCTTCCATATAGTATGCCCACCAAGCTTAGTAGATGAATTGCCTTATAGTTACCGTACTCCATATGAGACCCTTTACCTTTGTAGATAGGCATAATAACTGCTCTCCTCCAATCTAACGGATTGTGGCTCTCCTCTAAACACTGATTGAAGAGCGCACAAAGCCACCAGACAACGAATGAGCCACCAGCTTTGATATACTCGGAAGTAACGTTATCATACCTCACTGCCTTACCATCCTTCATATGCTTTATTGTACACTTCATTTCATCCAAACTTATTCCATTCATATCGTTCTCGTCATCCATACTTACCCTAGAGGGTTTCCTCATTTGTATTATCTTCAAGGGCGGGTCATGGGGGTGTATAACGGGGTTATGGGGGCATGTCTCATAACAGTCGGTTCGGTATAGCGCAAGTAGCGACACGCGTACTGGGAGTCGGTTCATAGAGCGGGCAAGGGCAGGGACGTCTTGGCGCGAGGGGGTTGCACGTGTGTCGGTCGGTTTTGAGCGGGGCGCGGGGTGGGGGGTGAGATAGTCAGGAGCGGACTCGGAGTTTACTCGGCCGCGAGAGTTTTGTTATAGTGATAATGAATAATGATAATGAAAGCCGTTACCCATAGAGGAAGGGGTAACTTAAAATCATTTAAATTAGTCGATTGTACGTAGTTTAGCCACTATTTGAAAATAGCCTTAACCGCTGAAACAGCTAAATATCTAAATAATGACTAACAAATAGCCTTAACCGCAGAAACTTCTAAATAATGCTTACGCAAAATAGCGCGGAACTCAAGAATATTTATTATAATTAGATTTTATAAATTTCATTAAAAAAATACATATATGGTATAAATTAATTAAAACAATTTTTCAATAAATCAATAAATATTATTGTAATTGTAAACTCTTGCATTGTAAATTGTCAATGTTAAATTAATATGATAATGATCTTGAAAGTTTTTATTTGAGATTAGTTTTCTGATATTTTGATTATTAGTATTATTAATATTTTTGTTTTTAAAAATAAATTGCGCATCCAAAAAACTCGTGTATGTAATTGTTTTTTAATCGGCCATTTGCAATAAAAAAAAAAACAATAAAAAACACACATTATTAGAATCGATATAAATATTATTTTGTAAAAAATTATTTTGTTTTTAATATAAAACATGGTATTAAATAGTAGTTGAAGCCTCAAATCATGTAAGTTAATATAATATATTATTAAAAATATTTTTTTTTCACTAACACAAAGTGTTTTAAAAACGTCGAAAATTGATCATATGTACTGCAAATTGAATGGTTTATAACTATTCATTTTAATATTTTGGTAAGATTATAAGAAAATATATTTTGTATATGCAAGAATTATCTATATTAAGGCAATTTTGTGGAACGCGGTACATAAATTTAATGGTCGCCATCTTACTTAGAATCCTTGTATTTGATTAATTGTGGCAAATAACATTCATAGTTTTACATTAGTGTAAATGCCTCATCTAAGTAATAAAACGCAAAATATGAATTATTTTTTAAAGCACACCTTTAGTAAATAGTGGGAAAATGTTGAAAAGTGATAAATTAAATCATTAATCTTGTAATATTCTACAAAATATATTCCAATCATTTCTCGTGGATATATTAAACATTTAATTATTTTCTTTCAATATATCGTGTCCGCGAAAGGAAATAATGTATGTTTTTATTTATTATCTTTGTTTTATTAACCACTTAATTGAGTTTAAATACATCTATCGGTTTCGAAAAATATCATTTTTTCTTCAGGATATCATAACTAACTAAAACATATATTATTTGTTTCTTTACCAGAACCTATTTTAAAAAAAAAAAATGGTCATGGTTTTGATAAAAAATTGGGATTGTCCAACTTTTACAGATACTATCATACACAATGAATCTAATCATCCATTATCACACAAACATTTAGGGTTCCACTCCATGATACATCGTTTAGTCAATATTCCTCTGTCAACATCCAATTTCAATATTGAATTGAATACAATTAAAAAAATAGCAGTTAATAACGGGTATAATACAGGTTTGATAGATACTATTTTAAAAAATAAATTAAAAGAATATAATAATCAATTTTTATATAAATCACAGATAAAACATAATGATAATAATGATTATTGGCGTAGGATTTTATACATAAATAACTTTTCGAATCAAATATCTAAACACCTACCACGAAACATTAGACCGGAATTTTATACAAATAATAGTATAGGAAATTTACTCATAAATTTTAAAGACAAAGAATTTAACAATTCTGGTGTCTATAAACTTAGTTGCAAAGACTGTGCTGCATTTTATATTGGTAAAACGGGTAGAAATTTTAATATAAGAGTAAGGGAGTATTTGAGACGTTTGAACAATAGTGGGTTTTCAGAATTTTCTAATCATTTGATAGAAAATGGTCATGTTTTTGATAAAAAATTGGGATTGTCAATTTTGCATATAAACGGTGTTAGTCACAAATTAAATAATTTGGAATCGGTCGAAAACTAATCAAAAAATTATAAACAACCAACTAAATTTAACTACGAGTCCCATTCTAAAATTTTTTCCCAAAAATTATTCGAGTAAATTTGCATTAAGTAATGATTTGAGTTGCTACTAAAAAAAATTTTTTGTTTTTTTTTAAAATAGTTTTTTTTAAAATAGATTCTGGCAAAGAAACAATAATATATGTTTAGAAAATGGTATTTTTCAAAACCGGTAGATGTATTTAAACTCAATTTAGTGGTTAATAAAACAAAGATAATAAATAAAAAAATAAAAAACAAATTAACAAAATATATCAAATGAAAGGGCTCGTGAGTAGAATGTACGACGTATGCACGGAAAACGACCTTATTATGAATGTCAACAAGTCGAAAGTGATGATATTCAAAAAGGAGGAAAGAAAGACAACGTGAAAAATACTTGTAGGTAATGAATTTTTGGAACAAGTAGATGAGTTTGTGTATTTGGGAAGTATGTTTGATAGAAACAGAAAGACAGAGAAAGATATCAAAAAGAGGGTGATTGCAGGGAATAAAGTGAACGGCGTTTTAAATGGAATTATAGCTAATGGGAACCTGTTAACTGAGGGAAGACTAGCGGTTCACAATGGAGTCCTGATACCGACACTTATGTATGGAAGTGAAGTCTGGAGCTGGCACAAGAGGAATGAAAGTAGACTGAATGCAGTGGAAAGAGATCACTTAGGCGTATATATGGCAGACTCATTGTCGCATATATATATTGTGACGATATCAATGGGGGGTCGCGTACACAATTGCCCTGTCACTTATTTTTGTCAAGCACCTTGACATTTCACAAATAGTTACCCTCAGGTTGGCATCACATTCGGTGTCTCAGCTTATAAAAATGGTTGAAATCTATGGTTCATTTTAAAACCGTCGCCAGAGCTGTCAGACTAAAATGTAGCCGTGTATGATTCACTCTACCTAGAGGGTAAGTATTTTTTTATTGTTCAATCACTAGTGCATAATTTAATGTTAACTTGTTAATCTAATCGCATGGTAAATAATCTTTATAGGAAAGAAGACGTTTCCCTCTAGGCTTTGCCTCTGAAATTTAACCTCTGGTTTTTGCCTTGGATTTTTGCCTCTGGTTTATGCATACCTCTGTTTTTTTTAACTACAATTTCTACTTTGGTTTTACCTTGAAGTTAGTCGCCTCACTGAAAGTAACAAATTTTATCATGATGATCTACAACAAATCACGTCTACGAATCTGATCGCGTCGGCCTGGAGGCAAAAGGTCAAAACGTGATATGATACCAAGACATCTGGTGTCCCATACAACAAGGACGTCGAACTCGCGTCCAACCCGACGATATGAGAATTTGTAGTCTAGATTTGTTTTATTTCTTGTAGTCTTGTGCTTTTCTTGATAAGTTGTCTTACTTTTACTAAAAACTAACATCTTTTATTTATCACCTCCAGTTATTATTATAAATTTTTCCCAGTTTAGGATGAAGGCAGAATGTGACAAAAAAGAGGTGGGTATGTGTGCTCGAGGTAAAAGAACCCGCGTATCTCATGTTCTACACTGTCTAGCCGGTGAAAGGAAAGGACTTCTAACTCACAATATATATTCGTATTTCACCAGCATTAAGAAGAAATAAGGAATATCAAAAAATAAAATAAAGCATTTATTTAACTCTTCAACGCATGTACCTAGTGTTCGCAAATAGACATACGTTTATCCCATTTTCGAAGTGACTTCCTGCCAGGTTCATATTCTTTAGAAATCTATTTCTAATTCTATTTTTAAAATAACATTTTACTGACATAATTCATTAAAAAATTAAAAGTCTTTCGTATATTCTAAATCTTTGACGTTGACAACATGCGTCGGCAAATACATTTATCTCTTAAAACGCATTATTTTGTACTACTGACGTCATTAGCTAGCTTGATGACACGTGTAAACCCCCTACCACCAAAACTTAGGAGGAACAGGGTTAGATTAACTAGACGATGAAGGAATCACCTCATTCATTCTTAAGTTCACCCCGGAATTGTAAAGTATCCAAAAATGTCTCTATGGCCGCTTCGGTCTAGGAGAAGTTCAAAAGTTATATTATCTGATGTATCAATAGTACATACCTCCGATGTGGGTCCAAAATGTTCACTTACGATTTAAATTCCATCTCATTAAAGTCGGTGTCAAAAAACAGTATCTACTACTTTCCGGTATTTTAAGATTCAAATCAGGATCAACCTACTTACTTTGAAATAAAAAACCAAACGTGATGTATGATCGATAAAAATAAATATCCTTTACCGTACCGGACAGTAAAATCTTCACTTCCTATTAACCAAGTAAAATCAGTGAACCATCTCGTTCGAGAACAATTTCTTATGGACTCAAACGGATTCAATTATCCAGAAATATGAACAGTGCATTTGAAAAATAAGAATAATTTATTCAAATGAACAGAATTAAAAATCAGTGAAATAAAACACTTACCAAAAAATAAACATAACTAAAAGGTGTATAAACTATTGCAAAAACAAAAACATTGAACAATCTTGCTAATATTAGATTGTTAAATTTTATTTAACGAACCAAATTATCCAGTGCAAGTTCTATAAAAATCAGTTTTTCCAGTAATACACTACTGTCCTCGCCGTAAGTGCAAAGTGAAACGTCTTCCTCTAAGTGCATTCTGCTGCTATTAAATCATTAAACCATCATCTTCTCATCCGAAAATTCGGTGTTTTAAAATAAAATATTATAGAGTCCCTCCAGCGCTCTAGAAAATTAATTATTAGACATTTCGCCCTATCTTTCTCAACTATTTATCTATGCCTCTAGAATGTTTGTAAGTTATAGGTTAAAATATACACGTTTTCATTGTACCACCAAACTCTGTTTTATTTATTGGATCATGCATACACTGACATTAGTAGAATCCCTCATAAAACCTGAGATGAAAAAGTAATGTCTTTACCAAAGCTGATAGCCGAGCAAAGGTAAGATCACATATGAAAGTTTAATAAGAAGAAAAAATTTTTCGCGTCAGAATGAATGAAGAAATAAGTAAATAATGTAATGTTGATCTTAGCATAGTCAGTAAGATTAAGAAATGATCACTTAGGTGGTTTGGTCATATGGGATGGATGAATGAGGAGAGAATGGTAAGAAAGATATATGACGCAAGTGTTGATGGCACCAGAAGTAGAGAAAGACTTGCCACGACCAGGCAAACCAGATACTGGAAAATGGTCCTGTTAGAAGCCTTAATAATCGTCGAGCTTATATGAGAAGACGTATGAATGTGGATGAGACTATAATTATGTGTCAGGACAGAAGACTCTCTGCCTACCCCCGCGGTAAATGGCATGATGGTCCCTCCCCCCTTTAACAATCGAAGCAGAGAGTGAAATTTATTGTGATAATACTATTTATTATTAGGAGAACACATTCTTATTGTGAAGTTGTAATTATTCAGAACATAGGTCTGTGATATTTTAAAAACTAATTCAATGTATTAATTAGAAAGATATACATATAAAATCAATTTTATAGAAAAATATTGTTTGTAAAAACCGGGATTCGAACCTGGATCTCTTTCCAAACCGGGGAAGGTGCGTTATCCAACTATGCTATAGCGAAATTATTTTTGACGACAAATTTTCTAATCTATATGTAACACATTTTCAAATTAATACATCTATTATTATTCGATTAAATTGATTTTATTTGTATATCTTTCTAATTAATACATTTAATTAGTATTTATAATACTATTTATTTATATCTAACTTTTTCTCATCAAAGAAACTCTAATCAGTATATTTATAAATCATAAGTGAAATTTTTTCTGACTTTTACATTCACTTCGACCGACTTTCAAATAATTGAAACTTTCTTCAATAAGAGTCATACATTAACATTTAATTGTTTGTGATATTTATAATTTGTAAACCAAATGTCTACAGATGCTTCATGTCTAATTGTCCCAACCATTATCATCACAGTTTACACTTGGTATTGATATTAATATATATTTATTTAATTATTCTGTTTATTTGTTCTCGGGGACAAGTAACGTGTTGGTATATTTTCTATCGCAAGTGAGATTCTCCCGCAGTGCAATAAAATCATATATTGATCTTAAAATAGTTTTTATGTTACATTTACGAATTTACTTTATCAGATGTCACCGTAATCTGTCCTAGAGAGCTAATAAAAGTTTTCGCAGATTTAAAATATTCATGCCGCCGTCTCTGACCTGATTATTAATAATATTTGTATACATTTAAGACAATTGCACAATTCATAATATTTGATGCAATACTATTGCTTGATATTTGAAATTTTTCTACTGTGAATTTCATAAACATAATTTTTTCTTTCATTCAAAAAAATATTCTATAATTATATATATATTTTTACAAAATTAATTTATACAAAGCCTGCTTTTCCCTACAATCTGTGTCATTATAAATAAGCTATCATCGTAAGTTTTCATCATTTTCAATTGTAATTACAATATGTAAATCTAAACACATAACAAAGCAGAATCGACGTTATAATATTTGAGAACTTAAAAGAGTTTTTTTTATTATTCCTTTCATTTTAGAATTAGTGATGGAATGAATTTTCACGACTAAAATTTCCTGTCAATTTTCTAGCTGAAGGATTTTTTATAAAACTCGTAAATAAAATAATCGTAAGAACTATTCATCTTTTATTTGATGTTTTGCTTAAAGCGATGTCGGTATTAATTGAAGTAAAAGCTTTTAAAGCGAGCAATCACAGGGAGGGACTGAGGGACCCCGAATCTGACAAAATATTGTTAATATTTGAAATAAATTGGCGGCGGTGTGAGGAGTTACTCCATCACCAACTCGTATTGGGAAGATGGCATCGCTAGCGCGGAGAGACGCCTCCATCCATCATTCTTTATTGAGTGCGACGTCAAACTTTTATAGAGCTGTTATAGGGGGGCCCTGGGCCGGCGCGGCGCTCGGGGGTTGAGGGGCAATCACTTTTTTATTAGTGTTGACAAGTCAGTTTTAAAAAATTCACTCGATAAGCGAGATGCTTTTCTTCTTAAACGTAGGGACTTGAGTTAAGAATTCTAGCTGACCGAAATGATTCATTTTGAATTACAACAATTCGTCATTGCTTTAGACTTCAGTATTTCGTATGTTTGGGTGGAAAATACTTGAAAAGCAATTAAAAGTAAATCATGTAACGATTTCATACAATATCTTCGACAAATTTAAAAAAAAAATCTTCTGTGATGCGTACAATATCGTACAAAACTTTATGCGATAGATGTTGTTCCGTATTCGTAAACTACATTTTTGGCGGGTCTTGCGAATCGGCCGCGACCCATATTAACATGTCAAAATACACATTTCCTTAATGTTCGTCAGTGTGAATAGTGACCTTGACGTCTGTTGACGTCTGCTGACGTCAACTAGATTGAAATTTGTTCGATCTCGACATCGCTAGAGCATTAGCGGTGTGGATTTATTCAGCTCCGGTGCATCAGTACCGTATTACTGTGTACATGTAGTCTTGTGTTTTGGTGATCACATAAAGTTTGTTATTTGTGTGACGCGGGTAAAGTGATTGATATCGCCATCTTTAATCGGAAGCGGAGATCTGCCCATCCGCGTGCCGTTTATGTGATCTAGTCTGCGACTGCAGGGTGACGGAGACGTGTCATACACAAGGTAAGGCGAGCAGTCCTTCAGATCCCCGATTTTCTGAAACTACAGGTTCTTCGACTGGAATCCCTACCCATCATCGACCCTTATCCGTTATATCCAGGTTCCCTTATTTCCTTCCTTCCTTCCTCCCCCCGCCAATTTACGACCGGAATTGTCGTAATCCAATTCGCGGGGCGCGCGATCTGGAGATTGCGCAATTCGTTCGGTAGATCCTATCGGTGCATCGGATTATAGATATACTCTGATATAATTTAGCTTTTTCATAAAATATTATGAATTATGTATCCCAATACTTTATAAACTATTTAGTCAGCATAGCATCTTTTAAAAATACATCAAATGTCTCTGAAATAAATGGGTACTTTTGATACAGTGTGCGTAAATGTTTAAATTTATAATTGTAATCTATTATATAGTCGTGATTACATATTTAAACATGACACATGTAATTTGATAATTCGATTATTTCTCAATTCTTCAATTTATTTATTAAATAAGATTTTTATATTTTTGTTATACTGTTAACTGTCACTTCCTGATTTCTTCATTAAATTTATTTCACAATTTAGAGTTATTGTCATCTAAGAGAATATATAAAATATTTTTTTATATTTTTCTCTCTTGCCATACTATATGCCCATTATCAAAACAACGCAGCTGACAATGCAAGTCTGTAGAACAATATTGGAGAAGATACAAAGTATTACATATAATATAAATTAAACATGGGACGCTTCTGTTGAAATCAAATGCCGTATCGAACAAGCTCGTGCAACCTTCATCTGAATGAAATAGATATTCTCAATTTTAGATTACGAATGAGAATGGTAAGATACTATTTATTCTGATATTATTATTGTTATTATTTTATGGAATAGAAACATGGATCCAAGAAACAATAAAGCAACTCCCATCCTTAAGTATCCCACCGCCCCATAGCCAACTGTATTTAACTTAGAACTGGTCTTCCCAAAACTAGTAGTCATATTAACTCAAAAAATAGTGTGTGTGTAGAACAAAGTCAAAATAAAAGTTATAATTTTTAAAAATTAAAAGCGCGGACACTTACCAAAGAAACGATAAGGCAACTTTATAGTTTCTAGTTTAAATGTTGTTGTATTTGAGATGAGGATCTACAGCAAGATGCTCAAATTAAACTGGATGGTTAGAGTTACGAATGAAAATGTTTTGTGTATTGGTTTATCCCTAGTTTCTAAATAAATTCAATTTATGTAAATCCCACTCTCATGGTGATATTAGCATAATACTAAGTTACACACATACTTATACTTGCTGACGAGAAGGGAGTCGCATCCACTTTATAAAGTATTTCTTCAATATTAGCAAAATTACTTTGTGGCCTCATTTTATATAAATAATTAGACAAAAACTTTGTTTAAACCACTTATTGATTATTGACATGTTTCGATGCCTACGGCATCTTCTTTAGGAAACAATGTACACTGAAATTAAAAAATACAAGCATAGATAGAAATTCAACTATAAAGTGGTGAAAAAGTAAGAACTAATATGAAAACAAATTTAAAAGGTGACTATTTGCAAAAAGAATTTGGTTATTTATAATATTTAGCTTGCTATTAACACTTATTTCTAAAATTTCAAATTTATCTAACTGTAAACCCCTAATATGTATGTATAATTTCTAAACAATGGCTGTCAAAGGAAATAGTGTTATTATCATCGACAAAGTGCAATATGTTATGAGACTGTGGCTTTTTAAAATAGTGATCATTTTGAAATAGTCATTAAAAACCCAATTAATAAATGTCCAGAATAAATTAAAGATCATTTGAAAACATGTAGAAGTGAAAATATTGTTAAGTTGTTTATAAATAATAGATTAATGTTAAAAAACCCACAAATTCCGAAATTAAGTAGCTTATTAAAAATTCACAAAATAGATCAATCTGTAGTTTCTAATTGTAATGCTCAATATATTTAAACCTACACATACTATTAGGAATTCTCCTGAATTAGTAGACCATTTAAAAGTTTTGGATATCCCTAATAATTCTTTATTAGTATCATTTGATGTCGTTAACTTATTTCCAAGTGTTCCGCTTGATGAAAGTAGAACCATTATTAAATAATTACTTAATTCTTCCAATTTACCGAAATACTTATCTAAAGATTTAAATAATCTTTTTAATGTTATTTAAAAAATATATATTTTCAATTTGATAATACTATTTTTAAACAAAAAGATGGCTTAGCAATGGGTTCTAGTATTAGTCCTTTAGTTGCTGATATATTTTTAAATAATTTAGAGAATAACATTTTTAATAGTTCTGCTCTAGTATTCAAATATATTATCTTCTGGAAAAGATATGTAGATGATGAATTTTAGACTGGAACTGAAAGACAATTTAACATATTTCTTAATTTCTTAAATTAACTCTATAATAAGATTAAATTTACCATAGGAATAGGTAAAAATTCCAGCATAAATTTTTTTCGAATTTTACATTTTTCGTAAAAATGCTTACACTGACATAGTAATATTACATAATACTTCATAAGATCAGCTTTAAATTCATTCCTGATTTTTTCAATCTATACTCTGTCATAAATGGATCTGTCGCATATACGCCTACGTGATCTCATTTCAATACAAAGTTACTTGTACAAATTTAATAATAAGTTCTGGTCGTAAATTATTTTACTAATGTTTTTATAGTTGATGCTAAACTACTTATGAATTATATTTTTATTGTTATTGTGTTTTGGTTTTCGAATTACTAAATAATAATATAATAATAAAATAAAAATAATAATTTTACTAATAGATTAAATCGGATACATTTACTACAGAGATATTATATAATAGCATTTATCAGAATCATTATTGAGGTCGGTAACAATTTTTCGTTAAAACTCAAAGCCTTTCTTGTATTGATACAGTCAAGAAGAGCAGCTCTGTACTGCTGAGAGAGGAGGTAGGTGGGGATGGGAATGCGCTTATAATAAAGTGGCACAATCTAATAAAGGGAAGTGCTCGCTACCATTGGGTAGATTCTTTTTTATCTAAAAAATTGCTAAAAATGCGCTTATTGAAATACACTAGCAGTTCAGGGGTGGCAAACTTAGAAGTTACAAACAACAACTTCTGAAGAATAATTATAACAAAAATTAACATTATAACCAAAATAACTTCCTGCGGTTTCAAATATTTTTCTTATATATTCTACAGATATTTTTTTAATGAGAATTTAAAAAATAAATAGATACCATAACTATAAATTACAAGATAATATAGTATTCTCATCACGCAGCACAGAGGATGCCCTCATGTTTCTCGTGGAATAAATCGTCTCAAACCTGGATTCTATATTAATTAAATAAATAAATAAAAATAAGTGGTTTAAGTACAAATTAATAAATATACGTCAAATTATCCAAAACAATGAAAAATTCAGCAATTCATCATTGATAACATACGGTGTTCCAAAGAAGAGCATTTTATCTACCTATCTTATATCTAGTCTATATTACTGACTTCTGTAATGCGATAATTATAATATAATGGTAATATGATAGTGCTTTGGTTTGAAGGTAGATTAAAAATGAATAGTAAGGGTTGGGCAGGGCAAAAAGGGTTCGATACGAATCTACTATTGATAGTTCATTGATTAACACAAAAAAATCAAAATATTGTAACGAAGTTTTCCAGATCTGTCGGAAAAAGAGAAATCTTTTGAACATTTATTTGAGGTGCGAAACAATACACAACGGTCCATTGTTTAAAAGCCATTAGAACATGCTCCGACGACCTCGACAACTAAGAGATATATTTACTATACTTACTGGTACTTGCTCGTGCCGGAATGATGGACAATGAATCATTGTTAAAAGGCAGCAAAACTTCTCGAACGTCCTCGACTGTAAAGTATTATTACTAGCGACACTTGTGGAAACAATAGTTTTCAACGCCGAGTGGGTGCAGGATGTTATTGATTTAGAAAGCTGCCCTCAAAGTAAATGAATATTTCAATCTTTACCAGGAATAGATATCGGTTGGGACGCTGGCAGAAGAGAATGCTGATAGGCCATTTAAACCAATAAGTGTAAAAATGACATCTCTTCCTAAAGGTTGCTCATGAGTGAGAAAAAGATGGTACCCAGAAATTGTGTACATAAGGCCGAGCAAAGCCCAGAAGAGATAAACGTGGTAGGCGCGTCTAGGAATTCTGACGATTATTCTGTTCCTTGTGGACTCGATATATTGATCATTCTAGATGGCGCGGATTGGGAGTAAGTCGCTGGACCCTGGTTTGTCATAACTGGTAAACCAGGCTAACCCGAGAGACAGGTGACTAGGAATTCTGACGATTTTTCTGTTTCTTGTGGACTCGATACGTCGATCATCCTAGATGGCAAGGAAGAGGAGGGCGTACGTTAAGGGACTTGAGCTTCATACTCTCTTTGAAGACGACGAGGCTGAATACACTTAATGAGATCAGAGAAGGGAAGAACGTCTAAAGACTCTGGGCCGTCCCTCTTCGGAAGGTGGTTTAAATACCAAGGCCATTTTACCGGAGGTAGCGGAGGCGACCGGAGGTGGAGAGCCATCGGCGGCCGATATCTGCAACTGGAGGTAGCGGAGGGCTATCGGGTCATAACAATAAGGGCTTTAGCTCCTACAAACGGTACCGAGGACGTGCCATTGACCCCGAGGATGGCTGATTTACACTAAGCTTAGATTTAGGTTATTTGTAAGGTAGCTATTAAGGATTACAATAATTTAATTAATTAAGTTATAGCATGTAAGTTATCTTTATGTTTAAGTTGTTTATGTCTTTTTGTCTCTTTATTATAAATACATGAATTTCTAAAACCAGATATCTCTTTGACAACCTTCCCGGATCATATCCCGAATATCAGCAACCTATGTGAGGAGACAGTTGGCGCGTGTTGTGTAGAGGTGTGCTGGCAGACCGATTATTACTTGGCTATATTCATTAAGTAAAACTGCGCTCATCTCTTTGAGGTGGGATGCGTGAAGCGTGAAAACATGTTATGAAATATTTTCCGGTTCACGCTTCTCATAGAAACGCGGTCAATTTCTAGGAATCTGCGCAAGCCGCCGCGCGCGGGTGGCGGAGAGGGATCGTTCGATCGGGCCGCCTCGATCCCAGCAGTTCAGGAGCTGCCTTAAGACAGAATACTTGTGCCCGGCCATGCCATTCCAAGAACACATAATTCAGCGTGCGCATTGGCGAAATATTCGGTATCACACCGTTGCCCACAGGGTTACAGTAGTGTATATTCAAACATCGATGAATAGTGCATGGTAAAATCAGAAACTTCTCGAAGCTGGCGGGATCCAGATCCGCGCGCAAATGGCGCGTTCTATACATTGGTATGAGCGCCCATCGCCCAGCGTCGCGCCAAAAGGCAAGCGTTACAATACATCCCGCGTTATTAAAAAGGCATGGTTCTTGTTTCCAAAACAAACGTTATTTTCTTCGCGGTGTTCATCATCGTCATCAGCAAACATCACTTTCACTTCCGGCGGGTTCATGACACGGTCAATCGCGAACCACGCTCCGTGGGTTTTGCCGCCGAGAACAAGGCAGCGCGAGGGCTTGAATAGGCACGAGCGTCCACGCGTGTGATGTCACGCCCGCTGCCTTTCCAACGAAACGAGCCAGACGCAACCGTGAATTCTTCATACCTAATAGCCAAAGCATTTCCATACTAGTGGTCAGCTTATGAATATTTGTGCGCATTAATTAAGAATAAATAATATTAACTAATTTTTTCAAAAACTAAAAAAAATGGTTAAATGTTTTTTTTAAAGTTATTACAACGAACTTCCACAAGGTTTACCACGATTTTTTAAAAAAATTAGCATTAAGTATAATATATTATTGAATGTTCACTTCTGATGTATAAAAGTCATCATATTAAGAACCTTTAGCATCAGTACATCTATTTTTTCTAGTATTATTCTAAAGATATTTATTTTTTAATACTAGTAGTTACATTTCTTCTTCATTAACTAAAGATAAAATGCTGCTGCAGTAGTTTGTTAAACTAGTCTTCTTCTACATCTACATCTACATTTACATATTATTAAAGTCGTAAGCTATATTCGGTGATGTTTGTATGTCGCGTTGTAACAATATCCGTCACACACGGAAAACGCTGTAACTAGCGAGCCTGCGAGCCATCTGAGTATTTTTGAATTTTGAAAAACCGCTGAAGGATGACATAAACTTTTTCCTCATGACAATTTTTTCCTCCTCTTCTCCTCTATTTCTTACAACCGTTTAAGTTTCGCGAATTTCTTGCTTTTTTTAAATTTAGCCTAACTTTAACATTTTCGCTCACAACTCTGCGAGTTTAAAAGCGATAATTATTTTTAAATATTTTCGCGACGGCCGACGGTGAACGATATCATTGCGTGTATTTTTTTAAATTCTTATTTTTCTAATTTCTTCGCAAACCCTGATTAAGTGAATTTCGTTTAGTTTTCCTCTACGACATTACGACCAATTTTTTTTTTTATTATTCCAGCTATAGAAACTGATAGCGCGGAATTTATTCTGGAGTTTGTAAACTCCCATAAATTCAATATCATCTTTAAATTGTAAAAAACGCGCAGTTTTTTTTTTTAATGTATGAATCTACCTAGATACGTATAAAATGCCAAAATACTAAAATAACCCACCCCGATTTGTCTAAATCTCGCGATTAAGTGAAGAAACAAATGCAATCGAATTATGCTTTTTTGACAGTTTTTATTATGACATATTTTACGATTTATCCAAAATGTCAATATTAATATTATTTATATTTCGTATATAAGTAATCTATTGTTTTACTTATTTTTTATGTTATGTCAATTGATATTTATATTTAAAAAAATATATATTCAGACAATAACAATTCACTAACCACAATTCATAAAACACGATTTAATATTAAGTAAATCTATTTTGAATACAAGTTGTCTTTGTATTACTTATTTTGTAAAGTATGTCAATTACATTTGCATCTGCTTATAATATTGTTGATTGCATATCGTATAAAAAATTAATAATATTTTTATTTCACTTCTATAAATATTTTGTTCAGATTAATTTTCATTATTTTTGAGTGTAGAAAACTACTAACACATAAAAAAAAAAATTCAGAGAAAGTACAATATTTATAACCACACACACACACACATACACCGGCAGGCAGTCGAGCCGACGAGGAGATCATGTGTTCAGTGGATGTTTGTATCTGGTCCGTGTGGCATTTGTTGATGCGCGATAGTTCTTACATTATTCGTAATATTTTCTATAAAAGCTTTATGTTTTTAGTAGAAAGATTACAGCACATTATGCCATTTCATTAAATCGTATTTAAAATGAAATATCTATAAAAAATCTCCAAAAAACGGTTGAAAAACTGAAAACTTGTGGTGGGTCTGAAATGACCTACCACTGCCGGACGTGTTTTGTTTCGACCCGCCGGGCAGGAAGGGTTGAAGGTGATAAAAATTGTTAAATTAAATTTATAACGTGTTGTTTTTTCCCGTATATAAGCGATAGTTTTTTACACTTCAATATTATTTCACAACCATTCGGATAATTTGTCACCCTTACAAAACAAATGGCTCGTCTAATCGTCATGAACAACTTTATTATCATTTCAAAAATTGCATTTATTCATCATCTTTTTACCATTTATTTTAATTTTTCATTAAATACAACAAAAGGTATTGAGTTATAGCATCATTAGTGACTAGTTGTCCTTCCTCAATATTATACGTTTTATATGTTAATATTTGATCGAATTATGTATTTCTTGTTTCTCGCACGTAATTGATCAATCAAAATTTTGTAATCTTAATCTATCTACCTTATCCCACATCTTATAATAATCTGTCTACTTTATCATACATCTTGAAATTATAGATAGCATTCGCTATTTATTTTTCACAGATATTTGAATTGCAGGGGCGTGCAGTGCATACAAGAAAAAAAGCTGTGTAAAACTAAAAATTCTAGGAAACAAATATAAAATAAAAAATTGGATTAACGATCAACGAAAATATTATTTTTCAATTAGTGTCATTTGTGTACCAGTAGAGACTTTAACTGCTCCGCTGTACTCACGGTGGCTTTTTTATTCACCGGAACGTGCTATTTATATTACTCAGTTCTGTCTTTAAGCTAGTGAAATTACTCAAGTCATATAAATGGCTATTTGGTGAATTTAAAATTCCTTTCAATTGATCCGTTTTGTATGGAGTCGTTAACTATGCTGTTTATTAACAGAATAACATTAGAAAGGGTTACAACTACGTGCAAATCATAGAAATGTCTACTTCCTCTTTTAAAAATTCGATAATTTTACTATTTTAATGTTTTTAACCTGTCGATTTCATGATTATTCTTTAAATTTGGTGCATGGATTGGTTTTTGATTTGAGAAAAACAAAAAGCAATTAACATAACTATTTCCTACGTTAACCTTGAATAAAAATAATTATGAAGTATTTTCAAACAATCATGTTCAGTCATAGAAAGTATTCTTAAAAACGTCCATACATTTTTATATAGATGAGAAAGTATTATTTTACTTTAAAACTTAAACTTTAAAAACACTATTAACAGTACTCTAAAATTATAAATAAATACATGATGGGTGGTATAAACGACATATTTATTTTGTCCAAAGACGTTGGTTAAACGGAAGTACATATATGATTGTATAATATCATTGGTAACAGCATAATGTGCTGAAGTACACCTGGTTGCCGTATGTATTATGGTAATTCATTTTATTAATGTGACACGCGAAGATATTTCATAGTTGCATATTGTCCAAAAAGGTTGGCCATCCCCGATCTGTTTTGCACCCCACCTTCACTCGTTTTACTCCAGTCCTCCACCCCGTCGAGCGAGGGAATTCATGAATTTATATTATTTTATACGCTTGCTAGCTAATGAACTTAATGTTTTGAAATATGAGATTAAGAATAGATATGCAATACAAGTAGTATTATTTTATATAACTGAAAGTGATAAGTAATCTGGTGAAATGAAGTAAGATAGACATAATACAAAAAATTCCACCCTAATTTTAATTCGAAATCCTTTTACAACTGACAAACGATAGAATGTACATTACTAATATGAAATGCTTACGTTTTACATTACATTTACACGAATTCTATACGATCTATGCGTTATACTAAATGCATTCTGAAATCCAAAAATAGTCATAATATATGTACGAGTATATTAAAATCACATGAATTAAAAGATCACGTCAAATAACTCAAACCTTTTTGAAGGCATTTATTACCATAACTAGAGTTATGCGAATAAACTATATTGGACAGGTGGGTTCAATATTAAATTGTAATTACTCGTAAATCATCAGGGTGAGGTAAGAGGGAGGGGTATTATTCGACGCGCATGTTTCGCGGATTTGCCAGTCGTAATGTGTCACTTTAATGTTCAACGATTAAGTAAAGGGTCAAGCACGCAGCTTATCTGGTGTTGTGTTCAAAAGTTCAAACAAGAAGGGACAATGGTTAACCAAACTCCTCCGAGACCATTAACGTCAGCAGCGACGCCAGAACATGTGGCTCAAGTTCGTCGTGAAATTATGCGCAATCCGCGTATATCGATAAGGAAGATTGCAGCCTGTACTGGAATAAAAAAATCAACAGTGCACGTTATTTTGAAAAAGAAACTACAGTTTACCCATGCAAACTGCAAATCGTGCAGTTTCACAACAAAAATGACTATTCTTTACGTGAAACCTTAGCGGAAACGATGCTGGAACGTTTTGGAACAGCACGAATGCTTGGAAACATATTGTTTACTGACGAAGCACATTTTCATATCGATGGCTATATTAATAAATAGAACATTCGATACCGGTGCCTCGACAACCCAAGGGAGCGCCATCAAAAACGTTTGCATTGCCCAAAAATGAAAGTGTGGTGTGCCCGAGGGATAATTTGCCCTTATTTATTTAACCAGCGAGAGACACTGCTAACGTGTATTGCCGAATGATCGACGAGTTTTGGTACCGTAACTGCAGCTGTTTCCCAGGTTCAACAACAGAACACAAGTTCAGCAAGACGGGTCCACTCCACACTCCGTTAGAGTATCAATGAAGAAGCTGAGGGGAATTTTTCCAAATAAATTAATCAGGAAGTACCGAGACATACCCTGGGTACCTCGGTCACCGGACTTTACACCGTGCGACTTTTTTGTGGGGGATACCTGAAGTCGAGAGTTTACCGCAATAATCCTTAAACAATTTAGCCCCTACAAAAAAATATCCGCCGTGAAGTTGCTGCCATTGAACCAACGCTTTGCTCTCGCGTGTTTGCAAATTTAAGAGTCCGATTGCATGTGTCTTTGGAGAAATGAACAGCATTTACACGATATTGTTTGTAAAACATTAAATTTGCATCGTTAAATTCTATTTTGTATAAATTAAATATGAGAATAACATTGTAGTTTTTTTTTATTTAATATGAAACTTGAAAATGTTCCGCTAGATACCTTTTTCATACTCAATCAGCGAAATAATTTAGTTGTAACTTAAGTTATCACTTAATATCTATCGCCGTTTTAAGGTGATAGAGAATATTGTCAATCAATAATTCCTCCTCATCGCTAAATACCGTTAAACTGTTCAAATAATATTCTCGAGAAAAATGAAACAATAGACCTCGGAATAATTGTCGACAGTAACCTTATTTTCAAAAATCCCATTATCTAAATTACCTTCAAGATTTATAGCGCACAAAGATTCATACTCACAACTTGCAATATTTCAAAAATCCCTATTGGCTTCAATCATTGTACTACGTATTTGTTCGCAGTTTCTTAGAGGAGGTGAAATCTAGAATCCACACCAGATTACATACATTGCGAGATTAGAACAAATACAAAGTACGTTTCTTCGACACCTTAGTGTTTGATTTAATATATATTATCTGCAATATATATTTAGATCTAACTTATTAAATATTACTTTTTAAGTTACTACAAGGTCATAATGACTGTCCCAGCCAATTAAAACTAATATATCTTAACATTCTGTCCAAATCGACCCGTCCGACCGTACTTTTTCATATTCCTAGAAGTAGAACCTCTTACGCACAAAATTCAACCTTTCATGTAAATATTATAATGATGTTGATTTTTTCAATATGAACAAGAATAAATTTATTACTTTTATGTACAGTTTTCTGATTTCATTGCAGGGTACATCATTATATATTGCAGATTATCAAAAAAACTGTACACAGAAGATTCTAAAACCTAAAAACATTTTAAACTTTATTATCGATTTAAGCCAATCATTTTACCGACATACACAGCTCTCCCTCTACCTCAAACCTAATTTTAACCTCCCTACCCTTTCTACCCTCAGTTTTGATCATATTTTATTACAGGTTGTTTGATAATGTTAAATAACCTACTAATGTCATTTTAATGCTTAAGTTACTTTATAACAAAACTACGACATTATTTTAGTACCAATATGCTTAAATTACTTTGTAGATTTGTATAATTAGTCTCATGTACTGTTACACATCCTTACACCAGAAATACTTTCGGCACCAGTACAGTACGCGCTGTTAGTATGGCTCGCTCATCCATGCCAGATTTAGTACTGCAGTTGTTGAAAGCTAGAAAAGTGTGTTGTATACATCTGTCGCGTCATCGCTGTTACGGTGCATAACGGATTTAAGTAAAATCATTTTTAAAATGTCTGATTGGGACATTGTTTGCGTTAATTAGTTAAGTTTAGTTTTACTGGGTATGTTTTTCCCTCTACTTAAAAATTCGTGCCATTCTACGAGTTTTTCGCGTACTGTGTTATTTTCTTCCACGTACTTCTCACACATTCTACGAAGAACTGTTAATATAAATTAAATTAATAATAATTATAATAATAATGTATAATTTGTATAGCGCCATTTTCGTAAAACTTTTCACCTCAAGGGCTCATCTTTGTTTTAGTTTCTTCTTAAATAAAGTCTCTGATGCACTGTTTCTTAAGACGGAGAGCAAAGAGTTCCACGCTTTTGGATCTGCCATCGCTAAAACCCTTTCACTAAATTTAGGCTTCTGGCAACGGTTGGTCGGTTCTACAATCTTTCCTGTGGCTGAAGTAGTGGCTGATCTGAGAGTTAATCTAAAGATTCAGAAGCGCGATGTTGTGAGTCCCCTTGTACATTAACCAGCACAATTTTAATTCAACTCTTTCAGGTAATCGGAGCAAATGTAGCTGATGTCTCCGAATACTTTTAATCTGTCTCAGTTGATAAAACTATGCACTGACTGTGTATTCATTGAAAGATATGAATCAATATACACGCCCAACAACTTAACTGCAGATTTAGCATTCGCAGACATTGATTCCTGTAATTAAGTTTGGCTTTTAGGTGTTGCTCTCCATAGTAGTTCTGTTTTAGATGGATTCAATGTAAGTCTATTTTGTGCCATCCACTCGCCTATTTTACGTACACATCTTGCAATTTTTTCTTTCAATACCTCTATCTCACCCGGCTTACAGAAAAAAATAAATTTACGTATCGCCTGCATAACAAGTGGGGCCATAATCCTGACGATATTATTATATATTCCAGCCTTGAAGAAAATATTTAAGAATACCTAGTAACTGGGGGTGAATTCCGGAATAATATAATTCATTCAATTCATACTTTGTCAAACACTTTGGCGATAACTAGAAAAATATCGCCTGTGGATATGTTGTTACAAAAGTCTTTTGAGATTATCTCCACCACTCTGAGGAATTGGTGGAGGGTAGAGTGATTTGTCTGAAGCTGTGCTGTTCGTTAGGGAGGAGACAGACATCTTTGATGTGCTCTGGTAGTCTCGTGAGTAGTATTTTTTCCAAGATCTTACCGATGTTTGAAAGAAGGCTAATAGGTCGGTGATTTTTGCTGACATTTGTGAGGTTTCTCAGGCTCGAGAATGAGAATGACATGTGCGTGTTTCCAACTGTTTGGAAAGTGACGCAATCTAAGAGCTGAATTAATGAGTTGACAGATAGCTACTACACTTTTTTGTAGAAGAGTTTTCAAGACGAGATTTGTTATTCCGTCAGGGCCAGTGGCTTTTTTTGTTACTAAGGTATCTGAAGGCTTTCCGAATTTTGTTCGGAGTGGTGAAGATGATATTTTCGTTTTCATGTGGGAGGAGCTAAAAAATTTGATGGGCTCGGCGGTCTACCCGCTTGATGTTTACGATAATGCATGTGTAATCTTGAGCTGAATTGGAGTTCAAGGCTGTCTGCAAAGCTTCGGCCTTTCCCTCGTCATCGTACATTATCACCGAGTTTACAATGGTATGTATCGGAGATGGATTAGAACAGAGAACTTTGGCGAGTTTCCATAATGATCCATTTTGTATTTCTAAAAGTAGATTTTTTTTGTCAATTATAACCATAACTACGGTGAAGCTTAAACACTGCACCACGGATGCGTGATGGATACGTGATAGGTACGTGATGGATACGTGATGGAGTTCGCGAGCCACTTCTGGTCTGCGTTTAGAAACTTATGTCAGGTTCTTCTGGCTCGGTTTCTTCGACCGATCTAAAGTTGAATTGAAGGCGGGAGGGCAGCACGATTTGTAGAGTCGTGACGGGAAGGAAGTGAAGCTTCAGCCATTGCCGATGAAATTTGAGAAGTGAAAGAGCTTTCTGCTTCGTCGAGCTCACTTTCATTGTTGGTAGGCAACGGGACGTATACCATCTCTTCAATAATGGATCTGAAGTGAGGCCAGTATACTTTTTGACGAGGAGGATGTATTGGTAGTACTTTAAAATCAAGAATATTCAAAAATGCAGAATTATGATCGGAGTTTGGTTCAGCGGATGTAAAAATGGAGCATACTTTGAGTTTTTGGAGAATTTTTTTAGGATACAGATGTCCGGGATATCTGGGGAACATTGGGGATAAGTAGAAAAATGTATGGCACCATTCCAGTTCTAATGTTTCAAGTTGAAATCACCGGCTACAATAGTAGGTATTTGGCCGTCAAGAACGAGATCAAGATCTGTGTCCAGAATCTTGTTTCTTAGACGTTTATAGAACCGTCGCATCGGTACGTCGTCGGTTACCTACCGATTTGTGACAGTGATTAAAATCATTTTCAAATTCTCTGTATTATTATTTTTATTTTATTTTTGCACTTCCAATATATTTGCTATAAACAGAAAACAGTTTGTTACATATATTTTACACAGATTGTAAGATTTTAAATAAATGATGTAAAAAAAATACATTCTTTTTATACGATTTATACGAAATGCATTCAACAATATTATAAGAAAAGGAAAAATCTAATTGATATGTATAAAAATAAGTAACACAATAGATAACCTATATTCAAGATAGATATAATATTTATTGTCTTCTGTGAAGACAATCCGGACATTAAACTATTTAATATAAAAATATACACATCCTTTTTAATACAAAATCCAATCAAATTATAAATAAATTAGAACTGATATAATTTGAAAAATAAATAAACAAAACTCATACACAAAATAGATATAGCAAATCAAAATTAATTGTCATTACAGTCCAAACAGTAAATTGTTTTATATAGCTTGTCAAATAAATAGAAAATAAATGAGGGCGCTGCAATCGTTTAAATGGAAACATCAAAATGATTTAAAGGTAAAAGAATGTAACTTTAAAAAAACACTATGATCTAAGTGCATATTTCACATAATGTATGTACGCTATTCAGAAATCAGTGGTAAATACTTCATATTCTAAGATTAAATTATAACTTTTTATTATTTAACGATTAGTAAGCGAGATAATTGCATGGAAAAATGATTATTTGTATTTTAAAATAGTGATTTATTAAATATTAATTCAAAATAAAAACAATGCAAAAGAGACACACAAAGCAGAAAAATATATTTTCAGTCGATTGTAATCAAAATATTGTATTTTATTGAATGAAATGGTGGTTTGATACTCCGGTGAAACATAAAGAAATTCGCTAATATAAAATAGTCTTACAATACAAACGTCAGAGTTGTCGAATGATTTTTAAACTGGAACACGGTATGAGACAACGACGTTTAGTTTCTTATGAAAACTACATCATATTTTAAAATCAGTCTATTCGTTCAACACCACAAAAATGATTATCTTCGCCCTCTTGACATTCTGAATCTTCATCCAAACCTATTATTAAGTCATCGACTTCCTCATAATATTCTGACTCAATTTTCATTACGTGATGAAAACAGTTTTTCCATTCATCACCATTGATGGTCTTAAAAATATTTTCTGTCAGCTGATTTATATTGCTTGTGTTTCCGATATTCGAAGAAGCAATTTTTTGTTTATCCAATGCCCAAATTAATTATATCGTATTCAGGTCGCAGTGGTGCGGTGGAAGCCGTACAACAAATAACCATGCTCCATAATATTTCATCTATATCACATATAGGCTCCGGTTTATGCTTCTTGACGAGCGTCAATAATGAATCATTAAAAACAATATTGTTATGTAAAATCCATGCTTTAATGTCATCACATCAACTCTCATCGCGAACGTTGGTGCCTTGTTCCTCACAACGCTGTGATAAGACGCGTTGTCCATAACAATTATAGATTACTCTTTTATATTAGGTATGAGCTTCTCGACAACTTACTTTTTAAAATTATGACCATTCATTCCAGAATGGTAGCCTTTTTTGTTTATTTCACTAAAAATTAAAAGAGCATTAGAGTCAAAACCCTTTTCCCTTTCAGCGTGAACAATAATCCAGCGTTTCTCTCTATTCGTATCATGTTGAGAGTTCAACGAATGAAAGTTAAATCCATTCATCCTACCAACTTGGATATAAATTTCATCCAAATAATTTTTTTTTTGCAATTCTTCGAGTAAATTTCGATTGTCGATATTTGTAAATAAAGAACTGTCAAATCCAGAAATAAAACATAACCTAACACCTGAATGTACAAGGTTGTAATTGTTCTAAAATCGGCATAAATATACTAAAATATTGTTTACATACATGTCAAATTAATGAAATTTGTCAACAAACTCAGCACTAGTCATTTCAGCAGTTCGTTTGTAAACATCATATATGTTAGACAAGAGCTTCCCCTCTCGAAATTCTGTTAAACAGCGCTGAAATACGCAGTAAATTACTTCCCCCAGTTCCACTGCGTATTGGCTTATTCATTTTAAGTATTCTAAATCACATCAAAACGATGAACACATAAACAATTTTTAAATAAAGGATAAGTAGAACTGACATAGAGCAAACCAGAGCAAACTCCATAAATAAAGTCAGTAATTCGATGTTGCCATAGTATGAAAAATTTTAGTTACACTTCAATAAATTTCTACACTTATTTGACAAGCTATATTTATGAGTATTATGAGCCTTATGATACACTGCACAGAAAAAAATAGTATCTTTGTTATTTTTACAAGGTGAAAACCAGACGACCCTGTGGTCACCAGGTAGGCGCTTAGGTATTAAACTTATTTTCTCTTTTATTGGGGTTCCTTTCCGGCGACGCCAGCAAAAATAAGTAAAAAAAAATAACAATATAAATATGTGTAAAATAACTTAACTGGATACTAACACGCAGGATGGTTGGAGTGCAGCTGCACCCTTTGTATCCCCAGTCTAAAATGTTGATTTGGCGCAAGCGGTGAGAAGTGACCCCGGAAACATAACTGTCCTAGATCAATTTTTGGGAGTTTTTTTACATTTTTATCAATGACTTATTAAATATTGTCCAATAATAGTTATTTATATTTCAAATTATTAGGAAAAATTTAATAAAAGATTAGCTAGAAGGAAAATGTCATTAATAGATTGTTTATCACTTTGGTGGGGTAAGATCCCGAGGACTGTATCGATTAAAATTAATGGTCAGTTGAAGCAATCCGAATTGGAACAAGAAAGGAATAATGGCAGATGGATCTGGCCTGCCTTGATCTAAAGTCCTGGGTTGGACGTCAGATGTATAGAACACCGCTTCTTCGTGGTCTTCCTCTTGACAACTCCGCGTCAAAATACAATCTATTCCCACGTCGGCCAGAGCGGGAAAGGTATATTAAGGTTTATTGGAAATACGGAATGCATATGCAGTATTCGATTTGCGTCAACATTCCGCCCACCTAATTTTGGTACGCAGCTGTAACGTATTTAGTCGCTTCAGGACGATAGTTGTAGCCACTTGCCGATGGAAAAATCTAAGGTAGCTCCATTAAACTCTCTGCGAGTGGGTTTTTGGGAATGAAAATGTATGTGGGGAGTGAATTTTTTTTAGATTTAAAAATCTCAACTTTTTTTATAGAAAACCGTATTTTGTCCAAAAAACACATTTTATGAATAAAAACTTAATCACTACCAATAAACACGATTTAACGACGATAATTTGCAAACCTAATCCAGATTACGTAAACCATTGGTTGCATCAGAGCAAAAAAAAATTCACTTACCAAGGAATAAGACTGAAGAAAGGTATTTCGATAATTAGGTTTACGAACTTTTATTTATATCAAATACGTCCTCATATTCACTTTCATTAAAATAACTAGCAATGTCTTGTTCATTCAATAAGCTTGACATGTTTATTTTGTTTGACTGTTCTTTTACACCAACAACAACATAAAAAATATTAACACATTGTTCTAGATTACATTCAAAACTGTTCAAAAGAAAATAAATAAATCACAAAAACTTATAAATATAATGAAAATACTCTTATAAAAACATTATCAGTTCACCAAAAACAAAAGTTTTGAACACAGTGCAAAAAACTGTCACTCAAATTTATAAACAAACCGCCGCTCACGGAAAAAATGTTGACGACTGATGTCGGACCATTGACAATGCCACGTGTATTTTGATTTCAAATTTGTGAAGTCGATAAAAATTTTAACTTTGTAAAATTAGTACAAATCTTCCATAGATGGCAATAGAATGTATATTTTTGGAATATACCTAGAGATGCCACAATGACAGCCCGGCGGTAAGGGTCCGGCGACACTCATTTGTAACCAATTTTGGTCCACCGGCCCTTAACGGCCATTCCCGGAGAGGTTAAAGCGCTGTGCGCTGCCGTACTCCTCTCCAAAATTATTAGATACATATTGTCGTCATTACATTTTGTCAATCGAATTCAGAAGGTTATTAACGTTACTGAAACGCCGCCACATTTATTAAAGACCTCCGCGGCTAACCGTGTGATTCAAATCCTTGACAATGCACCGCGTGCATTGTGTTATGGAACCATGTTGTTTCGGAGAATAACAGTGCTGACTAAGGGTCTAGAGATTTCCTTCCTGCCCACTTTATATCACACTCTTTTTAAATAAACAGCGGGAGGGGGAGCACTCATCAAGGCTAATAAAAAGTACGCAACTTTAATTCAATTACATTTTAACAATTACAAAACGAAAAAGGAGAAGAAATTCAAAATGGTCAATTAATTATTTTTTAACCCTCCGTCTCTGAGTAACAGTAATATGTATCTGCACGCTACCCAGAGGTGTTCTTAACACGGCACCACTCTCGTAGGGTTACCATCTCTCTGGGTACCATAATTTCCGTTTTGTTTTGTCATTTAGGAAACATATTTAACTTTCTTCATATACACACAGAGAACAACTAGCCTACCCATCTTAATTTTACCTGTCACGAGTACATACTTTTCTTCCATAGCACTATAGCAATCTAAGTTTTAATTATCTAAAATCTTAATTCTGTACCGAAATTGTACCAAGATGGGAGAAATATTAATGCAAGTTGAATACTCCCTGTGCATTCCGTCTGTCCAATAAGCAATAATATGCATTTTCCGCTCTGGTCAAGTAATCACTTAGTGATTTCACCGACGTGGAAATAGATTGCATTTCGACGCCGAGCTGTCAACAGGCTTTTTTGTCAATCAAAATTGTCACCGTGTGTACAAATCCAGGCCGCGAAGAATTGGTGATCTACACCATCTGGAAGTGCAGTGATATTTCCGTTCTTCACTACAAAAGTGCGAGTCAAGTGGAGGTGAAAATTGTCGTCCAACCCAGGACTTAGATCATGGTAGGCCAGGTTCATCTGCTATTATTCCTTTCTGAATCCAATTCGGGTTGCGTGAACTTAAACATAATTTTAATCGATACAATGCACTGGATCTATCTTACAAATTGGTTTGTTGAAGTGAGTCTCGTTAACGAGTAGGGCGTCGAGATTATATTTTTGTACAATAATATTTGTTTTTTAAAGCCCATTGGCATTCCATAAAATAATGTTAAGAGAAATTGGGTTAATTGTGGTAGTCGTTGTTTAATTAAAGAGGGAAATGATGGAGGGAATCGTTAAAATTATGATGTATGTGTATTCAGATGCGGATGAAACGATTATCTCTCTGTTCCGAAACTCATCGAATTGAAGGCGGTCTTGGCGCCCTGCACAATTTACCCAATTTGCTTTCCCGTCTTCTTTCACTTTTGTGCAGGTATGGGTGAAGTGGCCACCAGCGCACTTCACGCACTGGTGGGTTTCCTCGGCAAAGCATGACTGAATGCCTGAATTCTTGACATATGTGACATTACGGAACTGTGGAAGTACGGTTGAGGGGTTTTGCAAAAACTAAGATAATATCAGTATTCTAATTGGAATATGAGATGGCTAGTGTCTGTTTTTGTGAGTTGGATTAAAATCATGGCCATGAGAGAACGGGTTGGGCCTTGCATCATTCAGTGAACTGAGGACTGTGAAAGATAGTATCGTGAGCTCTTCTAATGGATCGGCCTCAGGAATATTCGTTAGAATACCCTTACTGACCTCCTTTATTTTTCTGCCCTCGGAAGAGAGGAGCGTAAGAAACTGGTTTTCCCTTTCTTCAAGTAGATGAATTTCCAGCCTGAAGCTGGCAATATCCTTCACTTGAAGGATGTAGCCTTTGTTGGTAAGACGCTTTTATATTAATATTAGCTAATATAAGTTTTTTGTGAATGGCGTGCCAGCTTTCCTCCTATTTTATAATGATGAGAGGAATCTGAGCTAATCTGGCGATAAAAGGGACCGTGGTTTCCATAGTCTCTGGTTCCGGTTCAGAAAGATGGAAGGTGGTTGGGAGGGGAGTTGTGTCTTCACGTAAGCGTAACATGTAGGCACGAGAAATGGTCCCAAAAAACACGTGTGATCACCTCAAACTGTCACCGGCTGTCAAGGGCGAGGGACTGAAGGCTATTACGTTAGTCAGGTGGCAAAATAGATGGGAGGTGACTCTTCTGGGGTGATGAACCTTTTCCTTCCTCCCCACAATTGCCGTCCGAGAGAAAGGCCGGTGGGGTCTTCCGGCGTTTGACCATTACTCGGTTCAGCTTGTTTTGTGACATGTTGAATTGAAGAGTTAACTTTACGATTTGGGACTTGCGCATGATCATCGGTGCGCCTGTGGCCAGGTGAAGCAAACGCCGAATCACATTCTCTGGCGATGCGAAATATTGACGGATGCTAGAGAGGATATGATTGAAGGTTTGGTGGAAGTGAATCGAGTGTCCATGCGGAACTTAGATCTCCTCAGCTGCAAAAGGAATAATAATAATAACAATAAGGAATAAGTAGTAATACCAATATCAGTGCTTTCTTTATCTGTTTCTCCTGTCATTGGGGACGAATGGCTGGCGGTGGTGTTCTGAAGATAAGTCAAATCGTTATTATTTTGATTTGTCTTTTTCCCTTTTTCGGGAGCGTGTTTATTCTTTTTTTCCCTCGACTCCCCGACTACAGCTCCATTTACCACGCTGTCTCCCTGTTATAGTTCTGAAATTTTTATTTTTTATTTAACTGTTCTTTGTATGTTAGAATTTTGGATGCTTTGCTTTTTGATAATATCCTTAAATATATCTTTTTACTTTTCTGAATAAATGAAAAGGTCGGGAACAATGAGAATGTTTGTGATGGCGGCTGTGCCGCTCCGTTTTGTCACTTAAGTAATACACGGAATTGCACAGCTGCCTATTAGCATTAAAAAAATGCCAACCTGGCGGTGATTGAGTAGGACCATATAGAAGCTTTTGCTTATATAAACGGTCCTGGATAATTGGCGGGTCCACCCTCATTGTCAAGGGCGCTAAACTGAGGTCAGCATGAACCCTTCCTGTATTGGCCAACAGAGATGCGCGCTATATAAGATGAAATAGATAAATAGATATTCGTATATTAATCATTAGTTTCATTGCAATTTCTTTTGGGTATAATGAGAGCAGACGTACTCATCAAAAAAAAAACAATGCATATCTGTTACATGACAATATCTTTTCTTTATATTATATATTTTTCTATATATATATATATGTAACGAGTTATTTTTTGGGGAACCCGCGTCAAATAGTCGTGAAAAGTACTTTTACACTCCCGACGTTTCAAGTAAATAACATTACTCATTCTCAAGAGCCTTTTATCTTGGATCTTGCCTTAAACTGGTTCCCCCAGTAAATAATTATTTTTCTTTAACACAATATTTTATGGGTTGGTACACTGACTAAATCACGAGTCGATAATGTTCAAGAAATATGTGCAAATTCTGCACCGTTGCAATAATATTTACAATTTGATGCAATCTTGCACTTATTATTTTGCAGATCAGACACTGAATTTAATCATTTTCTGGCAGTACCATCCATGGCACGGGACGTGTTTTCTCTCTCCGGATTACTCAGTAAAATGGCTCGACGCCTCGCAGACGGAAATGATGGGATCGCCAACCCTAAAGTTCTTAGGATCTTATTGATCAACCGCGACGCTCGGGCTGCTACTCGTTTCAAAATTATGTGGCACGCGCATAAAATATAACTGATGGTTCTGTATGTCGCACACGGCTAATAAACCTCGATATCTTTTTCCATAATGAACTATTAAAAATCAGTGATATTTAGTTAGGATTCTCCCATCAATAAGACGGTTGATGTAGTAATATAAGTCTGTTTTCACGGAAGTGATTAATTGTGGACATACAGCCACAGCGGCCGGCCAGCAGCGGCCGGAGCGGCTCCCCGCCGACCTGGACCTGCTGGTGAAATTTTTACTTGATAAATGGAGAAAAGTTGTTCCCCTGTACTCCGCCGCTGCGTCCTCCAGTTGAGGCTATAATAAAATGACAAACTCGGGAAGGAGCAGAAAATGATTGATGACAATAACTTTAAACGCTTAGTTTCCATAATATTATTTTATTTTATACTAAATCATGGTTTCGCGATTTCATCTTTGAATGAAAATATGTGTTTACATAAAATTATATTTTGTAGGAGGAACACAGATTAAAATTTTATTCATGAACTTATTCGGCCTCGCAGTCGTTTGATCTCTTCTGGTTGACCGTACATGTTTATGTTATTTCTTTAACCTCTACTTTTTTAATATTACATTTCTCTCTTTCTGAGCTTTACCAAATTTTTCATTTTATAACTATGTTTCTTTGGTACTTATACTATGTATTATATTTATTTTTATACTGTATTTAAAGGAAAATAAAATAAATATAATTTTCCAATATACAGAATTCCGAATCATAAATTAATTTAATAATAAACTTTATATTGAAGTAATAAAAATGAATTAATTTTGATTTGTTCGTGTTAATCTGAGGATAACGGAACTGCCGCTACTCCAACAAAGCGCTTGATGGTCTAGTGATAAGACACTCGGATAGTGGTCGAGTGGTCGGAGGTTTGAGCCTCGTTCCAGGAGACCACCGAGCTAGTCTTATTTTTATTGCACAATCATCATCAGCCTGTATCCCCCGATTGCGGGATCTCCCGAAAGGATCGCCGATCATTTGTATCTTCTGGCCTCCCCTGCCGTCCATAACCTCTCCAACAAATGCATCCAACCTGTTGCCCTTTGAGCTTGTAGATTTTTTGGGAAATATTCGTCACCCGAATTTGTTCGTTAGGATCTATCAAAGATACTCCGAACATCGGCCTTTTCTTTCCACGCGTATGTGGTGATGGTGATAGAGATGGTTCACGTCTCGGCTCCGTGTATGTACTGGAAGCGCGTACTTATTATAGGCTTGTAGTCTTTAGAGAATGTGCTGTTTTTATCAACGGAATAAATTTTCTTAATTTAATGCCATCTGTTTGTCAAATTTTCAGAATAAATAGTTGTCAGTAGGTATTATTAATTCAGGTTGTAGGTGTCAAGTTTTTTTGTCGAATCGGAAGTTGTGTGCACGGGTTCGAGTATTTTTATTACTTACATGTAAGTATACCATCACGCTTTTCTCCACGGGGATAGGCAGAGAGGATAAAACGCCTTACTCTTCTGTCCCGACATACAATTCTCACCTCATTCACATTCATACATCTTCTCATACAAGCTCGCCGATTATTAAGGCTTCTAACAGGACCATATTCCAGTATTTGGTTTACCTGGTCATGCCAAGTCTTCCGCGGACGTCCTCTACTTCTCGTATTCTACTACAGGTATTCTAATCAGGTATTCTACTACAATGCAGTACAATGGTCAATCGGTTAATAATTCTCAAGGCGTAGTTGATCTTTTCGCTGAATGCTTTGCTGAAGTCTATAATAATACTGTTACCACTGATACGCCAATGGTACTTACAGCTTAGTAGAACAAGAGGTGGACAGTGTGATTAAGAAACTCGAAATAAAATAATCAACAGGACCAGACAATGTTCATCCACTTTTTAAAATTAAATGTAGAAACTAACTTACGAATGCAATAATGAAAATATTTAACTTTTCTTTGCAGTCCGGAGTATTACCCGACAAATGTAGTAGTTATATATCTCCAATTTTCTGAAAGGGAGATAAAAATGAAACATCAAACTACAGACCCATATGCATACAGTCCGCTATTCCAAAACTATTCGAATCTGTGTTTCTTAAGAAATTTATAATAGACACAAAAAAGTTATTTCCCCTTTGCAACACGGATTAGTAAGCGGAAAACCAACGCAAACAAACTTACTCTTGTACGAACAGTATATCAATAAAAATATGAATAACCATTTACAGACGGACGCGGTATATACGGACTTTAGCAAGGCATTCGACAAGGTTTCACATAAACTACTATTAAAAAAATTAAAAGCGATCGAAAGCTATACAACTTCTAGAAAATTTTACGTTAAAATACATAATTATAAATCTTTTCAATTTAAAGCGTCCAGTGGGGTACCACAAGGGTCTCATCTTGGACCTGTTTTAATTTTACTATTCATAAACGACATTATTGATATTTTCAATGGAGTTCATGTTTTGTTATTTGCAGATGATCTTAAAATATATAAAGCGATTTCTAACATAAATGAGTGTATTATTAAATTTGCGTTATATGTGGTGCTGTGTGAATGAACTATATTTCAATGTAGAAAAATGAAAACCAATATGTTTCAATAGATGTAAAATCAACTCCCTTTTCAATACAGCATTAACAATATTGATCTAAGTAGAGTCGCACTTGTGCGGGAGAGTTGGGTGTGCTCTTCATTCAACATTACAACGAAATTTTTGCAAGGTTGTGTCCAATCCAAAAACTAACTATTTTATATACATCTATTTTAAGAAGTTCGCTGGAATTTAACTCCACTCTGTGGTCTCCCTACTGTGGCTCACATATTATAAAAATTGAAAGAGTGCAACATAAATTTCAAAGATTTATTAATTTTTAATTACATATTCCGATAGAAAATATAAATTACGATTATTTAATGAGTCTTCTTCATTTGAAAAAGTTAGCCTGGAGAAAGGATGTAAGCGATATAGTATATCTATATACAATGATCAATAGCATGTTGGAGTGCCCTGAGTTGGCACAAATGATTTCGTATAAAGTACCAACTCAAACGAAACAACGTGAAGTGTTCTTTGTAGGTACACATAGAAATAATTATGTTATTAACTCCCCAATATCGCGAATGCATCAGCTTGGTAACAAGTTGAGTTCCGTTAACATTTTTCGTTGCAGGAGCATACTTGAGTTGAAGAAATATTTGTATGTAAATTATACTTTGTTTTTAGTTTTCATTTATATGTTATATTTAAACTGTTATATTGAAATATCAATTAAAAATGTTCTGTTATATTTTAAATATAATAAAAATGTAAAAGCTTACAAGGGCGTTGATGAAATAAATAAATAAATATCTTTCTTACCATTATTTCTTCATTTATCCGTTTCATATGACCAAACTCCCTAAGTGATCCTTTCTTAATTTTACTCATTATAATAAGATCAGATTTACGTTATTTTCTTATTTCTTGCCACATATACGTTCACTACATTCAGTCTACTTTTGTTCCTCTTCTGCCAGCTCCAAGCCTCCATATATCAGTGTCGATAACAGGACTCAATTGTGAAACGCTAGTTTTGCCTCAGTTAACAAGTTCTCATTAGCTATAATTCTATCCATAGCTCTGTTCACTTTATTCCCTGCAGTCGCGCATCTTCCGAATTCTTTCTCAGTTTTTCCGTTTCAATCAAACATACAAGTTTGTTTATTTGAGAACAAATAAACAAACTTGTTCCAAACATTCATTACTCTTTCTTTCTTTCTTCCTTCTCAAATACCATCACTTTAGACTTATTGACATTTATAATAAGGTCGCTTTCCTTGCATGCATCGTACATTCTACTCATAGACTAATTAAGTCATTCTTGTTCATTATTCGCCATTAATACTGCGCTATCGGCGTACATTAAACAGCATATAATAAAATCACCTATTTTCGCTCCTACATTCTAGTTCTTTCACACAATTATTCATAAACAAGTTGAACAGGAGTAGAGACATCACACAACTCTGCTTGACGCCCTTTGTAATGTCAAACCATGGTGTGAATGATCCATTGATCCTTACACACGCAGAACTTCTTTCATGAAGAGATGCGATTGCGTATATAAGTTTTCTATTCACCCTGTTATCAGAAAGTATCTTCTTAAACCTTTATCTTATAACTCTATCATAGGCGTTTTGCAGATCTACAAAGGCACAAAAAAGTTATTGGTTTTTCGCTAAAACTTTTCCGTCATCACCTGTAGATAAAAGATCTGATCCATGCGTCATCTTCCACCCACAAAGGTCCCTTGCACGTACTGTACCTTTTCTGTTGTCACCGTTCTTGCTCTTTCTATTTAAATTCTTTCATATATATTTGTTTATCCTATCAATCTCAAGCGGTGATCTCCGATAACTCAAAGTCAAAATTTCAATACGGATACTCAAACAAAAACTCTGAATGAATTAATTATAAGAGTTTTCATAATTTCAAGTTTAACGCGTACAAGTGGAATAAGGCATGGTGCCGGTACTTTTGGTGTTGTAGACGTATTTTAAACAATATTGTAATTTGTGATTTTTCTTCCGAGTGCCGAACTGACCTTGCAACACCTCGAACTTCTCGACTTGTATTCAACTGTATACGCTCCGGATCCGTAATTTCACTCCACCGAAGATTTCCAGAGCTACCTTACGACTAGAACTTTGAAAATACAGTATTTGTTATGTATCTAATGCATTCTATTTATAAAGAGTAACCGGTTATTAGAGATTTAGAACGTTCCCTCACCAATACTATACACATTGTATTAGAGGGTTGCCGGAATGTTAGGAATCAGTCGGGCTCTGTTTTGCTGGGGAAAGATCGATAGCAACGAGCGCACGCTCTAATCCGAACATTAAAAACCTTTGTTATGAAAACATAGGCCGCCAAGTATTCCCCCTGGTGCTGGGGGGCTATTACCTAATTAGGTGAAAACTCGCCGCAAAGTGTTTACCGAAAAGTTCTCCTCCCCAACCGCCACCCCATTGCCCCCCTTGCCCAGCGGCGGCGCAGCAGTCAGCGAGGCGCGGCCCGCGGTCCTTAATAGTTAATGTGTCGCGGGCAAAGTTCGCGCTGTATTATGAAGCCGCCATCTCTTCATTAAGGCTCTTTCTAAAGTTTTATTTTAATTTTAACATCTAGTCACTTTAAATCGTGAAAGTATCAATTTTGAAAGTGTAGAATGATCCAGAACTCGCCGCCGGTGACGGATTTAAAAGAATGATGCAGAGGTGTTATTATTTTTAATTTATACCACTATTTAATAATACTAACTACTGAAGGGTGAAAGTATAACCGATATTTTGAAAATTCAATCCATAATAATATTACGCCATCTACATCTGTAACTTTCTAGGTGCCGGCTTTAGTGGTGTCATTATGGCTGTTTAGTGCTTGCTTAAACGGCCAGGTCTGTGAGATGCATGGGTAAAAAATTACAATTTTTTTATTATATATATTAAATAGCATTTTTACTGCTGGCAAGTATATTGACTATGACATTATTTTCTTATCTATGACTTAATCTTGACAATTTCTTATTGTATTAAATAAAATAACAATAACTTTGTATGAAACCATGAAATTTATTGTACGTCGACCGGTTTCGCTTATCTCAAGCTTCATCAGGACTAGAGATTCTGTACGCAAGCTTGTACTACACAAAGACAATACAATCTCTCGTTACAATAAATCATTGTCTGTTTCCTTAAAAATATATTTGTTGATCGGTAAATGTGAAAGGATTTTATTTTGTCACCGCCGAGTGCCGACGCAACGTGTCAAGGACAATCGAGTAATTTTACCGATCCTTCCGCTTGCTCCCTGCTTGTATACAAACTTTTGACTGTGCACATTTTATTTTGAAAAAATAAATGTAGGATATATTAAATAAAATTTGAATCGGAAAGTTTCGAATCCCGGGTTATTTTTTTTTTAATTTCCGGGAAAATATTCACGGATTGTCTCAACACAAAATCTCTAATCAGGACTGATCATAAATACAAGAAAAGTGCACTTCTATATACATAAAGAGGGTGGTAGAATATAAAATTACATGTGAAAGAGAGATACAGAATACATATTCATAGTTAAATTGAACATCAAGGGAGACAGAATATAAATTATATGCGAAAGAGAGAGATAATACACGTATGGGTAAATGGGACATTAAGGAATGGAAAAATATAGTGTTGATGGATATTAAGTTTATTTTAAAGGAAACATACCTAATATGAGGCTAATGGATAAATTCATTTGATTATTAAGAATTGGTGTACCAATATTTATTGCCTTTTTTAAAGATAACAAATTAAGGCACTCGGGTATATATAAACTTGAAATAATTGTCCCTCATTCTATATAGGCAAAACTGCTCGTAATATCAATATTCGTATCAAAGAACATCTAAATTTTTAAACAGTAATGGTTTTTTTTAAGAATTCTCAGAACCATTATTTTGATAATACGGGCTTGGCCTCCGATTGGACAATTTAGAAGCCTTTGAAATAAAAAAGGCAATAAATATTGGTATATCCTCAAACGTTAATGTAATCCAAGATACAATAGAGGAGATATTGCAACGTGAAAGGAAGAATGCAAGTCGGAGAATTCAAAATTAGACTCAAGAGCAACGTGAAAGGCAAAATTCAAGATAAAGAGTTCAAAGTTTGACTCAAGAGCTACATAAAAGACAGAATACAAGACAAAATGTTTAAAATATGACTCAAGATCAACATGACAGGTAGAATGTTAGACGAAGAGTTCAAAATTTAACTCAAGAGCAACACAAATGCGGAATGTGAGACGAATGGTTCAAAATTAGACTCAAGAGCAACATGAAATGTGAGACGAAGAGTTCAAAATTTGACTCGAGAGCGATGTGAAAGACAAAATGCAAGACAATGTATTCAAAATATGACTTGAGAGAAAAGACGAAGTGCTATTCAGAGAGCACCTTAAGAGAAGTGTGATAGGAGAAATATGAGGCGAGGAGTGTATGCAGAAGGAAGACTACGTCTTATTTTAAGTGTTCCACATAATTAACAAAATTATTTACTTCCAGATCAACACGATTTAGTTGATATGAAGAAGCAGTGCAGAGTAAAGCATTGCAGAGTGGTTTATGTTGGAGATGAGAAGGGTAAATTACTTTATAGCTATTGTCACAAAGGTAAAGTATCCCCTCAAGTACTATCGCAGTATTCAGAAAAATTGCGCAGGTTATTGCTAGGAAACTGTAGGTAATAACTACAAAAGTTTTAAGGAATATATTCGTCAGTACAACTGTGCGAATGTTTTTGCGTCTTTTGGAGTACTATTGCTGAAATACCAGGTGTCGGGCCATACTTAAAAAAAAATCATAGAACTTCTAGAAGCTTGCAGATTAACCGAGAAGTACCAGCATGTGCACAACTATACATTTATAATGCAGGTAAAGCAGTTAGAATACGTATAAGTCATCAAGTATAATGGAAATCCTTGATAATGTCATCCATCGTGTAAGCTCATATGCTCTGCAATACAAAAGGAAGCGCTTAAAGAAGAATAATGTAGAGTTGCAACGCGTGGAGGCTAGATTCGAGATATTCAACTACTCTTTATGCGGTCGACATCAAATGATCAAAGAAGGTATAATACTCCATTTAATGCTAACAAACGTAGATATCTTAGGAATGAAGAAGAACATTTTATGAAAACATTTAGATCCGATGGTTTTTCCATTATTATTCCAGGAATTGATCATGATTTACATTTTTAAACAATCGGTTACTACTACGCAATCTCATGCAAGTCGGCGAGCTGTACGAAGACACGTATTTCATTGTAAGCTTTTTCAGCAGCATTTAATTCACGCATACATTGTGCGTGAGTCAAATCGTTTATTGTACCATTCGAAGAAATCAACAACATCTCAGAGTTGAATATTATCAAGGTTTGAGCACCGAACGAGGAGCTCGGCCAGGTCACATAATTATTCTTCCATCCACGTTTGTCGGTGGGCCACGGGGCCACGTCATATGAACAAACTTTACCGAGATTTCATGGCGATGGCCAGCTAATTCGGTCGCCCTGATTCATTCATAACATTTACCTGTAATCCTAAGTGGTCAAAAATTCAAAATGAATTAATGCCAAATCAGACAGCATTTGATAGCTCGGGTTTTCCAGTTAAAAGTTGAACAATTTATCAGAAATGTGACAGAAAAGTAGATCTTTAGTAAAGTAATATCATTGGTTTATGTAATTGAAGAGCAGAAACGAGATCTTCCTCATCTTCACGGAGTGTTTACATTGTGTGAACAGAATAAATTTAGCACAACTTCAGACGTTTACGATATTGTTTAAGGCTTGTATTATATCATTTTAATACATATTTATTATTAGTTATTGTTGCCGTGAACTCAATCCAAATTCGGTGTGCGTCGTGGATATAATGTGATGAAACCGATTACAATATTGAAGAAGAGAATACCTCATCTGTGCTTGTATTAAAAGGTAGTTTAAGTAAAAGTGTTGCTCAAAGTGTGTAATAAAACGCATTCAGTATCAGATGTATCAATAGTGAGTAAACGAATAATATTTTATTTTTTTACTTTTAGATTGGTAAACCTCCGAAACAGTATTCTCTATTAAAAATTCTAATATTAATAATATTCCAATAAGATAGATCATTTCATATTGTAACGCTCCAACTCTTAAATTATGTTCATATATTTCAAAAACTATAAATAGACAATACATTTCAACCAAAATACACTATAAAAAAATCGTGGATACGTTAAAGGACAAGGATCTTCCCAAAAAATTTTAACTTGTTTCTTTTGATATTAATAATTTGTTAACTAAGGTACCCATTAATTAAAGTAAAATTATAATTTCTGATTTACTAAATTCATCCAATTTACTTAGTAATTTGGTTAAAGATCTATGTCGTTTGTTAAACATTTGTATGAACCAAAATTATTTTCAATTTAATAATATAAGAGGGTTTTCCTCCCATAGGGGAGCACCCACAAGTTCATTAATCGCAGATATATTTTTGTAGACAATTTAGAGAAAAATATTTTTGTTGCTATCTATCTAAAACCGCATTTCCAAGCCCCCTTTCGGCCATATTATATATTATAATGTAACGTTTTAATATATTATGACGTGACGTCGTATATTGCACGTCTACCAACTCGCTTAGGGTATTGCATGAAGTGCGTCTGTCTGCTTCACAGGGTTCACCATTTCACCACTCACGTTAACCAGCATTCTCAGGGAAAATAATAAGATAAGTTCAAGTTTTATAATCACAAAATTTAATTAATAGACAAAAAAATATATGAATATCTTAGTAGAAAGCAATAAGAGATCAATTACTAGAATATGATAAGATTGGCATAATAAAGCTATTAATTATAAATTAAAAAATGAAAAGAAAAAAATAAGACTACAATACTCTCAATATTATCAATTCACATCAAAATTCATTTTACAACCATACACGCGAGGTAAATGTCCAGGCGGCAGAGATCCACAGTCTTCATCCAGATTTGACTAGTACGAGGCACCCGAATATACTTGTATCTCTGAGAAATCAGAGCGTCAGGAAGGCTGGGTCATCTTCTTGCGTTTGAGCTCGTCATGAATTCCTTGCGTCATCTTCGTTTGTAAAATAAATCCAGTCGTGAACTGATTAGCGGCAGAAATCAAATCGTATCCTCTTCCTTCATTCTTCAAGAGAAATCCTTTCTGAAGTAGAAAGTTTTGTCATGGCATGACCACTTTCCTGTCATGTCAGGAAAGTCAAAGTCAGAAGAAGTAGTTAAAGAAGACGGAATGCGTCTATCCTGAAATTACACATGCAATTAGCGAATAGAAAATTACATATGGTGCAGGATAACACAGATGCCAAACATATTTAATTATTCTCACCCTTCCTCAACTTATACGAAATCACATCTTTGTTATTTTTACATCGGACAAACGCCTGTCCTCGTCGATACTTGTCAACAGAAAAAGACAGTAGCGAGAATTTTTTTCCTTACGCGGTCAGTGTTGCCAATTGGTAAATGTCAACTCCCAACCTATCTCGTTCGCGGTAGATAATAATGTAATAATATTTAATAACATTTGTTATGTATTTATATTACAGTACAGCTAATACATAAAAGTAACGTTTAAAACGTAAATAAAATTTCGCTGCAATTAAAATTATTCCACATTTGTAACACATTCATAGTGATCTCCAATGTGTGTAAGTCTATGCCTATTTAAGTTTCCTTTTCAATTGCACGAATAATTAGACTATGAACATGAACATAATTTCTCTGCAGTATAGATCAGCATATGTTTAGTTAAGTCTCCTTTCCAATTGCACGAATAATTAGACTATGAACATGAACATAATTTCTCTGCAGTATGGATCAGCATATGTTTAGTTAAGTCTCCTTTCCAATTGCACGAATAATTAGACTATGAACATGAACATAATTTCTCTGCAGTATGGATCAGCATATGTTTAGTTAAGTCTCCTTTCCAATTGCACGAATAATTAGACTATGAACATGAACATAATTTCTCTGCAGTATGGATCAGCATATGTTTAGTTAAGTCTCCTTTCCAATTGCACGAATAATTAGACTATGAACATAATTTCTTTGCAGTATGGATCAGCATATGTTTAGTGAAGTCTCCTTTCCAATTGCAAGAATATTTGCACTAAGAATTAGAAAAAAGTAAATAATCAATAGTAATTAGTAAATAATCTTTTATCATCGTCACATTTTAAGTTAAGTACTTATTACATTTATTTTTAAAAAGTTTTTTTTTTGTTTTTAAATTGAATTTTAAAACATTTGAACAATTTGACATATGGTTTTAGTTTGATTTTAATTTTTAAAACTATTAAATCATATTTATTATTTAACCATAGGACTGACGGTTAATAATGATAATAATAATATTAAATTTCCGAAAAATTTTGTGTCTAACTTTTTAGTAATAATAATTGAAACACACGTGACTGGCCAGTTTGTTGAAGCGCAATCTTTGAAATTAAATAAATTACTAGACAGAGTAGATTTTTGAAAATAATCTCTCGAATGAGTAAAATGTTTAAGTCAGTATATGAAGAAAATTGGGCTGGAAAACCAACAACTTATTTCGACACGTTTTGCAAACATACTCGAGGAATAAGCTCAAATACAGTTTGACGTAGGTTTATTTTCTAAAGCATGAAATTGTGTCAATAAACAAGTGTCACAATTGAAGTCTAGTCACCCGTCGCGTACTCTATGGACAGAATCGCTATTAGATATCCGTTTCCGCCCCGCCCCGCCCCGCTCAGCGAGCAAACCGCTCCAGACTACCGTTGAAGTCGGATCGTTGCTCCGTCGCCCGTATAAGTAATCTCGCAAATCTCGATATCGAGAGTTGTGTGAAGGTTTGGTGGACGTTAAATCTTTGTTATTGACTTCACTACTTCATTTTGTCACCATTTTATATCGTTTTCGTGTGTGCATCTGTTTCTAACCAGCCAGCCGTCGGAATCTTCAACATTCCACGGACACGCAATCTTGTGTCTGGACCACGAATAATCTATCCGTATCTACATCATAGGATATCTCCTAGACTGAATTCGCATTCTATCAGCTACGCTCGACGGAATCCATCGCATTCATCGCCTTCTGCTTAAATCCCTGCCTGTGTACTCCTGCTACTCCTGACTGACTCCTGATTCATTCTCGCTTCCACCACGCTGACTCCACACCTTCAGACCTTATGCAGATCGTTTCCATTTTATCATGTATGCAATCTGTTTATATCTACCATTTACAAATTGTGTTTACTCGGTTCACCTCAGCACTTCTGAGTGGTGTGAAATCCGCACAGTGGAGCGGTCAGTGTCTTCCATCACGCATGGACGTTCTCAGGAATAATTGACTCAGGCCATTTAGTATTACCATTAAGATCTCCGTTTATAAAACTATATAACTGTCTATGTATTCAGTATTGGCATCTGTATTCCATTATCTCTTACATATATCTATTTCTGATGTGTTATTGTACTGTTATTTTGAATGAATAAACCTTTGTCTTGGTATTACATAACTGCTACTTTCATTGAAGTGTTTTCCCGCAATCTATGCTTTAGTAATCCCCTACTCATTTTGAGAAGGAGAATCCCATACTTGGTTGAACTAGCTGCGCATAGATTCAAGGTAATATTTAACATCATATAATCTCAAATGTATTAAACGACAAACCCTTCTTTACAAGTTCTGTAAGCTGAATCTAGAGACGATACCTATCAAATAACAATCGACGATTCGCTAGGTTTCAACAATGTTATTATAATAACTAATTCTCCACAATAACTAGCCGTCCATACCATAACACGAACCCATCTCCTGAATTTCACATTTCCATTAAAACTTTAAGCGTAGATTATCCTGAAAGCGTAAAACAGATTCAGTGCTAATATTATTTTTTATTTAAAAATACTCTCAACTATACTTTAAGCCTGGTTAATTACTTCATAGTATTTCATTTAAGGTTTAACTTAAGCATACAAAAATTTAAAGATATATGATTTTATCTACAATATTTATTATTTTATTATGTTAATGTTGATTTCTTATATAAAAGCATGACTTATTTGTTTAAATTATAATAAATATCCAGGAAAGTATCAGCAGTAACTCACGCGATAATAAATATATTCACAATCTTCCAAAGGCGAGGAGCAGAGGTCAAACAGCGATGGAAAATCCCGAAAACTTTGAATAAATAAATAAAGCTCTTTTCAATCTCGGGGAAACGCGGTTTTCAGAAGCCAATAGGTGCAGTGGGGCAGTTGAGACATGCTTAAGTTGAAGTAACAGAAGGGTTGCTTTCAACGACTTTCAAAAACTTAAGGCTTTGATATTCTTTACAATATCTATCAGTTTATGATATTGAATGGCAGAAAACCGCATAAAATATAATAAAAGTAATAAACTTTACAATTATTATTGTATCTGCATAAGTACAAGATTACGATTACGATCTTATCAGGGTCACGTGAGGTTTCCTCGATCGTTGTTTGTACGATCAGTGAATTCGATGCCTGCAATCTCTTACCGCATTGGCTCTGAAATTGAATGACATACATGTGTTCTCAGCAATCATGCTGACGTTCAACACATTTATGGTACTTAACGTTAAACACACTGTACTCCTCGCGAATATATCATGTGTTCATACACCCCATAACACATAAAATAAATAAAACAATTGAACACGTGAGCATTCTTCTGTTTCTTTGTTTCACATCTCATTATATATAATTCATTTAATGATTTTGTAAAAAATAATTTATTAATTTTATGTCGACTGTTAGTACGTACTGACTGTTAGTCCACCCTAATGAAGATACTGTAACATCGAAACCAGTCGACGTCTATTTTTTTGCCTAAATCAAATCATTTCTATTATTAATGTTTAATAAGTGAATATTTTAAAGGAGAACACATTTTTGTTGTGAAGTTGTTTTTTCAGAACATAGTTACATATGTGGTATTTTAATACAAATTAAATTAATCAACTCTAAAATGATATACAGAAAAAATCTAACAATCGATAAAATAATTTGTTGCTATCGGAATACGAACCTGGACCTTGTCCTATCCGGGGAAAGCGGGTTCACCATTTTCGCTATACCAATCGAATACATTTTCGACAAATTTTGAACTTATATTCTGTAATCTTTCCAATTGATACTTTATATTCTGATGAATCTCAAAATACCTTTGAGAAAAACCCGACAGGAGAGAATAAAATTAATTAAGCCATTATTGAGATTTTTTCTGTATATCTTTCTAATTGATTAATTTAATTTGCATCATAATATTTTTAATTGGCGAAGAATGCTCAGAATATTAGAAGTAGAAGTAATAAACAGTGGCGGCACTGTTAATTGATTCCCGGAATGTGCCCGAGATTATCACTACGTTGGAGCCACGATTCGGCCAGCCCAAGGCCACCGTAGCTAGTATGTTGGATCGGGTGAGGCGTCAGCCGGGCCTCTCCGAAAATTCGACAACATAGGCCATCATCGAGTGCCCCCCGGTGGCCATTCGGAATATCGCGCCTCTGTGGAGAGCCTCGAAGAAAAGTACTTGGCGTCACCGCAGCTTTTAAATGAAATTGTCAGTAAGCTTCTCGCTGAGGGCTCGACAGTAATACCCACCGAGGCAAAAGTGGCCGGAGTCACGGCTGCCCACACACCCAGATGGGACCGGGGTTGAATAGGAACTTCAACCCTCCGCTCGTTCCTCAGTTTGATGGCCTCACACGTGCCGTGCGGCAGGCGCTTGAGGCTACACTGGAGGAGCAACGGAACCTGGAGATCATCGTAGTATCGAGTGAATCCTGTGCTTTCCGTAAGTGTATACAGGGTGCACGGGGGGAGTGTATCGCACAGAATTACTCGCTGAGGAGGCGCCATATTAATTGATACGATAAGACACGTGTTAATAATTTAAAGGTGTAATCATCGGCATGGTGCCAAAAAACCCATGGGATAGATATCAGGAAAACCATGACGTCTTAGTAAAACTTGAATAAAAACAGTATTGTGCAGGCGAAATGCATTCTCGATTTTGCCGTCGTGGTGTACTTATATTGAACATCTTTTGTGTTACATTTCTTTCAACATCATCATCATCACCGGTTGATAGAAGCTGAGATCGGCGAATTACCCTTGTCTACATTCTTGTTTCCTGTACGGAACTCATAACCTAACCTACGATCTACTATGTGTTCATTGTGCCATACCTTGATGGGCTATTTTCTATTTTGTAATTTAATTTTTAAAACTTGCATTTTCATAAGAAATACTATTTAACAACCATTTCATTTTTTTCTGTTCAATTAATGCAGCATTTGTCGCTGTGAACCTTATTAAAGGGCTTTCTTGTAATTTAATTTCTTACACAAAGGAATCCATCAGTACACATGGGAGAGAGGAAATGAAAGGTCGAGGATTGATTTTGTAATGGTTTGACTCTAGACTGAGATCAACTACTGTTGATACTCGAGTGTTTCGGGGCGCCTAGATGGAAACTGACCATTTCCTTGTTGTTTCGAGAATATTTTTATTCCAAGGATGACGGTCCATGAAAAAAACAGTATTGGCGCCATCTAGAGTCAAAATTTAGAATCTGCAAAGGGATGATGTCAGAGAAAAATTTAAAAGGAAATTTGAAAAACTGAGTGAACAAGGAGTGAGTGATCTGAATATAGACAATGCATGGGAATTAAGGTTACTTTATGCGAATCAGCGAAAGAAACCTGTGGTATAGCTACCCAAGGAAGGAAGAAAGGTGATGCATGGTGGATTCATGGCATAAAGGAACTTGTGAAAGAAAATATGCGTGGCGCTATCTGTTGATAGTAAATGAGGATGAATACACGAGGGTAAAAGACTTGTACAATGCCTGTAAGAAAAAAGTTAAATCTGGTGTGAAAGAAAGGAAAGAGCGGCTGAAAAGAGAAGTGGAAATGACTGAGAATTTTCAGAATCATATAAAATTATTTTGGAAGGCGGTCAAAAAATCCCGATGTGGTTCTGAAAGCAGTAATATGAAAGCTATTAAGTCAGTAAATGGAGAGATGTTAACGAATGAGGATGAAATAAAAGATAGATGGATGAAATATTTCCAAGAAACGTATGAGAGTGTAGAGAATGCAAATGAGGAAGCACCTAAGAGGCTCTCTAGGGTAAGTATGAATGAGGAAAACGATATAAATGCAATAAGTATTGAAGAAATAAAGTGTGCAATAAAACATATGAAGAATGGTAAGGCTGTGGGGTATGATAACGTTGCTGCAGAGTATATCAAGGCTGGTGGCCCATTAGTTATCTTGTGGCTTCATACGCTCTTTAATCAATGTTTGGAAGGGAGCCACATTCCGTTATATTGGAGGAGGGCTGTCATTATGCCTCTTTACAAAGGCAAAGGGTCGAAAATGGAATGTGGTAACTATAGGGCTATTAGTCTTCTGAGCTCTGTCGGTAAACTGTATGGAAGAATTTTAATAGAAAGAGCAAGTCAGTCTACTTTTGTTCCTCTTCCGCCAGCTCCATACATACTTCCATACATCAGTATCGGTATCAGGACTCCATTGTGCACCGCTAGTTTTGCCTCAGTTGACAAATTCCCGTTAGATATAATTCCATGCAAAGCGCCATTCACTTTATTCCCTGCAGTTACCCTCCTTTTGATATCATTCTCAGCTCTTCCGTTTCTATCAAACATACTTCCCAAATACACAAACTCATATATTTGTTCTAAACACTCATGCTTTCTCATGTCTTGCTTTTTTTCTTCTCGTATACCAACACTTTCGACTTGTTAACATTTATCATGAGGTCGCTTTCCTTTCACACATTGTACATTCTACTCACTAGACTATAGTTCTTGTTCATTATTCGCCATTAGTACTGCATCATCGGCATACAATAAACAACATATAATCAAATTGCGCATTTTTGCTCCTACATTCATACATTCCAGTTCATTCACACCTAGGCACTATTCTTTCCTTGCATTTCCATTTACTTACGTTTTAATTAGGCACCATCTACACTCACGCCGAAGTGTATTTTACAACTTATTATATTTTTATCTGAATAACATATTAATAATACATTTTAACGTTATAAATACGTTCGTATAATTTAAAATCATCTAAATAAATTCGGTTGAGAAGAAGTTTTTAAATAATGGAAAGAATCTAGCGCGTGCGCAATCGTCTGCGGTTGGGGACCGATTCGAAAACACATCGAGTGGCGTGCACAGCGCTGACGGCAGCATTTACTTGTCGAAGGCTATAGCGATTGGCTACACTTTTTGGCGTTCAGGTCCAGCCGACCGCCAACATGGCGATGCTGCCGTTCACCGAATGAGTTAATTTTAACTCGTAAATTTATAGATCCATTATGCAATATTGTAAATAGTTTATTTCCCTTGGACCCGGGATGAAAAACTCTATAACTAATGTTGTACGATGTCGCAAGCGGGATGTGGATGGATGTCCGATCGCTGGCCATAATGTACCGAAAAAGGTAGCAGATAACCCAGGCCTTTAAGCCAATACTTTACAAACCAGTACGCGGCGACAAGGAGTCATAAGAATGAGTTCAAAACGTGGAGAGTGTTTCGAGTCGATGGTCATGTATTATTGTTTCATTTTTCTGTCTGCGCTGGAATGCAAATTTACCGAGACGGCGGTTCCCTATATTCAACTAGATTGTACTTGTAATGATCGCTTTCTGTTTATTTTATAATAAATTAATTTAGTTAATCGTTACTTCTTTCAATAAAGTAGATTAGATTCCTGTCCATCCAAATTGCACAAGTTATTATAAATGTACCACGTGTGAAGAGAAAAGTCATCAGCAAGGTGAGTTCTGAGTTCGGTACTCACATTTTATGTATCTCCACTGATCTAGCCGGTGAGTGTGAATGAGACTCAGGTCACGTACGTCATAACATATGATATAAAAATGAAAACTCTTGAAATCGTGTAAAAAATGCATCATATTAAAAAATATTAAACATAGTTTTAATATTACGTAATATTTTAGCGAGGAGCCAACTTGAATATAACTTAATGTATATTAAAAAAAAAACTAGATTAATCAATTACGTAAAAAAATCTACCTATCAAGAAAGTTCATAGCTATTTAAAAATTGAATAATAGATTAATATCTGTCTCAAATTTTTCGGTATCTTTAATGATTAACATAGCGAAATTGGTTACACAGTTATCCAGCAAGGAAAGTTGCGGGTTTTTATCTCGGTAATAACCAAATATATTATCTGTAGAAAGATTTATTTATGTAGCTTTTTTTTAATTGATTCATCTAATTTGTTCTAAAAAACAGAATTATGTTCTTAATTTGTAATTTTACAAATAAATTACATTTTCATTAAAACACAACAAAATAAAAAACATTAAAAAAATAAAAGTAGTTGTTTATACTTCTGGTCGATCAATAATAATAAACATGTAACAATGTATACTACGATTAAGAACAGAGTTAAAATATTAAGTGGCCAGCGACTTTAGGTCAAGAGTCATAATGTATGTATCTAATTTTATGTCACAGGTTGATGAAAAAGGGTTTGCGTACTTTTTTGTGAAAAATTGTTATTTAACGAAGTTTTGTTTAGTTAATCAATCATTTAAAAAAATGATCTACCTGAATAGATAAAGGTTGAAGGGCAAAAGATCAGCAAAATATGATAAGTGCTTAATTACATTCCAATTCTGCTCCTTCAATTTATGCTGGGGCTGGGTCACCGTCGCTACTGCCCACCCGATTTATTAGGTTAGCTGCCGACGGTTGATGCGAAACCCAATCGTCGTATGTGGAAACCATCTCCTTGCGATGAAGATGCCTCGCCGTGGTTCATTTTCACATTCGAAGCGATGTCCCTAATGTTATTTACGGATTTTAATATACAAACATATCCTCATCAGCCTTCGCCCGGTTCGTAGTTCTATTGTTGTTAGAAAAACCCCAGATTAGAATTTTGTAAGCCATTATTTGGTTAATCGGACGTTACAAGTCTTAATTGTTTTTGATTGCCACAGTTATTTCATTATCTCTACAAATTTGACAATATTATCAGTGACTTCAATGCACTCTGTCCACTGCTATTAAAGCTGTTAAAGTAAGTCAACTGTTTTAAATAATATAACTGAATAGAAAGTGCGTTCCTTTACACAATATAATAGTTTTAAAACAGATGCCAGCAGATGGGTCAAATGGAAGAAGAAAAAAAATATCCCCGTAATAAAAATACGCAAAAAAATTACATCGACACATTACTTTTAATTTATGTTTTTACATTGAAAGTTAAATTTAATTAAATACTAAATATATATTGTACTTGCGGAACGGAGCGGTCGGCGTTCTATCCGCCATGGTATCGTTTCATCCGTCACCGGCTGATAAATGAGTCCTGCTCACTCGCCTTCAGCTGACGACCTTTCTCTTTCACCTGTGGTACATTTATAAAGTATTAAGTAGTTCGGATTATAAGATAATTATATCTAGATAATGTCTAATAATCTACAGAATTGTATCTGGGTTAATTTTCATTAGGTTTGTTTAATACAAAGGAGAATAATCTGATTACAAGTATACTCTCCATTGGGGCATTAAGTGCCACCAAGACGTGATGGAAACAATAATAACACTAAAAGTAGGTTAATTTTACATTTTCCGGTCCTGACAATGACTTCTGGACTTAATGACTGAATAATAACTCCGGTTAATGAACAGAGTTACATATTATTGCATATCACCCTTACAAAATTACCGACGGATACAAAATCACGCTTTGAAGAAAGATACGGAGATAGCAATCTTCAGTTACTGGAGTTCACTGACCTTACGGATTATTTACAAATATAATGCAGAATTAGACGATAGAACGCGTTCATATTTCAAGAAATTATCATCCATCGTTTCATATGAGTTCACTTGAGAATCGGAGATGGAAATCTGTTAACACTCTTCAATATATAGTCGCTATTTGAGGCATTAATTCGATGAGTTTCTCTCCACGGGCGGAAATTGACATCATTTTTGGTTGTAACATTTTGGTAAAATAATTACGGGGTAATAAATTAATTCAGGCATGGGCGGATCCTATTCGCTGGGTACTATATCTAACTTCTCACTAATCAGGCGCTAATCAGATTGCAATTTTAGACAATTCAGTGTCAAATTATGAGTCTGCTTATTTTTCGGGCATTTATCTGCTGGAGGCGGTGGATAAATTTTGGCGTTAGGAAAAACCGCCAAAAATAACGGCATCAAACCCAGTGGACGAGGGATGTGAACGGCTCTATGCATCGTCCATGTCACGTGGTTCGGCTGCCACTTTTACCGGACCACCGGCGGCTAGGAGATTCAAGCCAAACGGCCTTGAAACGGTTCATAGCGCTTGAACGACGGATTTTTTTTTTATTCTATTCATGTTCTTCAAAAAGGGGAACAAACTTCATAATTTAAGAGATGTTCACTGTCTCCTTAACTAAACCGAAGTCTTCTGTGAATAGTTTTCTGAGCTAATCTGCCGTATATATCTGACCTTTCTGGCCCGCGTTTTGGATCCCATTTCTGGTCCATTATCAGCCCTAATGATGAACTCTGCATCCTCTGATCCGAAACGTCAGCCAGAAAATTCAGGTATATACGGAAGATTAGCCCAGAAAACTATATACAGAAGATTCTGACCGGCTGTGAAAGTCTTTTCGGGTGACAGCTAGCATTGAAAACGGACGGACGAATCTAATCCATAAATCGCTTAAATGTGACTTCATATAAGTGAGAACAATATAATATTTTAACATCTGTGTTGTCCTGCATCATATTTGAACTGATCAGTTGAGTATGTGAAGTTTCAGGATCAACGCATCCCTTTCTTTACTTAGTCGTTTCTTTATTTTTTTCCTTTATTACTCACTAAATTCTTTCTTCATTAAATTATTATCATCAGTGATTCATTCATTCAATGACTTATATCGTGCCTAGTTAATTTCACTTTAAAATTTTGTGAAAGGAATGTTGTCGTTACCTTTTGTTACAACTCATGTCGTGGACATGACGATAAAGTCACATAGGCGACCACGTCACAGTCTATCAATATAAAAATGAAATCATTATTATTATTTTATCTTTTATCTAAACCAAAAATATTAAAAATAAAGTAAACAGGGTTATAAAAGAATTATAGTAGCATAATAAATAACATAAGTAAAATATTCTCGCTATGCCATGATTGAAACACAATGCAAAACAGAAAATGAATATAAAGAAATGATGTTCTGTTTATGTGATCAATTCCATGAATCTTTGCTCAGTTTCCTTTCTGTTCGGCAAAATGTTGTAGGTTTAAGGGGCCAGAAATATATGGAAGGATTGACTAAAATTTGTTCTTATTTTTTAGGCTTCTCGGTGAGCCTTTTCTTTTTTGCTCTAGTAGCAAAACTACGTGATGGATATGGATGAAGCTCTTTGTTGAAATAAAATAAAGGATCCGTTTTTTTACAAAGAGTTGTCAAAAATCAAGAAGCTAGCATTCCTCAAATAGAGAGTCAGAGAGAAACCTACATGGTACCTGTAGATGAGTCTGAGAATGGATTTTTGTGTAATTACTAATTGGTTAAGGACAGTTTTCCCAACTCCACCTCAATCTTATATCGCGTAGCTAAGAAGGGATTGGCAGAAAGTAATATATATATTGTTCTTAGCACACGTTTCCCTCGAACATTGCTGAGGTATTTGATGAAGAATGTCAGCTTTCTTAATTTAACGTAAAGTTTAATGTGCTCAGACCAGTTAAGAGTTGGTCAATCCAAATGGCAAGGTATTTAATACTTTTTACTCTTTCTATCTCCTTACATTTACATGCTATGTATGATGAGTGTGATAAAGGTAGTGTAGTGTTAGTGTTACAATTATGAAGTTTTAAGCAATTATTGAGATTTGAATTACGAGCTTTATTGATACTGAAATATATGTATTTACTTTTGTTAATATTTAATGTGCGAAGATTCATTTCAAGCCACAATTTGACCGTTTTTAATCCAGTACCAGCATATCTGTAAATTTCGTCCCATGTTTTTCCACGAAACAATAAAGCAGTATTATCAGAAAATGTAATAATTTTCTCAATGGTGAGATTTAATGCACACAAATCATTTATATATAACAAAAAAAGAGCGGGCCCTAGAACACTCCCTTGCGGGACCCTAATAGTGATTTTAGAATACTGACTCGTTTCATTATCAATTCGTTAAGCTTGTTGTCTTTCCGTTAGATAAGTTTTAAACCAATCTAGGGCTACTCCTCTTATATCCAAAGCTTCTAGTTTCCGCAGAAGAATAGGGAAAGAAACAGTATCAAATGCTATGATAAATAAATTTTGTACATGATTTACTTAATTCTATTACAAACTAAAGTTACATATTTTTTATATATCGCTGTAGTGAGTTTTTATAATTGCAATCTATAATATTGTTTATTGTCTGATTATGTATTTTTTGTGTTCGTTTAGTTTATTTTTAATTTTTTTGTATCCTTTATCTTCTTTATTTATGTAGGCAGAAAATTGAATTTTTAATGCCTAAATATATGAAATTTTGTTAGTAGTGTTTGGTGTAACATTTTAGAATTTTGAAGTTATTTCGAAATCTAAAGGATGGGTAGGAACTTGTTTCAAGTTTAACAATATTATTTTCTTTGATTACTTAAAGAATTGAAATTTTAATTTCTAAACTAAAATTTTCTATTTTAGAAACTGGAAATAGTGAAAAAAGTATTTGTGTTGAAAACGTTGATTATTTACAAATATCACTTTAATCATTATTGTTCTCTGTATTACTTTTACTGAGTTCATTGTTATATTATGCTCCTCCCCACATAATTATTTCATACTGGAGTAACGAGTGAACAGTAGCAAAATATACATGTTTAAAGTTATTTATACTTAATATATTATAACGTGACGTTATAGTACCTACCGAAGTCATATAACACTTTATGGTTGACGTAGGCTGACACAAAATGATTCCACAGAGATTTCCGTTTTGACAGGAGAAACACGCGATAACGTCGTCAAAACCTATACAATGTGATCCTTTATCATCGGAAGAGTAAATATAAATTATTATCTAACTTGTATGTGTTAAGAATTTTATATAAATTGTGTATGTTATTTTAGAATATTTTCTTACAGAACGAAAAAATCACTTGCTGCTAGGGGGTCTCAGATTGTTGAGACGCCATTTTCATGTTTCTTCTTATACTATCACGCTATAGGACGGGAGGGTTACCTCCGTCCCATATCATATTGTAGAGGATCCATAGATAATTGCCCATGGTATGGGAATTGGCGTGACGGCGGATCATGATGTGAATTCATCTCTTCCCCAAGGATGTTTTGTTCATTCACGGGACATCAAATTGTACAATGGCATTCAAAGGATTACGCTACAGTGGAAACAAGTATCCTATAATATTACACTTTATCTTAATCTTCGAGGCTCCCCAAGTACCTGGTTCATCAGGCATCACTGGGCTTAACTTCGTGATGCAGGAGTCCTTTGTAATTCAACCGAACAATTATGTATGGACGGCAAGTGTTTCATGATTAAGTTTTACTTTAATTTATTTTAATGGCACAATTATTACATTTGATCATAATTAAATTCTCGTGTGTGATGATGTCCTAATTATTTAAATTGTTTATACCTAAATATTGCTAGAAATATGAGTAGGAAGCGGGAGGCAAAATAAAGCTTTTCGTCAGCTGGTTCATGGATTTGCTCGCCATCACAGGTCACGAGCGTCGCAGCGTGCATTAGTTCCACTTGCGAAATGATTATTCAGTATAATTATTGACATGTGGTAGCGGGCGTTGATAGCCTTTGTGATGATTCCACGATTATATAAATGTAAGATATATATATTAAATAAAAAAAAAATATTCTCATATTTTATTTATACGAAATGGATTTTAACGATGCGGCTTTTACGTTTTATAAACAATATCGTCTAAATTCCGTCCATTTCTCTCAAGACACTTTGCAATCGGACTCTTAAATTTGCGAATACGCGAGAGCAACTTCACGGCGGATATTTTTTTGTAGGGTTTGAATTTTTTGGGAATCGTTGCTGTATATTCTCGATTTAAGGTATCCCCACAAAAAAGTCACACGGTATGAGGTCCGGTGACCGAGGTGCCGAGGGTATGTCTCCGTACTTGCTGATTAATTTAATGGGAAAAATTCCCCTCAGCTTCTCCATTGAAACTCTAGCTATGTATGGAGTGGCTCTGTCTTGCTGAAATTATGTTCTGTTATTGAACCCGGAAAACAGCTGTAGTTGCGGTACCAAAAACTTTTAGATCATTCGGCAATACACGTCAGTAGTGACTGTCTCTTGCTGATTAAAAAAATAAGGGCCAATTATATCCCTCGCGCAGAAATTGCACACCACACTGTCGTTTTTGGACAATGCAAACATTTTTAATGGCGTTACTTTGGGTTGTTGGTGCACCAGTATCTCATATTCTGTTATTTACATAGTCATCAATATGAACATGTGTTTCGTTAGTAAACAATATGTTTCCAAGAGTTTGTGTTATTCCAAAACGTTCCAGCATCGTTCTCGCTAAGGTTTCACGTAAAGAATAGTCACACCCCTTAACTCAGTATAGTTTACGAGGATGACAGTTGTACCACACTGAATTGAGTATATTGCAAGGTCGCAGCAGAGGCGCTATATAATTGATATGATAAAACACGTATTAATAATTTAAATGTGTAATCATCGGCGTGACGCCAAAAAACTAATGCGCTATCGCATGGGTTTTTTGGCGCCACATCAGGAAAATAAAGATTATTATTCTTAGTAAAACGTCACAGCGGCGGCCTGTTACTGAGTAAGTACTTGCAAATATGACTATATGGACTGTTATAAATCTGAATAAAAACAGGGTATTCTGCAGGAGGGAAGCCATTCTCGTTTGTGTCGTGCCACCGTAGTGTACCAGTATTGAACATCTTTTGTTTTTCATTTTTTTAGACCTCTAATAATCATCATCATCGCCGGTTGAGAGAAGCTGAGATCGGCGAACCACCCTTGTCTACATTGTTGTTTCCTGTACGGAACATTAGTAATATTTCAAGTGGAGCCAGAGACAGTGTTCCTGAAACAAAATATAATCATGCTGACACGTCGGAGACTCGTACACACACACACACGCATCATTCAAATAATCCTATCACAAATCCACACAAAAAGAACACCTATATTCAAAATTTTATACAAGGTCTACCTATCAAAGTATAAAAGTGCGTAAACAAGTATAATAAAGGTAGAGTAGTGTTAGTGTTAAAATTATGAAGTTTCAACGAATTATTGAGATTTGAACTATGACCCTTATTGATACAGAAATATATGTATTTATTTTGTCAATATTTAATGTGAGAAAATTCATTTCAAGCCACGATTTGATCTTTTGTAATCCAATACCAGCATATCCGTAAACTTCGTCCCATGTTTTTCCACGAAACAATAAAGCTATATTATCAGCAAATGTAATAATTTTCCCATTAATGAGACTCAATTCACACAGATCATTTATGTATAACAGAAAAAGGGTGGACCCTAGAACACTCCCTTGAGGGACTCCAAAAGTGATTTTAGAATACTGACTCGTTTTATTATCAATTCGTTATGCTTTTCCGTTAGATAACTTTTAAACCAATCTAGAACTACTCTTTTAATACCAAATCTTCTAGTTTCCGCAGAAGAATAGGGAAAGAAACAGTATCGAATGCTTTGGCTAAATCCAGGAAGACACTAACACAATGCTCGCCTTGGTCAAGACTGTATGTAACATATTCAGTGAGTGCAATAAATCTGTGGATTTATTTTTCTAATCCGAATTGGTTATTACATAATAGTTTATAAAATCTATAATTCTTTTATTAACGATTTTTTCAACAATTTTTGAAATAACAATAATATCGGTCTATAGTTTGAAACGTCACCAGGATCTCCATTTTTGAAGAGAGAACAAACAATATGATATTTGAAGTCGGCCAGGAAATAGCCCATGGACATACTGAGATTACAAATATAGGCTAATGGTTTGATTATTTGATACTTAGTGTTCTTTAAAAAGTCGCTCGTAATCGAGTCAATTCCTAATTATTGTTCACATTTCTCCGATTTTTGCTAAATTGAGAAATATTTAATTTTGTGTTCTTTTTTGTAATATAACTCTTTTACTGTGTTCAGTTTCAGTGACGTTTAGTTTCAGGAGAGTTTTATTAGTTAGACTTTGACCTATTGAACTAAAAAATGTGTTGAATTCATCAGGCGGGATTCTTGTGGTATTCAATTTTTTTTCTCGCGAGGTGTGGGTAACGTCCCTGATTATATTTCAGGTTTTTCTTAAACCATTCTTATTTTTCTCTAACAAATCTTTATAATATAATTCTTTCGTTCTTTTAACAGCCATGTTACAGATATTATGATAGGTTTTGTATTGTCTTTGTAGGTGTGTATTTTGGGGTTGAGTTTTGATTTTAGCGTGTATTTTATCTCGTTTTTTTATACATCGGACTAGTCCGTTTGTGATCCAGGGTTTAATATTTATGTTTTTTGTTTTTAATATGAATATTAATTCAAGTTTTTTTGTTTCTTCCTATATGGTGGTGAGGAATATATTCGTTGCAACGTTTACATCTTTGTTCTATTCGGGATAATGTATCGATTTATGTGTTCTTGGTTTGGTCTTGAAGAATGTTTTAGTGGGTGAGCAGAGAGACACGTTAGTGGGGAGACAGACTATGGGACTATATTCATATTGTGTTTTAACCATTATGTGGTCTAGGCACGCATTTTGTCTTGTGGGAAGTTTGACTGAGGAAAGAAGACGGTGTTCCAACATTTTAATAATATTTATGTTAATGTCACCAGCTACAATACTATTTTTGTATTTGGCATATTCAATTAGAAGTTTGTTCAAAGAATCTAAGAAATTATTGATTAATCTAAAAGTTGGAAGTCTGTGAATTCCCATTACTTTAGTCCTATTATTATTATCTTTGATTACTAAAATTTCCAAAATTGTTACATTTATTGTACATTCACATAAACTACAACTTCGTCATTCTGATTGTAATGTTTGGTTGTGTTGTGTACATTATACCCGTCTATTTTTGTCGGTACATACGATGAATTTACCCAGCTTTCCGTTAAAATTATATAATCAAATTTTTTCTAGAATCTCTGCAATAAAATGAGAAGATGGTCAAAATTACAATTTAGACTTCTGATATTCAGGCTTAGTATTTGTAATGATAAATTATCAGACGTGGAGTATGGTTTGCAAGATTCAGGAGTGGGGAGTCTGATAGTTTGCGTAGGTTCGAAAGTCTCTCTATTTCATCCGATAGGTCATCAACAGTCACCGTCAGCCAGTCAAGAATAGGACCGTAGCCGATTGTTAACATGCGGTGGATAAGAGGACGCACGCTAGCAATCGCCGTACAATGTGCCAACGCGAGACATTTGTTTCAGATGAGCCTGGAATTCATATGGGCACTTATTCAGTCTGGGCAAAGGTGTACGAGTGAAAATGCAATAGTGTACCACTGTCAACTAATTATATTCAGAGTTGGACGCTGTATCGGAATGCTACTTCCCCGACTAATACTGAATCATCTGATTCTTCACACTGGACATGCGGGAGCCGAGGTGTTACATATTAAACGGGTCATAACTAATGATATTGTTCACTGTGATTCAAACCTTGGATCATCATCATCTTTAACTACTAGAACGCGTGGGTGATAAGGGCTCGGGGGTTAAAACAACATGCTCACCCGGGTTTTCTTAGCCGGGGGTGTTTTGAGTGCTCAAGCGAACGCCAAATCCGATGTCACATGGACTTATCATAATCGAAGAAGCACGGTTGCCTAGTGAGACAGACGCTTAGCATGCCGCAAGTTGTTCCACAAGTCCATATATTTTTGAATAGCTAGGTAACGCCACGAAGTGGCCATACTCACGAAGACGTGTCTCCAATCAGATTGTTGATTTAATATTAGATTTCATAATTGAAGGACTATGAAATTAAGTTATAATGATATCGTCATATCGTGTCATGTCACATAGTCAGGGGCCTGTCCATTATTAAAAGTACACAGCGCGGGTGGATGGACTCCTGATACGGTATTTAGAAATAAGCATTGAAACTAAAATCGTCTATTAACCGCTATAAGACAGACGATATATTTTATTTTAACAATACCTAGTAGGTGTTTTTAAATCTTCCTAATACAGTAAATATTTTGATTATTGCAAACGCGATATAAAAAACAAAGGATTATTGCGTCCACAGCGTGGGAATCTTCTTCGATCACGTTGGCCAAATTAGTTAATAATCATACAAAAGTATTAAACGTATAAATTATTTAAATAAAAAGTAAAATGATCGTAGCAAATAGTGCGGAGCCCCAGTACGCCCCTGCCGTGTCTCCGTGTCGGTCTCGGTCGCGGGCCGGCCGCGCACACGCACACGCGTCCGTGGTCTTCATTGGACTGGCGAGCTATTCTTCTTGCTTGTGCCGCCTAAGGATACATAGATAGATAGAAAAAAAAGGGTTGGATACACGTAGGTTAATATTGAATGTGGTAAATAACGCGTATTAATATTCGTTAGTATGAGATAATGGAGTGCATGCATGAAGAAATAGCTCAAACTCCAAAAATTATTAGAATTAAAATTGATTAATTTTAAACAGCGCTACCAAAATATAACTACACTAATTTTCCTTTTTTTACTGTTGTGCATATTTATTGTGTTGTGTGTAAATAAAGAGGTGATTGAAGTGGACTTCCTCTACAGATTTTTTTGCACAAATCACGAAAATATGAAAATGTAAAAAGGTAGATTTTTAATAACATGATACATCACAACGTTTGTAAAGTGTGAAAATGTTCTCTGGAAGGAAGGAATGCACATGTCACGAATAGATGCACGCATGACATCGAAAATTAACAGAGATATTTGATTTATTTTTTAGGGTTTAAAATTTATTACAATTAAGACTAAGTTTTAAGACTTTTGATTGAAAAGGGAATATAATATATTTTTTCAGAGTTTAAAGAGAGTAAATTACTATCAAACCAGTATTTTAGTGTGTTCATGGCGTTGTTAGCGCGTTCGCTTGCTGTATTCCATGAATGTTCGTTAACAATGGTAGCAGCGTCGTCGGTGTACGATGTAACTGGGCTTGCTACTGCTCTACTCTTGCAGCAATAGCTCCCAAATCTTACAGTGGACATGATTAATGTGGTAATGTAAACAATTATTGGAAACAGTAACCCATTAGATGAATAGTACATACGATCATAATAATGACCTAATATTATACAGTTAGACCCATTTGAAATTTTAGAAATAAGAAAAAGTGTTAATAACAAGCTAAATATTATAAATAACCCAATCCTATTTTCAAATATTTAGTCATCTTTTAAATTAGTTCCTACTTAGTTACTAGTCACATTAAAGTTTTGTTTTTATCTATGCTTGTATTTTTAATTTCAGTATACATTGTTTCCCGAAAAATATACCATAGGTATCGATGCATGTTGAAAGTATTATGTCTTATTATTTAAATAGTATAGGGTGTCCAGCGAAAAAATTTCAAGATTAAATTGTAATGGTTTCATCAGGGTGAGGTAAGTGGGAGGGGTATTGTTCGACGCGGATTTGCCAGTCGCAATGAGTCACTAGTCTGGAGCGCATTAATCAGTAAGTATGGAGACATACCTTGGGCCCTTCAGTCACCGGACCTTACACTGTGCGACTTTTTTTGTGGGGATACCTTAAGTCGAGAGTTTAGAAAACATCAGCCGTGAAGTTGCTGCCATTGAACCAACGCTTTGCTCTCGCGTGTTCGCAAATTTAAGAGTCCGATTGCAAGAGTGTCTTGAGAAAAATGTAAAACATCTAAAATCCCCCTCATTAATCTCCATTTTGCGTAAATAAAATTTGAGAATAACATTGCAGTTTTTTTTATTATTTAATATTAAACTTGAAAATTTTCCGTTGAACATTCTTTATTTATGTTGCTGAGATAACTATGTATCTTCAAAATTGGTTGTCGCTTCTACCCTTTATAAGAACAATCAAAAAATTATCATGGTAGCTGAAAAACGTTGCAATCTGGCTCCGGCGGATCGAACGCCAGGGCAACGCCACCAGCTAGACAGCGGTTGACATGAAAGTGCGGGTTCAGCTGGAACGAGTCCTGCTTACTTATATTCAGCTGACGACCTTTCTCTTTCACTTGTGCTAAATTTATTAAGTATTGTGTAACTGGGACTGGGAATCAACCGAAATAATGAAAGAGGTTAATTTGACTGATCTTGTTTAATACAAAGAAATGTAAAATAATAATTACTTCTCCATTTTGATATTGATTCAATTGCTGCGGCAAGCCTGCGGATATGAAGTAATGGTGGTGAAAAGTAGCTCCCGCTTGACATTACAATTATCAAAAATGATATGATCTTGAATTCCACGCGCTTTAACTGACGTACGCATTAAATCCTCCAAAGTACCGGATGGCGGATGTCGCCCGGCGCTGGAGGGACCTTCAGCCGCTTCATCCGAGATCATCGCCCATCCCAGTTGCATCGTGACACAGCCATCAAATTACCAGGTCTTGTTAAATTGTTATCTCTGCATAAGAAGATAGCACACTGCAATTAGATACTACTATATTATACAGATGGTGCGCTAGTATTTCCAAGATATGATTCTTACCCTGATATTTCTCCCGGTGCCGACCACGCGCCCGTCGGGCTCGGTTTTTGAAGAACAAGTCGCTAGATATACTTACAAGTGTTGACCGCTTATAAACGTGGCGAGTAATTTAAAAAGATCCCAACCCGAAGGGTTAAATTCTTACACAACAAGCTACTGAGACAGTATCTTTAATGTCCACAAATGAAAGTTTAGAAATGAACTCACGGTTCTCGCCTTCAGTCTCACCGATGAGTTCCTATGACAATCCAAAAATATGCTTATTTATAATTAAATTTTTACTTTTTATCGGAAATAGTGATTTTGGCTCTAGCTCTACCGTATAGTGTTCCTCCCCTGCAGACTGTCTCCCCTCCGGCCGCTTCCACTCCACCGCGCCGAGATAAATGGAGTGAGCTGACATGATTCCCTTTAGATTTATCGCTCCGTTTTTTTTTCAATTTATTTGCTTGAAAGTTTGCTAGAAGTTTCACACTTGGCGTGCACAGAAACCACCTTTCACGATATTGGTCATTAATGCACCGATAGTATTGAAATAGCTCGATCGTATTTTTGTTTTATTAATTATTCTAAATACTTTTTGCTACCCCATTGTTGTGGCTGTAGTGAAAATAAACAGAATACTGTCGCAGTGCAAGGTGCAGGGTGGGTAGGGGGTGGGTAGGGGGTAGGAGCGCCCACCGAACTTGAGACTAATGTGATAATTATGTTGATTTCCCCTTCTCCGCACATTAGGTACAAAGTTTCCATTGCAGAGGTCCCAAAATTAGCATTTTCCCCTTTCTGGAGAGTCCTCTGCAAGTCGCTAGGAGGCGTGAGAGCCCGCTCCCGTGTCCCGAACAATATTCTGGCCTATTTCACTGGACTCCATTATTACTCATTTTCATTTTGGTAAATATAAAATACGGTGAGTGTGCGCTAAGTAATATTAAGTATTTATATTTAGCTATAATACCATAAACTTGATATAACATCGTGTAATGTTTTATTTGTAACCGTCGATAAATCTAATTAGATTAATCAACTTGAAAGACATATAGAAAGAGTAAACTTGAAAGACACAGAAAAAGTCTATTTATCGAAAAAATATTTTAGTAGCTGCCAGGATTCGAACCTGGACCTTTTTCTTTCTGGGGAAACTAGATATCCAGTTTTGCCAAGTAGTTTTACGACAAATTTTAATACGTATAAAAATACTACAGCTCTTTCAAATTGATACATCTGTTATTCTATTTTTAAATCATACAACTTTATATTGTGATGAATCTCAAATACCTTTGAGTAATACACGCTAGGCAATAAATATATTTTTATTAAATTTGGATACAACTTAGTTATTTTTACGGAGAACATATTTTCGTTGTGAAGTTACAGTTTTTCAGAACCAATGTTCCTGTAGAAATTGTAATACAAATACAAATATATTTAATACAAATCAACCAAAAAATCACAACATTAATGTGTTTTCTTTAAAAAAAAAATATTCAATTGAATCTGAAATATTATAAAGGTGGTCCCAATAACTATAATTATACCAAGTACAGTCAATTGTAAATGTATTGTTTTACACGTTGTCCATACTCTGTGAGAGGATAAAGAATATTCCTAGAGGTAAAAGTTTGAATAACACATGCGATGACGTATTCAAATAATATGCGGGTGCCGCGATGCCGCGCGCACGGAGACGCGCCATGACGCGTTGCCGAATTCCTACACTTTTCAAAAGTGATTAACATTGAATTAAAAGATCATAAACATTGATATGATTTTGTGAAATCTTAAAAATGTTTCCGAAATGCCACGCAGACAGTAATGAACAAAATATGTTGTTGTTGCGCAATACCAACATTCTGTAATCTAGAATTGGCACGAATATAGAAATTATAGTCTTTCGAAATAACACAACAGCGACCTTACGAATCATTTATATACTGTATCTGAATGATAACTGATTTCATTATTTCATTGTTAGATAATTCATAGTTTATAAAGTTTGTTTTTTAAACCACTGTAAATTATTTATATTCATCAACCGGTTTCGGAAAATTTATTTTCTTTCGCCAGGTTGATAAAAAAACTAAAATCATGAAGTTTAAAAATGTTATTAATTAATATTTAGAACCTGTCCAAATACAGAATGTGTTGTGGCCAAGAATAATGAACAAAATCGATAAAGACCTATTAAACATTTTAAAAAATGAAGAGACCCCCAGTGGCCATCTTAAAATATAAAGTAATCTAAGATAAAAAGTAATTTGTATAATTATTAATGTAAAATGAGGCCACACAGTAATTTTGCAAATATTAAAGAAGTGAACACATTATTGTCTAATTTTTTACTTCCTTATTGTATTATATCCATATTGTATCCACCCATCTAAATACTGTGGACTAGGTCTGATACACCCTGTAAAGATTATTTATCTCTTCGAAAGATTGATTTTTTTATTTTATATATTTATTATATTTATATATATTTTATTCTTAATATCTTTCTAAGTAATTCATCTAACATCTCCTCATCAAATTTTTTTCCGCTATGTTTAACTATGTAAAAGGCAACCCTTGCCGTAAAACTGCTTTACAGTTTGGAAAAAAATAAAATAAATATATATGTATGTAATAAAGAAGAAATAAAAAACATAATATATCATCAACATACCTTTTCTACAAAAAAATATGTCTAAATTGTTTACAAAAATATCTGCAACTAATAAATAATTATCAATAAACCATTAACAATCTACATTACGGATTATTCAAAAACAAAAAATGTATCTATTGATAGTGCGTTATATGGTGGTCTCATTTTCTATTCGTATAATATTTTCGATACTACTATGGTAAATTAAATATAACAAAATGTTATAAAGCGTATCGAGGATTTCAATGTCAATAAGTTAGATTTATTTAAGAAAAAAATGGTCAGGCCCTACAGAAACATAATACGGGTGGGTGTGAGAAGCGGACTCCTTATATTATATTTCAAATGGACCATTTAAGCATTTTTAAGCTAAAATTATCTCTCGAGTTATCGAAAAGATAGCTTCTGAGATTTCTCAAATTATTTGAAATGCGATGTAGCACAGCCTCCAGAAAAAAACTTGTCAAGAAGAGTTTGACCCGCGTCAGAAAAAACTTTTCAATATATGAACGTTGTAAAGAGCTGCGCAAATATCAAGAATCAGTTGAACCTCCATTTCAGAGACTATTTGGAGAGTTAGTAGTGGCTAACATTCTGTTAGCTTTCAGTCTCCAGATTACTCGTGTGAACTTGTGCTTGTACTGTTACGCGAGTGGTCTGCCCACTTCCCAGCAATGTATTCCTTACTTATTTATTCACTTATTTAAAACAAATTCAATTATGTCATCAATTGTGTATCACTCAAAAGATTTTGGGATTCAATGTGATATAAAGTTGGATGCTTTTCACCAAGTTATTTGTATTTTAAAAATGGAAAAATAAATATATTATTTATAAAAATACATAACTAATATAAGTGTCAAATTCGTCGAAAACATATAATGGTTAAAGTGTTAATATCTGTTTGGTCGAAATGGTAACTCGGCGGTAACCAAATATTTTTTCGACTTTTGTGTAGATCTTCCTAATTGATTGATTATGTTTAAATTTGTTTTATTATAATTACAACGAACTGTGTACTGAAATTGTTATTTCAGAGGTCGTACAAATAATTTTTAAATTAAATACATAATATATAACATTTATTGCATGCTTGCATAGGTTCCTAGTACCATGGAAATTACAATTGATTCTCAAGTAAAAAAACTAAAAAATGGAATAACAAGTATTTAAAATATATAATTACAATATATTAAATAATAATGAATCTTAATTAAGTATTCCATAACCATCATACTTCATACATTTTCTTTAGATTATATAATACAATCAACGTCCCAAAAAATTAAATTTGGAGGTAAATTTAAACACCTCACCTATAAAAAAGAGGTCACTAAATGGCTACAATAAAAAAATAACGCTTATTGCTGTGTACTTTGTTCGTACAACCCTTCAAAGCGTAATTATTCTAAAGTGTTCATATTTGTTTGTTCAAAAGGTTTCCAGACTTAAATGAATTTTTTTTATTCTGGTCACAGCTAGTCTCACAATTCAGGCATAAAATAATATAGTTTTAAGTTTTTCTAGAAAATTGATTGTTTCATTTTATGTTTATTTACACCCAATCCCGAATCGTTTTGAGAGTTGTTTATCCTCGTTTCGATTCGTCATTACATATATTTTTTTATTTATTACATTCAGTCATATCATCATAACACCATCATAGGTTGGCTCCAGTATCATCGTATCAGGACCATATCTGTACAATATGAGAGATTTGTTGTCCCATTAATTTCAAAAGGCAGCCTAAAAAAGCAATTGAAATCACACACCTCCAAAAGGAGAGGGTAGACGTCACATTTATGTGTTTCAGTCGCAGAACTCAGTCACAGTCCGAGGGAGAGAGAATTGAATGCTCCGTTAGCTCTCTCTAGCCACTGCTCTTCCAGGCATCGCCCATCCTAGCAAACCCCAGCGGGAGACTCACACCTTAATAAATACCCGGAAATGTCTGAGATTCTTTTCATTTCTTAATAGATCATCGTTCCGGGGGATCCGATCATCTATTCCTTCCGATCTCACGTGCATCATTCATAATCACACAGTCCCAGAGGATGTGCTCCGGCGTTTGCCTCACTTGAGCGCAAACACACCACGGTTCACGGACAAGTCCTAAGTCGAAGAGCTTACTTATAAAATGCCCATGACCCGAGATCATCTGCATCTCGTAGTGTTCCAGCGCCGGATGACCACCACCACCTTTTATTTTCACCCCCACGAAGGGGAGAAAGGTGTAAGTCCATCTGCCCTGCGTGGCAGCATTCCACCTTTCTTGCCACTTTCTCAATGTGACTATTCGCATTTGAGCAACCAGAGCCTGGAATCGGTCATCTGAGAGCCTGAGAGTCGTTCCAAAATGATCAACCTCCAGACCATTCTTCAGGGAACGGCGGGCCAAAAATTCCATTACTTCAAGGTCAGCCGGGAGGACGCCGGTCAAAACTGGAAGTGCCATATTGGAGACGGTCCGATAGGCTCCCGTCATAGCCAGCAGGGGGATTTGCTGGCCTCGGATCAGCACCGTGGCGAGATAATTCTGATTCTGTGCGCCCATACCTAGGCAGCGTATGTGATTTGCGACACGTATGTGGCCAAGTATATTAGGCGTACCGCAGGCGTTCGTAGTCTCCATTCTGCCCGTTGTAATTGACGCGGTTTCATAAAAAAAACCCCCGCTCGTTCAGAGACGGCCTTGACGTGAGACAAATAAGAACCCGCCGGATCCAAAGTTACCCCGAGGTATTTCACATTATATTCAAACTTCACACTTATATTACACAATCGCACCGTCGGGCGTCTAGAAAATCTGCCTTTCAACATCATGGCCACGGTCTTATGAGGCGCAAGAGTCAGCATGTTCCTACTACACCATTCTGTTATCATTTCTAGTGACCTTTTACTTCTATGCTTTATTTCTTGCCGACTCTTGTCAGATACCAAGAGCAGTAGATCATCCGCGTAAGCGACAAGTTCACATCCAATCGGTAGCAATAGCAGAAGCAGATCATCAAAGAGTGATTGTTTCACTATGAAAAATAAAAATATATTATATTAGCTATTACGATTTTTAGTAAATTATTAATATATATTTGTATTAATGTAAATGTATATTCTACTGATGATCCATTTGAGAATTCATGAAGTGAAATTTCATGGAAATTATCTGGAAGAATTTTACGACTCAAAGAAATATTACGAATATTTCCCAAGTCTCCCGCAAACGTCATCTATTCTAGCACAATTTCTTTGGGTGGTACTTCATCTCACGAGGTGAGAAGTAGCCACAATGTTTGCTTTAAACGTAATTTAACTTAGCCTTAGACGTAATTGGAGTGATCCACCCCAATGGATAAAATATCCGCGCGATTGTAGATACAGTTCTACGTTTTGTGCATTCCATGAGCACGGATGACCGTCGATATATTTACCGAATAAGAGAAATGATCTTCAATATGATTCCACTGAATTCCTGATACCTAAATAAATGGTTTACTGTCTGAATTATCAAAAGATCGTGGATCTACACAATGATCTGTTGGTAAGGACTTCAGGCCCGCGATATTATTTGACGACCATGTACGAAGATTAAGCCCTCCGGTATTCGAGAGAGCGATAGGCTCAGATTGGAGTTTCATTGCTTCTACCATGAAAGGAGCTCCCGTTACAATATCTTGATATGTCGTTTTGAAACTCTCGCATTCCATGTCTCCGGGATCTAAGACAATGTTATCCGTAACATTCTCAGACTCCCAGAATTGATTCACTAATTTTTCCAGTGACGTCAGTAACCAGTGACACCAATGACAAATGGACATTAGACTGTTTCTTTGTGTCCACAGATACGAGACCCATTATTGAGTAACCGAAGATTGTCCCAAGAGCGCAAGGTAAATCATTACCAAAACGTACCAAATATCCTGTGATCATATTGTTATATGTATCTGCGCCGAGCAAGATATCTATCGTGCCAGGCATATTAAATCTTTCGTCCGCCATAATAAGATATTTAAAACGATTTACTATAGGCCGAGGAATTGACATTTTCAGTTGATCATTCGTGATCTTGACAATAATGAGCGCTCTCTTATGAATCATACCGAAATTGTTCTGGTCCGCGATTGTAATGTCGATCAGACCCATTGCGGCATCTTTGGCCTCCCAGCGCCATCACTGAAATTTCTGCCTTGGAACGTCCAAAGCAAAAAAGATGCCTGTAACGTAACTTACCTTCTGATAACTCCTGTGTTTAATTCGAAGATTCTGTAGACAGTTAGACTGCCCTTGAATTCTCAAATTCATCGCTATCTGTCTCAACCACTGGCGATTGAGTACCCCTGGCTTGAGAGCATTATCATTGTGACGAGATTTTTTTGCATGACTCAAAGTATTATGCGAAGTTGAGGAACAAATTTTACAAAGCATTGTGCTTCTACAATCCTTGATGTGACGCCCTTTAAAACATAAAAAACAAAGACATTTTGATTGCATAAAATGTTTCTCTTTAGAAACTGTTACATCTGAACATTAAATGAGAAGTTTCATTACAAAATAAACACCTTTGAGCGACATCGTTACCCGAAACGTGAAATACCGTTTTAGGAGACCTTCTGATTCCCTGTATTCCCTGCTGATTATAATTTGGTTTGTTTACAATTGTTACGCAATCTAAAGCTCTGCACTGGTTTTTCAAAAAACATATGAGATAGGAAAATAACGGAAATTCCTTTTGTGTATTATGTATTTCAAAACTTGTACATACAATTAATTACAGTTAATTTTTGTATAATTATATGCACCAAAATAAAATCCCAATGCTAAATGGGCAGATTCAAGGAGCTCAACGCTTGGATATTTTCCTTCAGGGAATCGACGAAATCTCGTAATTCCTAGATATTACTTATTGAACGTAGCGACAATATATAATTTAAGTGATTATCTGCGATTAGTCTAGTATTTTGAAAACGTTCACATATCAAATTATAACGTTATACATTATAACGTTATATCTGGTAACTACCGCGAGCGAGATGTTTAGGAATTAAGATTCTCATGTTGGCAATATAGACCGAGTGGGGAGAGGATTTCAGGCCACGGTCTTTTCAGGTGACAACTAGCATTGAAAACGTACAGACGAATCCGATCCATAAATCGCCTAAAATGTGACTTCATATAATAAGTGAGGAAGGGTGAGAACAATATAACATTTTAACATCTGTGTTGTCCTGCATCATATTTAAACTGACCAGTTGACGAATTATATGTGAAATTTCAGGATCAACGCATCCCTTTCTTAGCTTAGTCGTTTCTTTATTTTTTTCCTTTACTACTCACTAAATTATTTTCATCAGTGATCACTCATATTCACTGACTTATATCGTACCCAGTTATTTTCACTTTAAAATTTTGTGAAAGGAAAGTTGTTGTTACCTTTTGTTACAACTCATGTTGTGGACATGACGATGAAGGAGTCATGATACAACACACGGAATGCTGCTGGAAGGATTTCTCCCGTACAATGGATGAGGGGGACGAGTTAATTAGCCACTGACAGTACTCGACGAGATGAATTTTTTCAACCAATGAAGACGCAAGCAATTCATGGAGAACCAAATGTCAGATAATTCAGTTTTTCCTGACGTGCGGCAAGAAAAGTGACAAGTTTTAACGTGTACTTTGACTGAATAAATTGATGAAGACTACGAATCTCTGCAGAAATGGACAATGACTACGCGAATACTGGTTGTAAAAATGCATTTTTATTGTGTACGAAGAATTTAAAGTCGATGATTTCTTTTTATGTAGCATTAATCTTTCTTCTAATATTCTCATTTAAAACAAATATTTTTCCATTGTGTCATATTTGTTTCTTTACTTTCATTAAAACTTGTGGTTTTCCTGCTCGTGTTAACCAATCTATTTGTCAAGTTATTTATGTTTCATACCTGACCTGACAAACAGTCAGATGACAATTTATGTTCATTTAGTTTTGGAAAAAATAGTAAACGTTGTTATTTTATGTGGCAAAATTGCTGAGATCACCTCTTTCATCAAATCACAATTTATGGTGTAATGCTTAGTGATTTTTATTTTAATATTTTATTTTTCTTGTTTCTTGTATTAAGCTTAGTGATCGAGGAAATTAATTATCGCTACCGTCTTGTTTTTTGACAGGTACTAACAAGCACGGGCGTTTGTTTCGATGTGACTTCGTATAAATTGAGGAAGGGTAAGAATAATTATATATGTTTGACATCTGTGTTATCCTGCACCATATGTAATTTTCTATTCGCTAATTGTATGTGTAATTTCAGGATGAACGCATCCTTTCATCTTCTTCGTTACTTTTTTTGTTACCTTCTTCTTAAACTACTTTTTCTCACATGACTGGAAAGTGGTCATGCTACGACAATACTTTCTACTTCAGGAAAGATTTCTCCTGAAGAATGAAGGAAGGGGTACGATTTGATCTCTGCCGCTAATCAGTACACGACGGAATAATTCATGGCGAGCTAAAATGTAAGAAGATTACCCCCCAACCTTCCTGACGTTCTGGCTAGTCAGGGATACAAGTATTTACGGGTGCCTCGAACAAGTCAAATCTGGAAGAAGACTGTGGATCTCTGCCGCAATTTAACTTTTACTTCGCGTTTAATGGTTGTAAAATGAATTTTGATGTGTATTGATAATATTGAGAGTATTGTCACATTACATTATTGTTATTGCATACTAGGGCAGTTTACTAATTTTGTCGGTAGGTACTTGAATATTAAAAGAAACCGACGACACTAGTGCATAGTATTTTATGGGCGGATAACTGAATATAATATAATACGAGTAAATATAATATAATATAATACGTACAATAACACGGAATTAAAAAAAATATGGAAGAAGAAGTTCTTTTACTTTGTATTTTAAGGTGGTCACTGGGGGTCTCATCATTTTTTTAAATGTTGAATCTTTATTGATTTAATTAATTATTCTCGACACATTCTCTCACCGTACACATTAAGTACTCTCATGGTTCGACCCGATGTTCCGGTTTAATAGCTATGGTGAGCATCAGTATTTATATTTTCATTATTTATCAACTCTTCGAATATTTAAATGTAATATTTGCTATAAAGCAAATGTTACTTTTTTGTCAACTGGTAAGATTTTGATTGTAAATAATTTACTGAAATCATCTTTATACATATACTTCGTTCTGTTAGCTACTATATGTTTTAAAATTCTTAATTGTAACTGTTTAATTTTATTAATGTATGTTTTATGTCAGTCCATAGCTACTCACTCCATAACTGATAACCGAGTCGACCATAGCAAAGTCCAGCAAGTGCAGTCTAGCCTGAGAGTTGCATAACCTTAACATATAAAATGCACTTAACATGGATCTTAGTTTCTTACATATATCATCAATATGCGATTTCCAGTTAAATTTTTCATCAATAAACCTAAATATTTATATTGTTCCACTTTTTCAAATTTGTCACATTTATAATTTATTAGACTTTTGTATAACCATTCGTAATCATGTCCAACAAGATTCATTGAATTGTTTTTTCCTTAGCTTGTGGTGATCAAAAATACGTAAATATTTAGTTTTCTTTATATTTAAAATTATTCTGTTGTCATGAGACCATTTAAGGATATTAGTCAGATCATGTTGTATGTTGTATTCTATGGTTTTGGTACACCGTATTTTATATATTTTAAGGCACTTTGTTAATTTAGTAGTTTTACTGCAATCTTTCTGAATTTCAAGTACTCATGGAATCATTTGTTTACAAGTCTTCTTAATTCACTCTCTTCCATCGCTGTTAATAGCGTTTCGAGGTCCAATGCGACGACGTGTTTTTTATAATTTAAGGGTTTATTTATTTCTTTGAAAAAATTTGCAAGAGTCGTAGTACTTTTTTGTTTTTGAAAACCATATTGCATAGGTTGAATAATTTTATTTTTTTCTAAATAAATTGTCATTTTATTAACGACAACTCTTTTAATAATTTTGTTAATACTTGACAATAGTGCTATCGGTCTGTAGTCGATTGTGTCAGAACGGTCTCCATTTTTAAAAATTGGTCTTATAATTGAAATTTTTAGTGTCAGGATAAATTACCATTTCAAAACATAAGTTAATCAATTTAGCTAGTATGGGGCTAATTTTATTTTTCATTACCTTTTTGCGGCACTCATAGAATCAATACATATGATATTACCTCTTTTGGTGTTATTTTATTATTTCTCATAGATTGATCCGCTTCCGTAACATAAGTGTGCTTTTTTAAGAACTTTTCTTTGCACTTGTGTTTTATATTGTTAATTTCTCCAGAAAAGGTTACAGCAAATTTATTACATATTTTCTCAGTTTCATCACCCATATGATTAAGTATACCCATGTCCACATTTTTTTTCTCTCTCCCCAACCATTCATTTATATTCTTCCAAATTTTTTTATAATTTTCTGCATTTTCCTGAATGTTTTTTTTCGGAATTTATTTGATTAATGTCATTGTTTGTTTGATTGAATGTTTTATTTCTAAAATTACATACATAATACAATATATTATTTGGAGAGTTTTTCCATTTTCTGTATAGTTGAGTATTAGTTCTGATCATACTTTTAAGTTCCGATGTAATCCATTGGTTTTCATTTCTTATTTGGGATGAGAAGTAATCTTTATTTGCACTAATATCGACTATTTAAAAACTATCTACCAGTTTATCATACATTTCTATCGATCATATTTTATTTTTTATTTCATTCCAGTTTATTTCTAGTAGTTCTTGTATAATTTTTTTTTGTCAAAATATTCAATCTTGACTTTTTGACCATCCATAACTTGTTCTCCGCACAAGTCTATTACAACAATATAGTGATCTTTTGCTGTATTATGACAGAATGTACATTATTATGGTTTATTCGTTATATATATATGATCAATACAGAAGCACACATTTCGATTTTCTATAAACTCATCACGGGTAATGTTGTTTATTAATTGAACCATCCCATTTTCAGATAGCATGGTTTCATACATAAAAACTTGCGTGGTATTTTGTTTAACATATCCTCTGCGGTGGTGGCTCAGATCTGATCCGGGTGTTTATAAAAATATTACTTACGCGATAAATATTCAATTAATACCATTTTCCTTCTAGCTAATCTTTTATTAATTTTTTCCAAATAATTAATATTATAGGACGAGATTTAAATACCCAAAAACTGATCTAGGACAGTCATTTTTACGGGATAGCCTCTCACCGCTTGCGCCAAATCGTATATTGTCAACCTTTTGGACAGGGGATACAAAGGATCCAGCTCCACTCCAATCATTCTGCGTGCTAGTAATGCAGTTAAGTTATTTTACACATATTTATATTATATTTTCGTAGAAAGCACTCACTTTGTCGTTTAACATATTAAATTAAATAAAATAACAAAACTTTGTATGAAACCACGAAATTTATTGTATTTGTCGACCGGTTTCACTTATCTCAAGCTTCATCAGGACTGATCATAAATATAGGAAGAGTGCACTTACATATACATAAAGAGGGAGATAGAATATAAAATTACATGTGGAAGAGAGAGACAGAATACATATATTGTTAACTTGAACATCAAGATAGACAGAATATAAATTATATGCGAAAGAGAGAGACAAAATACATATATGGATAAATGGGACATTAAGGAAGAGGAAATACAGTGTGTAATGAAATCCCGAAATTCTCCTTACTCACTTAAATATTATTTTGTATTATTGTTGTTATATTATCGATTGTAACGCGGAATCTCCGCTTTTCCATGTGCGATGCTTCTGGTCGCAAGGCATCACTATAATAAATCCGTTCATTCCTCTAGGTTCTAAGTTTGATGTTTAAATAGTATAAATGGGAATTTGGGCCCCGATGGCCTTCATAACCCATGTAGACTGCTTCTACAAAACCTTAATACTAATTTGGCCAAATAATCATCTAGTGGTTAAGAATACTCCCCATGTTATATGTCCGTAGCAATTCAAGTTCTTTCAAATATCTAAAGTTTATAAATATCAAAATATTATAGCCGTTCAAATATGTACAGAGCAATTATTAAAATAAATATACCGACTATCTCATAGTATGCGATAAAATAACGGATAAACATCCGATCATGCGGTATGATACCCGAGCGCACTCGTTATAACATCAATTTTACTAGTCTTCAATTTATTACTTCAAATTCCGAAACGTCATTTGGGCGTATGTAAACAAGTGCTGAAATGTAAGAGTGTGGAAGAAATTATACATAGGTCACCAACCTTGTCGTAGACCTATCCTCGTGACTGTGTCCACCTGCCTCGCTAGGCAAGTATATTCCGTGATTATGATAATTTCTCTAGACATCAGACTGTGGCGCTTGCTTGGCTCCCCTACAAAACCCCAGATTAAGAAACCCGTTCGTCTGGTGTATATTCGCGGTAGACGACAGGTGCTTAACCCCAAGCCCTCTCACCCTCGCGTTCAAAAGATAAAGTTATGATGTTCAAAGTTTTGATTCGGCCGATGTCTCAGTGAACAATATCATTTGTTATGACTCATTCAAGATGCATGGCCAAGGTCTTTATATCTCCAATATGCTGCTGTTCAGTATCCGTAAGAAAATGGCCAATCCGTGGCCGCGTCCACCACTGAAAGTAATTAATTGTGATTGCTCGTACACCATGACAGTACGACTCTCAGGAAAATTCCCATGGTTCCTTTGGGTGCGTCTGAGAACATACGTCATATGACGGCGGTGTCTGATGGATAGTTTAGTTTATCTGCAGAATGATCCTCGGTGTCTCAAACAATGCATCTCGAATAGAGCCAGGAACAATTCAGTTAGATGTGTTAATAATGCGTAAGTCCTTGTAAAATTATGACTTTTGATATAAATCTCGCTCTCGTCCTTTCGTTAAGACACCTACGCTATGTGGTGTGAAATGACAATCTCCCGACATTTACGTTTAGAGATTCATCTCTCAAGAAGTCCGAAGAGGTACCTACAGTACGCTGAGGCGTCCTATACTCTGGGATCTGTTATGTCCACTCACATCTCGGCTAAGGTATGAAGCAACAGCATTCAATCAGTACTCTTTCGTCTTTGTGCCGATAAAGCTTATTGGATGGCTTGCTAATGCATGCGGTTCAGTCCTTACAACCGAAGTATACGATCATGACCAGCATGATTCCCGCGAGTAATGTTCAGAACGGTGTCCCTCCTCAGCAACTATAGATCACTTCGAACTTGACGAAACACTATCCCGACGTACAATTCCTCTGCATCTTACTCTGTCAGTCGCGACACTGTTGTTACTTTGATCACAGGAGAGCAAGGTTCTCGAATAATTTCAGTTTGGGGTGGTTGTTAGTACCATGTTAATAATAAAAGGCAGTATGATTTCCATACACATGCAATTGTGTGATTTCAAGGTAAATAAACACACAACCATTCTCGTATAAACTCTACAAGCCATTATTTCGGATCAAAAATATAATTTATAAAATGTGCCCTATCTTACACCATGGTGTCGGCAGCATGTACCTGAGGCCTATGATGGGACTTATGAGATTTTACTAGATTTCCGCGAATAAGTAAATACATAAATATTAACGTACATGGGTTTATGATTATTACATGGCCAGTAAGTAGTCAATAATTAGTCCTAAACGGTGAGATAAATGTAACTTAAATTTATAAGTGGGTGTTCCAAATAAAGGAAATATACCTAATATGGGGCTAATGGCTAATTTGATTATTAAGAATTGGCGTACCAATATTTTTTGCCTTTTTTTTCAAGGGCTTCTAAATTATACAACCGTAGACCAAATCCGTTATTATGAAGGATATTTACCCCTCTGATATTATCAAAAGAATGGTCTTTTTCAATATTATGGTTGGAAAATTCTGAGAAACCATTACTGTTTAAACATTTAAGATGTTCTATGACACAAATATTGAGATAACATATTTATATTGTTATTTGTCTTGACATCTTTTTGCTAGCGCCTCCAAAAAGGAACCCCAATAAAATAGAAAGTTAGTTATGTAACGCGCTGTGCCAACCTGGCTTTGTCTGGTTTCGTCCTCGTAAAAATGACAAAGATACAATTTTTTTTTGTGCAGAGTATCGCAAAGCAGTTTGTAAGACTCCTAATTATAAAACAATTTACTGCTCGGATTGTAAAGACAATCATTTTTGATCGGTTGTATCTATTCTGTGTATAAGTTTTGTTTATTTATTTTTAAAATTATGTCAGTTCCAATTCTTTTATAATTTGATTGGATTTCGTATTAAAAAAGATAATATTGTTTTTATTTTTATAAACGTGTATTTTTAAAAATTATTTTCAATATGACAATAACAAACAATTTACTGCCCGGATTGTCCTCACAAAATACAAAAAATAAAATATCTATGGTTGTTCACAACATTCATATAGGTTGTCTATTGTTTAACTTATTAAAAAAAAATGTAAATTACATTTTTGCTTTTCTTATAATATCGTTGATTGCATTTCGTATAAAAATTATGTAATTTTTTTATATTTCATTTATAATATTTTTATTTTACTTACTACTGTGTATATTTAGTTCTTATATTGTTTATTCTGTTTATAGCCAATATATTTATGTGGAAAAATAAAATTAAAAAAATTAATTTAGAGGATATAAAATGTTCATGTCACAAACCGGCAGGTAGCCGACGACGTTCCGATGGTTCAGTGGATGTTTTTACTTGGTCCGTGTCGTATTGTATTGTTTTGACTCACCGGGCAGTAAGTATTAAGTAGATCGATGTTTATATCTCCGGCGACAATAATATCCTGGCTGTAATTTTTTGTATAATTGTTGACAGTTCATTTATAAATTGGTTTTTATTTGACGTTTTTTATACGGATGATAAATTGATAATAAGTTGATTTCTTTCTTTCTAATATTTTGCTTTTCACTGTTTTTTTCTTCTTTTTTTATTTCAAAATTATATTTTTCTTTCACATAAATAATGATACCACCTCCACTTTTTTTTCCTTGTTTGAGAATACAAATTATATCATTTTTATTTTTATCATTTTATTTTAAAAAGTCTTCTTCTTCTTTGATATTTATTTCTGTTAGAACCATCACGTCTATGAATTGAATTATGTCCTTTGTGATTACCAAGAATTCATTGAAGTTTTTGAACATTGAACGTATATTCACATGGATTAAGGCAAACTTAATTTTTGTTTTTAAAAGTACATTTTTTAGCCACGTATCTGTATTTATATATTGTAGTAACTTGTAATTTGTGACTTTTTGTGCTGTATAATTTATCGTGTGTAATGTATGATATCTAAATAATTAATCCTTCCTTATATATCCATTCAGTTGCACTATGAATAATAATTGTTTCATATTGTCTTCTAAGTACGTCTTCAGTGTATACCTCGTAATATGAAGGTCCAAGAAATAGACTATTTAACGATTATACATTTATTACAATACGATACAATTTAGTAAAAGGTATTAGGTATTCTTTACTTCTAAACATTCTACCTATTTTGAACTTGCATAGCAAATTACAAAAAAAACTTTACCCGTAATTGGTCCGAAGAAATTAATATGTATTCAGCACCAAACACTTTCCTGTACCGGCCAATTTGCTAAATTTGTTTTTGGAGGAGATGGTGTTATCTTGGCACAAGAATCACATTCACTAATTAATTGCACAATATCTATGCCTATCTTTGGCCAATATACATAACCTCTAGCTAGCCCTATTGTTTTCACACATCCTAGATACGATCTATGTAATATTTATAACACATGTTTCCGTAAAACAGTTGGTATCACTAACCTATGATTCCAAAACACACTATTGCTAGACAAAACAAACATTATTGATAATTCAAAACGTTTAATCCACAAGTGCCATATCCCTTCGTCTTTATTTATACTTTATTTAAAACTGGGTTCTTGCTAAATTGATATATTATTTGATCTATATTCAAATCAATAATTTCTTTATTCTCTATTGAACAAAAAAATGACTCCAATAAATCTTACTTCTGGTTTATTAACCAGAACATTCAATAAAAAAATCACATCATTTTTTCCGAATCTATGTATTCAACTTCAAAATATAATGACGACAATGACCCATTCTGTTTCCAAAAACAGGCAATGGTTACGGCTGACAGCCTCATGTCCCCTGCACAGCGTCCTGAAGGAAGGAAGTATTTAACATGCACGGATAAATAAATTACCTACCAAAAAATAATTAAATGCTTCCATTACGAATTGTGGAATTATTATCAATGAACTGTTAGCCTTTATACAGTGGAAGATTAACTGCATCGATGAAGTAACACTTAGTCAGTTGTGTTGTGGTGGATTCACTGAAGAAGAAGTCGATTGGGTGAAAGATTTTTATATATCATCAAAGCTATGAAGGAGATGGATCCAGACACTGTACCCATTTTTGTCGCTCGCCAGCAGGAGGGATTACCATCTGTCAACATACAAAATACCAACAACTGTATAGCAAGGAGATATTCCAGCCTAGTGAGAGACGTGTCCACCCTCACGACGGAGGTATACATGTTGAGAGTCTAGCTAACTGCGCAGATATCATCACCGATGCCGACAACTTCTCTCTAGGACCCGTTAGAAGCCTAGCTAGAAGCCGTTTGCGCTGAAAATGTTTCTAAACCGATTGAGATGAATTCTCCAGGCACGTTGAAGGAGCGATCCGGCACACTGGATTACTCTAAAGCGGTAAGACATAAAAATAAACAAACAAAGGTTGTCGGTAACAATATTAGCAATACAAATAGTAACGAGGACGTTGACGCGTTATCAGCCAGCGCCGCCACGCGCTGCGGGACTGCAGCGTCCTCAGCAGGGCCGGCGCTTCGTCCAATTCCGGAGTCTCCTAAAAGAGCCGAACGTGAGGATGGCCAAAATATCCAGGGACCACCAACTCGCGTGATTCCTGAAAATTCAGGTGGTAAAAGTGAAAAAACCTCGCAGCATTCATAAAAATCAAAAAGGTTCAGCTCAGTTGACCACATTGAAAGTAGCTGAAATACAAGCATCGCGCTGTGTTTCGCTTTGATAAGGAGACATCTGTAAGAGATCTCGAGGTATACCTTGAAAGCGTCGGACACAACATGGTCAAAGTAGGAATACTCAACCAAATGAAGCCCACCGCATTCAGAAGTTTCAAAGTGTAAGGATGTGCAGAAAAGATAAAGGCACTCGCGGTGAATGATATTTGGTCCACTGGAATTGTTTTCCGAATATTTTTTGAACTGAGAAACTTGAAAAATCACAATGGCAGGAATAATTAAAATAGTTTACATTCATTGTGGATCGGTGAGTCGAACGGAAAAATTCGTACGTGACCTCTGCGAGCTGTATGCAGAAACCATGTTTTTTGAAGAAGTATGTTGAAGTTGAAACATGGCTTCTGCGGACTGACATAGATTTTATCTCGAACGTACATCCAGATTTAGCGTCGACCCGCTCATCGGCCGACCGTGCGGTGGAGTTGGGATCCTCTGGCGTCGCTCGATCAAAGCTGTCACTATACGCGCTACACACGAGAGCATTGTATAGGTATAGATGTGATCGTGGGTAATGAATCTTTATCCATATTAACAGTCTAAATGCCAACATGCGACGCGAGACATTTTGAAGAATTTACAGACTGTCTTACAAAAATTCACGCTATAGTTGAAGAGAAGGACCATGCAATCTGCGTTATTTTATGGTAATTTTAATGCGACTCTTAAATCTTTATTTGGCAACAAGTTAACGATGTATTGTTCAGAAAATAACTACATACTTGTTGACATATAAATACTTCCTATGGATAGCTATACGTATCTGAGGGACACACACGGTACCACCAGTTGGCTGGATTACTGTATTGCAACCGAAAATGTATATTCAAAGTTACTAATATCTTCATCGATAATGATATTGACTGAACGGACCATAGACCAATGTCGGTGACTACCGAGATAGGTAGTGCATCATGCGTTGCGCAGATTCCACACTGTTTACCTTCTCAGCCCGATGCATTTAGGTGGATCCCGAAAACTCAATCCCAAGTAGAAAACTATTCCGTGACAGTGGAAGTTCTACTGAAGAATATAAAACTCGAAACATTGAAACATAGCAATGAAAACAGCTGTGACAACCCTGATCTTAAATTGTATATAGAAGAGTCGTATCGATCAATTCCCGCAGCACTGCAGACGGCAGCAAAAATCAGCTTTAGCGACTGGGGTGAGGCAAGGCGGGTGCATGGCGCTAATCCTCTTCAATATGTCCATGGACGAATTGAGCGAACAATTATTTGATGCGAAAATTGGCTGCCACATGGGCGGGACAAATGTGAACCACATTATTTATGCCGATGATATACTTATAGTAACGTCATCTATAAAAAGGATAAGAAAGCTTTTACAGATATGTGAAACTTATGCCGGTGAACACAATATTTCATTCAATGCCAGAAAATCGGTCATAATGGAATTCAAATATGGAAAAGGGCCAAATAATATCCCTCCTGTGTGGCTGGACGGGACGAAATAGAGCGTTCAAAATAAGGCCAAATACCTTGGCCATATATTCAATGAAGATGGACAAGACGATGATAATATAAAACGGCAAAGGAAACAGTTAAGCGTTCGTGCAAATATGCTGTCACGGCGTTTCTCGGTATGCAGTAAGGAGGTGAAGAGCATCCTGTTTAAATCGTTCTCCCCCAGCACGTATACCTGCAAACCCTGGTTAAAATACAAGCAAGTGACGTATAACTATCTCCGAATTCAGTACAACTCGTACAGAATACTGTTTGGATTGGCGCGATATTACACCACATATACAATATTTACCAAAGACCGTATACGTGGATTCGTTCCGCTTCTGAGACATCGAGTTGCGGGCGTAAAGATGCGGCTGGAGCTCAGCACCAACTCTCTAGTGCTAGCGGCGCTCTCATGGAAAGCTGGTTCCCTGACCAGAGAATGGCAACACCTACAGAATAGCTACATATTCAATGGCCGTGACTGAAGTAGTTATATATATGTTTATATTTTTTGGGTATATATGTGTGAACTTTTTACTTTAAATTTTTTTATTTGTATTTATTAATATTTTCCTTGGTTTTCTTTTTCATAGCATTATATTTGTTTCATAACTTTAATGTATAACATAATATGTATTATCTCTATGACAAATCGGGTTAAAAAAAAATTCTGATCTCGCTGGAATAAACACATAATTATTATTATTATTATCATTAAAATTGTTGATCATCGACTGATTATTCACAACAATAATCAATTATCGACCGTAAATCTGTCTAAAAAATTCTTTTAAACCTATACATTATCGCTAAAACCTCTAGATCAATGATCGCATACTTTTTTTCTGCGTCACTTAATGTATTTTTTTCAAAACTCACTGGCTGCATGCTCTCGTTAATTTGTTTACCGAATAATGCCATACTAAACCCCTTAGGTGTCTGAATCTGAATTTAATTTCTTTAAAACCTTTTTTCCAAATACTAAAATTTTTATTCTATCTACTGCCATTTTACATTCGTTATTGAAATCCCATTCAACGCCTTTTTGCAACAATCTGTTAGTTGGATGAAAACCTTAATAACTTTTCATAATATTTTTGTAATGCTTAAATAAACCTAAAAATCATTTTAAATCTCCAACCTTCTTTGGATATATTGACTTAATACGTGTACCAACGTTGCTTTTAACCGATTTACTACCGTTTTTATCTACCACATGACCCACACGGTCAACCTTATTTGCAACTACCCCCGTAAAATCCCTTTTGATTTTATTAGAAACTACCTCCGTAAAATGCATTTTGATTTTATCAGAAACTACCTCCGGATAATCTTTTTTGATTTTATTTCGAAATTTATATGGCAGCTTATTCATATTTTATTTTTCGACAAGTGTTAATACCGTTAAAACCAATTTTAAACGTACTCATAAAACTCCTACCTACTATAGGTACTAACCCATTCCCGATTATATAAAACTTAATCTTTGATCTCTCACCGAAACTTTCAATATTCCGTGAATCTCTAAAGATTTATTGTCATACGAGACTCACCTAATATCTACTTGCTGTAACTGTAAATGTTTCAACTCCTTTTCGTAAACACTAAATGGAATCGCTTCTCCTGAATCTAGCATGCAATTTAAATTCACGTTTTCAACCTGAACTTGTAACATCACTGCTTTCATAATACTATTCACCGACGACTCATTCCGTATTTGTAACATATTCACCGATTCTTTTCTACATATTTTACGTAAGTGACCTATTTTTTATAATTAAGACATACTCCACACGCAAATCTTTTTGAACTTTTTGATTTGGTGCCTACTTGTTTTGAGTTCGATCGCGAATTTTTAAAACTCCCGTGAGATACCACATTATTTGATGTCGCTCTCGCCTAAGATTTTGTAAAATTAACCGCAAAAATCTCTTTTTTCGACGATTACGTGCGATTTTAATAGAATAACTCAATGTTTCATCACTCGATTCTAAACACAACCTTTCTTCAATTTTAATATTTCTTATCCTAGTGACAAACAAATCCTTAATGTTGTCTACCAGTCTTTTACTGAAACCACATTTACTATAATTTATTTTAATCTTAACCCACAGCATACCGTACTAGAAAAATTCCTCACGCAGCCGTGATGTCAACTCATGTTACCCAAATGGATTTTGCAATTTTTAAGCGTTTTAAATGAGAAAAAAGTGCTTTTACTAGTTTTAATGGCTGTAAGATAGTTGGTATCATATTTTTACTCCAAATATTGAGTATTTTAAGTGAAATATTGATAAATATCGCAATAAAACGAAGGATTCATCATACGCAAATAAATAACGCGGACATTAGGACCGGCGACATGTACCTTGATTGTCGCGGGGCGGGGCGCGGGGCGAGGGAATCCGATTTGTTTATACAGACATCTCGTAAATAATGTCTTGATACAAAAATCCACACAAAATACTTAGGTTGCATTGAATAAACAATACAAGCTAATGGCATAAACAATATAGTTTATTAATAAAATACAAACATTGGGAGAATAATAATATGATCCTCTCGTGTCTCCGAGCGCTCTCGGACGAATATTTGTTTATATTAAGTGATGAACAAAACAGCGGCTTCATTAAAACGCGTCATTCTTGTTATAATAACTTCTAACAATTCTGGCTCTGATTCAAATACATCAATATCATTAAAATAAACAACGAAACACGAACATAAAATTGATATTTGTTGACTTACCGAGTGTGTCATCAATGTGTATTTAGTGAGCACAATTCTTCGCCTATCCAGGGTCATAACATAATAACACAAACATAAAACTATCAAAAAACTATATGAAAAAAGAATAGAAATGTTAATAAATCACATGGTACTATTTTTACAGTTTAGGCTTATAACACTTTTTTTTTCACTTCTGAGTAGTAAGCAGACGGGTGTTTTGGACATCTCACAAAAGATTCGATTTCTTCTATTTGTAGTACAAAATTGGCAACATCCCGTTTTATGAATGTAATTAGAGGTAGTTGCCACATCTCCCGGCGATATTGAAGTTCCAGTTGGCATGGTAAGCGGCATTGTGCTACTCTAAGAGGCGAGGACAAGTAAAGGGCAATAGCATCCTGTTGCTGCCTGTGGAATCTAATTCCGCTATTTTTCCTATTTTCCACGTTAGACCTTGCCTACTCAGTACTTAAGATTCTGATAAAATCTTTTCTTCGACTTCTATTGTTCATTTTCCAATCTGGATATTTCTCGAGCCATAAAAAATATGCGTTCATGGCTGCAATATCTAATATTTCCATAAATATACGAAAGGACCATCTCCTGGTTGATCTCACACAAAAATACTCTGCTGTCATTTTGTCGCCCGTATCGACCGCTCCTTTCGTTTTATTGAAATGAATTGTTTGAAGAATTATTTTCGGTTTTTTTCATCAGAATTGGGTAAAGAGTAAAATAACTGCGTTATTTATTTTGGGGACATAGATGTACTAAAGTCATTCTATTAGTAAAGCCAAAAATGCTACTGTACCTATCTTTCAATTTATTTGCTAGGAATTCAGTTGGGATTTCTCTTTTTTTTGCGAAGTGTACCTGTGAGAGTTAAGTTTTTTGAAAACAAATGTTCTGCCAGCGGCATTGACGTAAAAGAATTATCTGTGGTCACTCCTCGGTTCGTTCCATAATACTGTTGAACCAAGTCTGTCACTACCCGATGTCCCTGGTTTTTCTCCCTCTGATTATTGGTCATTTCTGTATATATTTGCATATTTAATACGTAGGCGTTGGCCAAATCAGCAACAGTCCAAATCTTAATCCCATATTTTCCAGACTTACTTTTCATGTAAACCCGGAATGGACAATTTCCTCTAAAAGTGGCTAAACGGTCATCCACTGTTATATTTAAGCCGGGATAAAAAAGTATTTTACAGGAGTTAGTGAATTTTTCGAACACAGACTTTATGGCCTCTAATTTATTTCCAGAGTCCAGTATTCTCGCTTGCCTAGTTGACCGATTGTCAAAACGTATCGTACTAAATATGTGTATAAGCCTATTTCGAGACATTGCGGCGGTGAAGAAAGGCTGTCTAAATAGAAATTCACTGGTCCACAACTCGTTCAGTTGTAATTTTCTTCCTCGATTTCTACCCGATGCCAGCAATATTGCGATGAACGATACATCTCTTGGACAGTAATAGGACGAGTGGTTTTATTTGGATCGTCTCTTTGCAAACTGTCGCAGTGACAATTTGTCTCTAAACAAACCTTGCTTATGAATAGATAAAACATATCGCTCATATCTGTCACATTTTCACTTTCATTTCGTAATGCAGGATTTTCAATTAAAATATTATGAGCTCGACGTTTAGACAGTGGGGGTGGTTGCGAGCTCCATTCAAAGCCTGATTTTGATTTAAAAGTGAAGGTTTCACTATTATTTTTAATGCGTTCAATTTCGTCACTAATATCAATTATACAGGTGTTTTCTTGAAAATTAATAGAAGTTTCCGTGTCAAATTCACATATTTCTTCATAGTCACTTTCGATAACACTTGTATCTTCCTGAAATTCTATAAAGTCTTCGGTATCCGTAATATTATCACAATTTTCAAACTCCACATCAGAATCATAATCACTTTGTTCGGCAAGGATTTCAATTTCTTCCTCCGTTAAATGTTGTCGTGCCATGATGGATAAAAAACGCGTCAAACTATCGCCCTATGCAGTATTACTGGTAAATCGTCATCGCGCCCGGCTAGCCGAGAACAGACAACTGCTATTACACGTGTGTTGTCGCACGCTCTCATTTCAATTAATAAGTTGGAGAGAGACGCATTCATAATTATTTGCGTGTTCTTTTTGTCATCTGTGCTATTATTGTGTGCCTCTCTGTTCCATTAAAAAATGTATTTTTTATCGCGTTCGACATCAACATTTTACGTTTTTCTTCGTATTGAAACGAAAAATGTTTTTTTTAGTAAGAAAACGTATACATAATGAATTTTCGACTACTTATTTTTATGCGAAAATGATTTTTCTAGGAATAGCTTAAATATTAATTTTATATTGCTTGTAATTACGAAAATATAACCGGTTTAATGAGCTCGGTAGACCTGTGTTACTACATGGCTACGGAAGGGTTAACACGAAATCTCAAATTGATTCGTGTTGTTTTATTTTAAAAAAAATTTCACTTTGTAAAAATACCGATATTGTTTCCATGCAATATTTGTCGAGTACATCAAATAAAAATTCCAATTTTACATTCATTAATTTTTTTAGGTACACACAAATCCTGCAACAAAATGAACGTTTTTTCGGACGAGGCGGTTAGAAAAATTGCTTTTTTACTAGATTTTGTTTCCTTCTCAACATTAGCTAACAGAAACCATTCTAACTTTGCCTTAAAGACCGTCAAATCGTTGATCTCGTGGCAAAAATATGGTATTTTCCTTTCCATTGCCACATAGATAGTACCCACAGGTGAAAGACTGAATAAATACTTAGTTTAGCTCCTGCCATCAGGATCCTTTCAGCCTGGGTCTGTTGTAATTGGTCCCCTCAGCCTCGGCTCCTAGAAGTCGTCCCCGCGCCTTACTTGGTCCGCTAATCTGGTCCCCCGGTTGCCTCGATCCGTAGAAGCCCGCCTTGCGCCTTCCTTCTGACTGCACTCCTTAAGCCTTCTCGCCGCCGGTCCTCTTCATCCAAAAAGCCTCAGCTGCTGGAAGTTTGCCAACAATCATTGATCTTCTTTGCTTTTCTCTTGATCCGTCGCTTGTCTCCAATTTGTTTCTTCGTGAAACTATTTTAATCCAATGGTTCCTTATTTCCTTGATGCTCGTTATCAAGAAAATCTTAAACCGACTGCGCCAATGTTACGTACTTGTTTTCTAAGTACGTCTTCAGTGTACACCTTGTTCCGTACAGGAAACAAGAAGGTAGATTTATAAGGTGTGATTCGCTGGTTTGCTCTGGTGGCTCGGACGTCGATATCTGCAGCGGCATGCAATGGTCCAGGGGGGTCCAAATCGTTGTCCAGTGTAGCAGCCAAGTCGAAGAAAATTCTAGGTTGTATGTCGTAGCCAAAAGTCGAGGATCCAGAAAGTCCAGTGTGATAGCAGGGTCAAAGCGGAGATAAATAAAAACACGATTTTTCCTTGAAGAGTCCAGCGGTGCGAGATGAGAATGGAAGGGAATGATTTCTGCAGCCACTGGACCATTATTTATTTTACATGTAAACATCTCGGGAGCGTGAGGCCCCCCGTTGGGCCGGGATCCAGTCGGGTGGCGCGGCCAGTCCCCGCGCCACCCCGACTCGGTCCAACGCCGCCACCTCCTGGCGGCCAGACTCCAAAACTCGAGTCATTTTTTCCGCCGTCCCGTCCGAGGCGGCAGATTTCTTTTTTCTCCGTAAAAATGTCTCTAATATATTTACTTCTAATCTTTCAGGCATCGCGAGTATTTTATTTTACAGATCTGAATTCTCCTTGCGATGCCTGCTAGATCTCACCTGGGGCGATGGCCCGGGGAATTAATTATTGCACCTTAAACTCAAAAAATCAATTTTAATTTAATGATTTTTAAGATGCATAATATTATCTCCGGGCGATCGCCCCTTCCACATCATAGCATTTTTTACAGCGAGTTATCAATCTTCTTGGTCACAAATTAAATAATTTGGAATTGTTCGAGATAAATAAAACGTGTAAAACTAATCAAAAAATTATAAACAACCAACCAAATTTAACTACGAGTCCCATTCTAAATTTTTTTCCTAAAAATTATTCCAGTAAATTTGTATTAAGTAATGATTTGAATTAGGTACTAAAAAAAATAATATTTTTTTTTAAAAATAGATTGTGACAAAGAAACAATAATATATGTTTTAGTTAGTTATGACATCCTGAAGAAGAAAATGGTATTTTTCGAAACCGGTAGATGTATTTAAACTCAATTTAGTGGTTAATCAAACAAAGATAATAAATAAAAATATGAATTTTAACCACAAAGATAATATTGCTAATTTTAAAAGTATATTTTCCTTCATTATCAATAATTTTTTGCCATCTTAAGGTAATTGTTTATTCCAATATGTGTAAAAGGTCTCTGGTTTTGATGCAAAAAATCATTATTTTTGACATCATCATTGGGAAATATCTAGCTAGTGAGGGGGATGAGACAGTAGCTCCTAATTATCCTTATTTTTTGTAATGTTTGTGTCTAGCGTTATTGTGGTGGAGCAATACTCTTTTGATATTCACTTGTTTTAATCAATGCTGAGTATAACCGTGAAAGCTGTTGACGTCTGCATTCATTGTTTGATTCGGAAGTTCATTCTCAAATTTAATGGAATGTATTAACCGGTGCTATATAATATACCGTTTGTATTGTTTATCAATATTCATTTTCCAAGGGCTCTTTTTACGTCCGATATTTACAAAAACCAACGACATACCGACCACTTGAGTGTACAAATCGACACAGGGTTTAATTCGTATATAAATGTGCCATAGCAAAACATACACATGACAAATGCGTACGAACTTATGGATTGACCAAAGAGATTATATTCATTAGTGATAAAATCTGCTCTTCTACATAATACAATGTTAAAGCCTAGTCTTGCAATATGTGGGAAACGGCATTTAGATTTTTCCGTAATGATCAACAATTCTCAAAAATAGCCGAACGTAACGGGCGTTACTTACAATAGCACCGAGTCAATTTTCACATTAATTTTGTTTATTAATAAGGTTCATATTTCTATCGTGTTTTGATTGTTTCAAAATTTTGCGCTGTCATTCTTTGAGATGTCGGTTGAGAATCGTTTTAAAATGGTCAAAAATAATTTGACGTTAAAACTCGTTATATATATTTATTTTCTGAATTTATAGGTTTAATGAATACGACCGAGTGTGTAGGGACTCGTTACTAAATTAAACAGGATTAGATTTGCCGGGTGGTGTAGTGGGTAGTCAAGGAAATGTTTTAATGTTTCCTAAATTTTCCTAATGTTTCCTTAATCTAATTTTCAATGTTAATATTATAAAGTAAGATATTACAGAACAACATAACACAACACACGTGTCTTACACACGAATTTTAAGAAAACTTTTCCATCATATACTAATAGTATTATAACACATTGTGTAGTCCATTCACATTAGCCAACAAAAAAACTGGCTGTGCGGAAAAAGTTTGAGCCAGTTGGTTTTATGTATATTTCGTTATTTTATCATTTTAAATAACATACTAAAAGATCCCGTCGATATTTTATGCGCTTCAAACGTTATACGGTGTCAAAAACCACATTTTTTTGTAAATATCTCGCTTTCTATTGGTCGACCGTTGTAAGAGCAAAATGGTCGCCGCTCAATCTTCAAATCACCGATCTGTCTTCTACTCTCTATATATAATCTCTTTGGGATTGACCTACTAAATGTGGCGAAATAAATAAAATAATTTCATGTCGAGCAATTCTGATTGGAATTGTTATGAGAAATCCGGCTAACAAGACCTACTTATCCTTTCATCGTCATTCCTAAAGATGAGATACGTTACCTACCGAAACGCCTAAGAGAAGTCTACCTAAGTCTACTAGGTACCCAAATTCAGAGACGAGCGTCATGTTACACATCGGTGACATTGTACGCATACAACATTAGTGAAGACTAATTAAAAATACAAATATTTAATAGTATAATATTTAATAATTTGAGTATAAGAGCACAATCGGGCTTATTACAATATAAATTTCAAAACCAACTAAATAATATTATATTTTGCAATAAAACCTTATTGAAAGTAATGTACATAAAAAAAATAGACGTGGGTACAGTCAGAAGTGTGTCATGTCGAACATGTATTATTTGAAGATCGGTTGTAACATTTTCACGAAGTGTTTAATCCCTCACCTCGAGGGCATCGCTAATGGGAGGCGTTATTTGTCTGGAAACACGCGAACATTCCATTACACTAATGTCGGGCCGCTCTTCGCAGCCGGGGTAACACTGGCATGACACTGACACTGACACTGACACTGAGACTGACCCGGTGCTGGTGTTGATAACGTCGTAGTTAGATATATACATATCATGTATATTATATTATGTTACAGGCACAAGTACAATTACAAATACAACCGCAAAAGAAAAATAATAGTATCTCCAAATTGAACGACTTTGGAAGAAAGTATCGAGTATCGCAAGAAAGTATTCCACGGGCATCCGGGCCATATGTCGGGGAGAAGGGAGAATTGGGGAAGTACTCCGACAGATGGAATATTCTCCGTGCTGCGGAGACCAGATCTGAGGCGGGATGTGACCGTAGAGACTTTTATTGCCCACCCTGTAGTCCCGGTTTTACGTCTGTTTAATACAACTTTATGTCCTCCCAGTTGGCCGCACATGGCGCCGTGTAAACACCAATATCATATTTATATGGCATTTTCTCCCACTGGGAATAATACAAGCGGAAGAAATGCTATAAATTTATTGAATGGTCAAATTCCTTCACTATCCGTTCAGCGAAGTTTTTACCGAGATCTCTAGAATAAATTGAGCTTAATTAATTTCACAAATTGTTATTATGGACTCTATCTTGTAATCGAGCTTAATGAATTACTTGACTGGGTCCGAGACTGAGTCCGAGAGATTTAAAATACTATTATTTATTTTGTAGCTCGACTGACATACACTTTCTGGATAGTCCCTTGTGCACTGCCAAGCGCCGGTGGAGGGTTTCTTCACTCACGGTGGAGATTCACGATAAGCATTACTCGGGGAAAATATGATTTGGTACATTCTGTCAGTATTACTGATTAAACGCATAATAACGCTAATAATACATAATACACCGCCCAAACTGTCGGTGTGACGGTGTTTGTTAATAGTTTTGAAATGGAACACCTTTCGCGATCTTCAGCAGAGTTGCCTCTTCATGTCAGATGAAATATTTTTGATGTCAATATACGATGTGTCGAAAGATTAGATCGAGAACAAGTTCGCTAGCAGATAAGCCGCTAGTGGCCAATAGTGCGCAGCCAATGTCTCATCGGCTGTCGTCGATTGCTTGCTGCTTGCTGCTGAGGCTCTACGGGTGGCTAGTGGCCGCTTTGCCACCGATAATGGTCGCCACGCGTCACGGATTACTTACTTGGTGACAGCCGATGTTACGGGTGGCTATTGTATCTGCTTCGCTGTCAGCAGTCAGACTGCGCACTCAGGGTTTCATTATAATCTATATTTCAATGAAAGAGTTTTCCCCAAAATAAATCACCGATAGACAATAAAATACACACAAATGCTGTTTGAAATCGGATGAATAACATAATCAAAAATTGTTATTTTGACATTTCGGAATGGTATACCTAAGACAGTATTGATAAGAAATGATGACAGATGTCATGTATGTTTTTTCTTACTCGTAATAAAGACAATGTACACTTAATTTCAAATTGAATATATATTTACGTACTGTTATTGAATATATAAAAGAGTAAACATTGAAGTAATCTGAACCTAGAGATATTAAAAACACGTTATTTTGTGCCATGATCATATCTCACAGACCTGACCTAATTTTTTTCCCATTGATATATTTTATTTATATAAAAAAAAGTTTAACCATGTAAAAGGTAATCCTTGCCGTAAAACTGCCATGCAGTTTGGTAAAAAACAAAATTAAAATTAATATACGAGTATATATAATAAAGAAGAAATAATATTTTTTAAAAAATCAAGCACTAAACAGCCATAATGACACTAAAGCCAACACCGAAGCCGGTATCCAGAAAGTCACAGACGTAGACGGTTGTGATGAATCTGGTATTTCCCCTACTTATCTTAAATATGGTTTTAATATTATTAATTAATAATTGATTGTGATTACGCCAGTGTGAAGATTCCGTAATTTCCAAGTCCTACATGTCCTATATTTATCCAAGACGGTACGTATAATTGTTAGGCAGTATTTTATCAAATTATTTCTATACGACTGTAGGGCGCGTTGCCCCTGTATTAAATTATTAATTACTCCTGGTCCTCGGCACCAGTGTAAAGTGTCCGATACTTTCCCTGCTTAAATTATATATTATTTTGTTCCCTCATGTTTGTAACGTGAAATCTCCGATTTCCAATATGCAATGTTCCTGGTCACAAAGCACCACTGTGAGGAGTCCGTAAATTCTTCCTTATATGTATTATTCAGAGCTGGAATGTAAGAGTGTGGAAGAAATTATACATAGGTCACCAACTTTGTCGTAGACCTGTCTTCGTTACTGTGGCCGCTTCGTGGCATCACCTAGCTGTTCAAAGAGTATATGGGCGTGTGAAATGACATGCGACATGCTAAGTCTGTGTTTGCTTCACTAAGCAAACATGTTCCGTGATTATGATAAGTTCGACAGACATCAGGTTTGCGTACGCTCAAGCACCTCTGTCTCCAAATCAATCAAATTCTTGACCCCTAAGCCCTGCACCCATGCGTTCAAAGAGTTAATGATGATGGTTCAATGTTTTGATTCGATCGATGTCGTAACAAACAGTATCATTTTTCAGGACTCGTTCAAGATGCATGGCCAAGGTACTTGTATCTCCAACACGCTGGTGTTCAGTATCGATAGGGAACTTGCAATCCTTTGCCGCGTCCATTACTGAAAGTAATTAATTGTGATTGCTTGTAAACCATGACAGTACGACTCTCAAAAAAATTGACGTGATTCCTCTGGGCGCGTCTGAGAATATACGTCATGTGACAGCAGTGTCTGAAGAATAGTTTTGTTTATCTGCAAGACGTGTCGGCGTAATTGCAGATCGTTTTAGGAACACTGTCTCTGGGTATTAACCTCTAGAGATTCTACTATCATTCTCCTCATACAATTGAAGTACAAGTACCACAGTGACCACACAGGAACCTCGTCGATGCAAGCCAGTGCGGAATAAACTGTTTAAGCCTGGTTATATATCGGAAAAAAGCTTATGAACGGTAAACATACGTCGGGTTAGCCTGTAGCCTTGTGCACCCTTTGTAATCCTTTAATTTTGGCTATCACTACCAAACCAATATAACCGTAGCTAGCCGTCCACACTTCACGCCACCGAATGACTCTGTTCAGCCTCCAAAAGCATATTTCTCTTCCAATCAAATCATCTTAGGAAAATAACAATACACATAGGCGATAAAAGGTAGTAGAATGAAACGTCTGTACAAGAATAATTGTATAAATAATGTATGAATAAATATAGTCTCACTTGTGAGATGTGTCGTAAAGTAAAATGTTCTACAATGGTAGTGAGTTATAAGCACAATGTCAATAATAAAGGTCAGTATGATTTCCATACGCATGCAATCGTGCGTTTTCAAAGTAAATAAATACACAACCATTCTCTAAAACTCTATCATTTCGACCTGCTAGCCATTACTTCGGATCAAAAATGTAATTTATAAAATGTGTTCTGTCTCTTACCTGGTGCCGGCAGCGTGTGCCAGAGGCATATAATGGGATTTGTGAGATTTCACTAGATTTCCGCGGATAAGTAAACACATAAATAATTACGTACATAGGCACATGATTATTTACATGGCCAATAAGTTGTTAATAATTAGTCCTAAACGATGAGTTAAATGTAATCAAACAAACTTATAGGTGTGTGCCTCAAATTAATAAAACAGGGCTGTAATTAATTAAAGTCAAATTTAAAGTAGTCTAGCGGCTACGCCAATCCCTTTTTATGAATGAGTAATTACACGATGTTCAGAATTACACTGCAGTATTCGTTAGTGGTTTTAATTATGTATATAATAATAAAAAATGTGACTAACTACAGACCGATAACAAAACTATAAATATTCAGCAAAACATTTGAAAAAATATTTTATAGCCAAGTTTTTAGTACCAGTAAGCTGCATGTAAACCCGCAAAAACATGCATTTTTTACAGGGCGTTCCACCGTTACTAATTGGTCCACCTTTACCCACTGTGCGCTCTCCGCAATGGATCAACGGGCGCAAACCGATGCAATTTACACAGATTACAGTAAAGTCTTTGGATAAGGTCGACCATCAAATATTAATTGACAAGTTGATAAAAATAGGAATCCATAGAGACCTGTTAAGATGGCCTATCTCCTACATCAGTAACAGAAACCAAGCGGTGGTCATCGGCGGTTTTAAATCAGATCGGGCGCGCGTCTCTTCCGGAGTTCCTCGAGGGAGTTCGCTAGGCCCACTACTATTCACAATCTATATTAATGATAACACACATGCTTTCAATTTGCCAACTTTATTCTTATGATGATAATATGAAGATCTTTGTCAAAGTGAGCCCCTAAATGCCTGCCATAAAATGCAAAATGATATCACCCGCGTTGCAGCCTACTGTAAGGTGAACAAACTACTTCTAAATGCTAAAAAGTGTTTTCAAATAACATTCTCAAGAAAATTTAACAATATTAATTTTACTTTTACAATGGACAGCACTCAGCTAGAAAATAAAAGTGACGTTAAAGACCTAGGAATAATCCTCGATAGCAAATTTATTTGAAAAAATCACATTGACCAAATTACCTTCAAGGCTTATACATACTGATTCAAAATACTGTATTACGCATTCGTTCGTAGTCACTTAGAGAACGCTTCTCAAATCTGGAACATATATTGCGCGATTAGAACGAATACAAAATAGGTTTATTCGACATCTGAATGTAAGATCTAATCTATCATTCAACTCCTATTTAGATGCAACAAACTTCCACAGTATGAAAACCCTAGAACATGTGCTGACAAAATACTTCTCTTCTACTACTGCAAGGCCATATTGATTGTCCCAGCCAATTAGAATTAATATCTCTCCATGTACCATCTAGATCGACCCGGCAATTTGCACTCTTCCACATTCCCAGAAGTGGAACATCTTACAAACAAAATTCACTCACTCATCAAATACCATAATGAGAAATTTACAGAAATTGACTTTTTTAACATTAGCCTTACTACGCTCAAAGGGTTCTTCTTATGAACCACCACAATCTCAATTTTGGCCATTTATTTTGCAGCAACAATAGTTGCAACCTCCCCACCCTTCTCTCTCTTTTTTTATTTTCATTAATATTCTGCATCTAAACGTACTAATATATCTTATAATATGTAATATTTATATTATAATATAAAAATGCAAAAATAAACTTAGTGTTTTGGCGGATCTGGAGCACAGCGTCTTTTTTAAATCTAGGCAGCCCTCTGGGATTCGGCCTCGGCGTCACAACACTCGAGAATTTAAATTAGAACACGACCCCCGCGAATCCGGAAACGCTCTCAACTTCACTTTTTAATCGACCACTGCGTAAATCTTGAAAGAAAATCAGATTTCGTACCCCAAACAGCGCTACGTATATGTATCTTTTCCCGGTTCTAAATCGACTCCCCTGTAGCTCTCCTAGCCCTCCCGAACCCGACTGTCTGGAGAAGCGTTCACAACCCCCCTCCTGTCATTTCATCTCCTAACCGACCGCCTAGAATAGAAGTTTATTATATGTGGATTATCACACGGTGAAGCGTAATATTATTATGGATTAATTACCCACGAGAAATAACTAACAGATGAATCATGATTTGAATAAAACAATATGCAAATTTTTGTGGTAGTTATGAAGCCTCGTCACAAATCTCAACTGAGATTAAATAGATTCTTCTGAACGATTGTTTTTATCAAGTTTAAAACAACATCAAAATAATGCAATCTAATGTATGAATAAATAATATGATGCGAAATTAGTATTAGCTGAGATCCCGTTGTAACAAATATGGCACAAAATGTTTAGCCAGACATCCGGACTGCTCAAAGTATTATAATTAGAAACAATGACGAGTTAATAGCGGACCCCGCGGTCAATGCCGTGGGCAATAGCTGTGTACGGGGATTCACACGATTGACTTCAGGAAACTTTAATTACTAATATGAAACCACTTCCTCGGGTTTGGAAAGGATAGTTGCAATGCTCTTGAAAGAGAACAGATGATAACGGTTAGTTCTAATAAATGTTTTCAAGCTAATTCTCTGTTTTTTTGGCAGGACAGAATAGACAAACATTTAACAAAATTTCGAGTCAAAATACTTCATCACAGTTCTTGATAGTGTTTAGTACACGTTCATTGTATAAGTTGGTTAAAAGGTTATTACACTGTGGTTGACAACTTCAGCTGCAATCTTTTTATAATAAATTGTTATCTACTTTTGATGGCCGACGTTGGCTGTGCAGTGCCACCATAGTCGCCCGCAGGACCTAGCAGCGAGCCATGAACGACAGCCGATTGCTTTCTGCCATTGAATTGTTAAATATTACAAAAACAACTTCGATTTTTGTGTGGAAACATATCGAACGTAATAGGGAGTTAGTTAACAATTTTGTTTTCTCGTGTAATATCTCCAGACGATCTACAATATATTGTAATTTTGGTGAAATACCTATATTTACTAACAATTTGTGGGATTCATTAGATAATAGTTTTCACATTAGACAATTTTCATATATCTTTCTAAATCGTTTTAAAATATGTTTTAGACTAAAGTCTAAAATACCAATAATAATTAAGAACTTATTTATTAATTTTATATATTTTAATCTTTTGTTTGATTTAAGCAGTAAAGAAAATATTGAAGTTATTTTGTTACGACAAACAGAAAATGAAAATTTAAAGAATTATTTTTTCTTGTAATCTTTACGGTTAGTATTGTTAAGTTTTCCAATAATTAGATTGTTAACGGGTGCTGCTACAATTACGGAGAAAGCACCCGGATAGAAGCTACTAACAGGTTTGTGTTTAATGCTGTGTATAATATTTATCGTTAAATAAAGATATACATATTTCTATTATATTAAGATATCTAAATATCCATTATTATACAAGGTTGCATAATAGATTATATGCTATTTGAAAACATGATTCCAAATATAATTGTACAATAAAAACTAATCTATATTTTTAAGGAGAACACATTCTTATTGTGAAGTTGTAATTATTCAGAACATAGGTCTGTGATATATAATATATACATATAAAATCAATTTAAATTAAAACAATGTAGATGGCTTTCAAATAATGGAACGACAGATGTATTAATTTGAAAAAGTGTAACATATAGGTTCAAAAATTTGTCATGAAAATACTGGCGCTATAACACAATTGGTAGTGTACTTCCCCAGATTCGAAATAGAGATCCAGGTTTGAATCCCGGTAGCGCAAAAACAATATTTTTCGACAAAATTGATTTTATATGTATATATTTATAATCAATACATTAAATTAGTATTTTAATCTATATTTGTTTACGCGTTTTTATACTTCGATAGGTAGGCCTGGTATAAAACTTGAGTATGTGCATTTTATTTGATATAAACATGAGCGAATCTGCTACTGGTGAGAAACAATTTCGGAATCGGACGGGTATATTTTACGGCGGTGATATAAGCACATTTTTTCAATTATTTTTCGATTATTAGTTATATAAAGTTTCGGAGGCTGATCAACAGAGTTTGAAGATTCAAGAGTGCAAGAAGAGCGAACATCGGCGTCTAACAACCCAGTTTCATAAAAGTTGGTGTATTTTAATTTGTATGGATTGAATTAATATATTCAACAATACCAATAGAAAACTCAGGACTAGCTATCGAAAGGTAATTACGGCAGCAATATTCATAATATAAAATGCAAAAATGATGCAATTAAGATATATTTATTATAATATTAGTACATACGAGTAACAGCGACTACAACCGTTGTTACTTTTTTTCTCTAAAATTTAGTAATATTCCGGTTGTTGTCAGACCAGTGCTTACAGATACGTCCGAAACATAAATAGGTACTGTTACGAACATGTATAATCGAGAATCCATCTACCTACAAACAAACAAGTACATAAGGCCCCATATATGATATTTCTTATGTGCCGTATTTAACAGCAAAAAAGATCAGATGCTACCAAATGATCCGACCAGTTCCTACATTATTTAATATATAGAAATATGTGTAGGTACTTATTTATATACGTCCACCATATCATGTGAATGGTACGTAGACAAGGATAATAACCTGGCTTTACAAGACGCCCGTAAATATTTCCGTAGCAGTTATCTTGATAAATAAATAAACATAGTGCGATACAACTCGAGTTGTTATTTTATTGTATTGTTATTGTTATTGAAAAACCAGCACCTGAGAAATAATAACAAGAAAAGGAAAAACAGTCTTTATTCTGTACCTAATAGGTACTAACTGAGAACAATAAGTGTGCACTGAAAGAAAAAAAAATTAAAATGATGTAAACTTTTCAAGGTTTGTTCAAATATGAAGACTTTTGTGGTTCGGCCATGTAAAGAGGATTACCGAAGTCATTGCTGAATACAAAACCAATAAGACCAAAGTTATGGTGGTGTGACAACATTTTCAAAGTGATGATGATGATGTACATGTGAATTTTTTAAGTTAGTTTGTATATAAATACGTGGTAAATAATAGAATTATCGGACGTCGATAAATAGATATCGAAAATAATTAAACGATACAGTGTATATTACTTGATAAATATAAATTTGAATAGAGGTGTTCTCACATCTCGTTCGTTCTCCTCAATTGTCAAATTTTTACTTTTATTTGTATTTTTAACAGTGCTTCTAATTTCTTAACCACAAAAAATTTATTTTGTTACATCTCACTATTAATTCTCCTATATGTCTTAAAATACGTTTACTTGCGTATTTTTATGTAATTTTAAACTACCTGTCAGTGTCAATAACAACCTGTTGATAATTTATATTTAAAAAAAAAATACAAAATAAAATAAATAGACTCTTTTATTTTTACATTTACTTAAGGTTGGTTCTCTTCATATGAAAGCACCGGGGCGGTCTATTCAGCTTTTTTTCGTGGTTATTCAGTTCTCGACGTTTGACCACCGGGGTGCTCGAGGACTTCCTGTTTGCCTTCTGATAACATTTATTTTTAATGAGTTTTGACGACTTTGTTAGTTATCTGATCTCCTCATTAGATGACCATATCATTTCAGCCCGGATGGATGTAACCTTAAAACTTCCATCAAAGTTCAATAACACTACGATTATAACACATTTTATCTCACATTTAAATCTTCACATTTAGTCTTCCACATTGCAACACCAATGCCAAACAAAACTCATTTTTTTACCGAGCACCCCTTTATTACAATTCACACCTAAACGAACTAGACATATTCAATACATCAGTTACCTCAATTAAATCTAAATTCAATACTTAAACTTTTAAGGCTTTTATTTTTCTTTTTATTTTTGTTACTCAGATTTTATTTCCTATGCCATTTTCCTTTTCCTCTTCCCTCGAATATTTTCTTACTTTATTTTTTATAACTTTTTTCTCTATGTAAAATTTTTTTTTATTCTTAACTTTTTTTCTGCTTTATAGTCGTTCTTAAATTTTAAATTGTACTCACTGTATAAGGTATTTTATATCATCTGAGAAAAACATGTAACTGGTTCAATTATTGTTTAGCGTTTATTTTAATTCTCGTATTTACTGATAAACTGTATGCTTTCAGAATAAAATAAAAATGATTAGAAGCTTAATAGATTAAACGAAAGAACTGCCTTATACAGAAAAAATATACATGTTATTGAAGATATACAGAAATTATCTGACAATTGAATGCCGATACTGATGATTTAGTTATTACGAATCGATTTAAATAAAGAATGATCGACCACACTGCCACCCTGAAAAAGGAGGTGGAAAAATTTGAACTGTATGTAAACGCCTCAAAAACGAAGTACACGGTCAGTACACGGGAATAAAGGGCATCCCAAGATGTGCGCGTAGACCATCACGTATTCATCATAGGGGTTGATGATTTTACATATCTGGGCTCTAATTTGAACACGATAAATAGGACAACAGATGGATTGGAGGTCCGACACCCAGCTGCAAATAGGATCTGCTGTTCGACTGCTGGGGTCGATAATACTGAGTCACCGAAGCAAACTACTATTACAGCATATAAAACTATAATTAAATCAGTGGTCGCTTATAGTTGCAAAACTTGGTGCCTAACTCAAAATTTCAGTTTTTGAGCGAAAAAAATTAAGAAAAATGTCATTACATTATAAAATGAAACTTACAGAATAAATATGAATCATGAGCTTGAAAATGAAATTGAACATGATACAATTGTAAGATTCTGTAGGTACCGTGTTGAAAGAATGCCAGATGACAGGAAGGAGGCAGGCCAGATTGTTTAATAGCGCAGGCAAGAAAGAGAGATAGCAAGAGCAGATACAGATGGAATCCTGTTTGAATATGGTGGGTAAATGACTGTGTGATGATAGGAAAGATTTGTTGTAAGTTTACTCTCGAAAAAGCTGCCAACTTTTTTGTTATTTTTAAAAAGGAAATGCCGTGTGAAAGAAAAAGAGAGAGAATGATGGATCCGCTTCAAATCTGGTTAGACCCGCGAGACAAAACCCGCTGTCTAATTAAATTAGCCGATGAGTAATGAGTGAAGAAAACCAAATCAATTTTCTGTCCGCTTATCACACGGCGCCACAGAGCGAATACATGTTCAAGCTCCGATGAATGCTGATAGGTGGACTCGTATCGGGACCAGAGTCCACACGGACCGCGGTCGGTTCATACAGCCGAGCGAGTGTTTACCTATCCTGAAGGATTATCGTGACCTAACATTATCATTTGTTGTGCGCCCGTCCGCCCGTCCGCCCGTCCGCCCGTCCGTCCGCCCACACCGGCGGGGACAAACTCACCGCTGTGTTCAACGGCCGCGGTAGCTGCCGAGCGATCAGAACATTTTTTTAGGAAGTATAGAATCATTTTTTGAACTAAATCAATTCACCGCGTTCTATACATGCTGATGTCAATATACCGCATTCCTTTAATATCAATAAATTGTATCATAGTTTAGTTTAGTGATTTGTATGCATTCATATAATATATTAATTAACCAAAGTGACTGGCTCGTTCCATAAAACATCCAATGTCGAAGGGATATCCGAATAATGATAAAAGAAAACGAACGGAACACCTCAATACATATCTGAAATACAAAAACATATCGGTAGGTAGACAAGATTTCCAGTGGTGATAGAAAAGACGAGGATATTGGGCCACCACCGCGGCGCCACGAAGATGGGATAAGTGGTCCCAATGTGAAGGATCCGGCCGTCTGCTGCTCGCCGCATTGTGAGAGGTGGACCTTCATCTTTCCAATAGTGAGGAGGTAGACCATTTATCGGTGAGTTCTTAATACCAGGATTGAATTCTTACACGCAAACTATTAGATTCCATTGTCTCCTTTACTTGCGGAAATTTATAGGTGATCAAAATTTAGAGAGCATTGAAAAAGATTTTACTTTGTCAAAGATTTCTATTCAAAAATAGTAAGTACAAATTCATTATTTTTTAACGATAGAATAACAACGGAAATGGGTTCAATAATGTTTCCTACAAAACAATGACTCCCTATTGCGGAAGAGTATAAGAAAGTAACATTCCACATTTGTTCACTTGGAAAATAATGTTAATATTACATATCATCATATTATTGATCAAACTATCATTGATCGATATGATTTTAAAGGAATATAAATTTACAATTCAATAAACTTATTCCAAACATAATGAATTTCATTTTTATAAATTAAGTTATTTAATCGTAATTTCATAGTTATAATGAAATTCAATAGAAAGTAACAAAATTTCCTAGACTTGAATGTTAATCGGATGAGGAAGGTTTGCGACAACAATAAACTCAAATTGAACGAAAATGATTTCATAACCTTGAAATTTGCGACATGAGGAACCTTTTCTACAGACAAGTCGCCAAATAGAAAGACTGATCCTCCTGACGTTCGCGCATAGTTAGGGATACCATACTAGAAATGTGGCTACTTTTGTAATGTTATAATATATAAATAAAACCAACGTTTATGCGAATGTGTTACCACGGCGTTTCTACTGAAGCAATAAGGAGGTAAAGAGTATTCTTGTCCTTCAGTATATCGGTCTTCGCCAGCCGGGACACCTGCGAGCTCTAGTCGAACTACAAGCACGCGGCGTATAACCATCTACAAATTCAATTTAACAATTCATACAGAGTGCTGTTTGGGTTGGCGTATTATTGTAGCGCATCTACAATTGAGACTGGCGTAAAGCTGCGGCTGAAGCTCAGCACTGCAGAGTAGCTACAGATATAATAATAGTCGTAACTAAAATGTATTATTTGTGTTATTCTTCCTCTTCGTTTTATTTTTTACGTGAGTATTATTTCGTAACTTGTACGGTCAATAGGGGCTGGAATCTACATTTGTATTATTATTATTATAAACAGTGAGCATTGTTGAAGAAAATTCCTGTACACGTACACGAAAACACCTAGAAGCGATTGCACATCTGGTTCTGAACCCATTATTATTATTACTATCTTATAGCTCCTATAAACTGAATCACACTTCGTTTTTAAAATGCGCTTACATTCGTATCGAAAGATTATTCTACTTTCAGATCATCCTCATAACGGGCAGACGCCCTTCGCACAATAATAATTTACAAAATAATGAAAATTTTACAACGGCATCTTATCAGCATGATGGCTGTGTGTTCATCAACATTTATGATTCAATTTTCCTTTATGGAGCGGGGCCGGCGGCGGGCGGGGCGGGCGGGGCGGCGGGCGGAGGGCGGGCGGGCGGGGGCGACGCCGACGGCCGACGGCAGTAGCCCGCCGCGCGCCGCCGACGCTCGCCGTGCTACCCGCCGGGTGGAGCGAGACTCGCGATCGTGCCGATTATTAATTAAACGCAAAGTGGGCGTGCGACTCGCGTCGTGTTGTGGCCAAGTTGCACGAGTACTCGCCGAGGTTCCGCTCGACTCCGCTCGATGCTCGCTCACGATTTCTAAACAAAAAGTGTTCCTATCGGATTACTCTATTTATTGTGGTTTAAAATAACTTTTTTTTTAATTAACGCCGCGTACATTATATAAGAAACTCGATAATACAGACAACTTTTTAAAGTTTTCATAATATTTCGCGGATAATAAAACAAGTGCCGGCGAACGCCCGGGTACCGGAGAGTGCACCCGGCGCTCCTGACCGATCTGGCAGATAAACATTATTGCACTCTATGTACGAGTGAAATTCTTTTCCTCGGGATCGCAAAGTGCAATATGCCCACGCGTCCAATATGCACACCGCAGGCAGCCGCGGGGTGGTGTTTAAACGTGTGAAAGTTCTAAATCTACCGAAACACCCGACTGATTATTATGCCATCGTTTTGTGAACGGCACGGAACAATTTTCAGGTGATTTCTCACGTGCAACAGATTTGACATAATGCTAAATACGTACAGGTGTGCCGAGGTTCGTGCAGTTCGGAAGAGCGCGCGTGACCGAAGTGCCCGATTACTGCCAGTTTTCCTTCTAGACTAGTCTCTACCGCTATTATCGTTCAAATCTTTATAAATCTAATAGCTTTCGATAAATTTTCACAATCAATCTTTTAAATCGACGGTCAAAATTAAAATTGCGGGCCGCAGCCCCCGCGCAGCTCGCACTTAGGGGGGTCGTTGATCTAAATATAAACTAAATTAAACTTCTGACGTATTCAAATATGTCCGACACCTTTCTTCGCTGTGATCCAATTTTAAAAAGCGGGTAACATACAAATACAGTCAGTTTTATAAACTACAAATAAAGTTTGCGGTAAGACATTCATTGTATTATAAACACTTTTTAAAAATAAAATACCATTATGTACTGTACCACACTTCCACTAGTATATACATTTAGTTATAAACTTATTACATTATTATTATTAATGCTTCTTATTGGGCTTTTTCTATAGAACACGTTTTTCTGTGAATGATATGGGGACACACGATGTGTTCTAAAAATCGTATGGGCTTTATTTATTCCGCCGGTCACAACAGCCAAGTCACCCTTCCGGTAGTATAATACGTTACACCGGCTTTTACTCAACTTTACCATTATTTTGAATGACATATTTAAGTTAAAGTGAAGTATTGTGCATATATTATCTAATGTAATGCATATTAATATTTTCCTTACGAGTCAGATGAATACTCAACATCAAATAAAGCATACATACAATACATCCCGCCATTAACAATTAATGCAAACGATGACGTCATTAGTCACACAATCAATTACGTACATTTTTATTTAAAACATTTCATTTTGAACTCACTCCTACAATATATTTTTGTCAAAATCTAATTATACTTTTCACTCGTGAATAGATTAGCAATATCTTATCCAAAACTACATCATTTGGTGCAATTCATTGAGGAAGTATGAACATTTACTTTTATTTGGCGTTTATTGTAATTAATATTTATATAAAACATAATATATATTATGGCTTGTTTTCATTGCTGTGAGTAATATTAAGAAAGGATAACTTAAGCGGTTTGGTCATATAGAACGGATGAATGAGAAGAGAAAGGCAAAAAAGATATATAACGTAAGTGTTGATGGCACCGGAAATAAAAGACATCCGTGGAAGACTCGGCATGACCAGGTAAACCAGATACTGAAAGATGGTCCTATTAGAAGTGTCAATAGTCGACAATCTTGTATGAGAAGATGTGTGATTGTGGATGAGGTGAAAATTTTATGTCAGGACAGAAAAGTGTGGCGCTCTATCTTCTCTGCCAACCCCTGCCACCAGGACGGCCGAGGCCCGGTTGGTGGATTTCCAAAAAGCAATGAAGTACCCAATACATGTTGCTTGTAATGACTGTACAATTGGGAAAGTATTAACTCAATTAATCCATGATTAAAATCACAAAAGTCGCTCATGGGTATATTCACGTTAAGCGCGTATATCTTTGATGATGATGGGATGATGTTTCGGGTCCCATCGCTGGGCACATCATCAGAGCAGATGTTGCGACGCTAATTTTTCTAATTAGAGTCAAAGCGATTGAAGATGTTTGCGCGGCTAGTAAAGTTACACATCGCGACGCTCGCTGATCCGTGACAGCCGTTCAGATCGACAGAACAGAACCTACTCGAGTTTGGAGCGAATCTAAAGTTACCTTAACCCAACTAATCGGACCAAATCCATTTTCATATTCATCTAATATTTATATCATTGTTGATTGTCTTCACCGAGCTTCAGTGCGTTCTGCATCACTTCGCTCCCAGGTATTTTGTCTGAGGAATTGTACATTTAGCACATTCCGAGGATCATTCCTTGGTTATATTTTAGTGTAGTGTGCCAGCTAACGATCTGAGAGCCGTATCACAGGCCATCTCATCGGTCACAGGCAATTTAGACATATTCATAAAAAAAATATTGACATAAAAATCTTAGATATCCCATTTATTCAGTATAAAATAAGTGCCATCTGGTTTTAATGATAAATGTATCTTCTAAACAACTGTGAGGTAATTTGTTAGAAATTGTGGGTGTTTTACATAAAAAAAAATTATTGCATCAGGCGGGAATAGAATCCACGACTTAAATCACGCTTAAAGAGACTCCCGACAGAGACCTGCCAAAATATGAAATACCTACAGAAACTTTTTTTCCTGAAAAGTTAAAATGTGTGTACTTGATCACACGGTGATTGCATCTCATTCAACCCTGATGTGTAATATAATATTTTGGTTAAAAATAATTATTTGTTTAAAAAAAGATACCATTCTCATACTGCGTCGGGACTGAGTAAACTGTACTGAGGATTGTTCACTATCGGGCCAAACATTTAGCTGTGCTGTCACAAATTGCACGTTGATGGAATGTTTTTGATCCAGAGATATCAAAGATATGGGCAATAGTAGATTATTAATTAAACATTCTTGTTTCACTTTGCCTGCATTTTCCTAATGTTTAATCAAATATAATAGAATATGGTATTAATTCAACTTGTAATCATAAAAAAATATCACACCCGATAATATTAAATTTATAAAATCATACAATGCGTAATATCCTTACCAATAAATTATTATAATTTTACATGACATGAAATCACCCATTTTATACTTTTATTTAATTCTACGTGTGGATTATAATTATTTCACTCATTAAATTTCCTTAACAACTTCTGAGCTAATCACAACACCGACAGTCACACATCATATCAGCCCTGATGATGGACCCTGCAATGGGATCCGAAACGTCGGCCAGAAAGGTCAGATATAGACGGGAGATAAGTCCAGAAAACTATACACAGAAGACTCTTGAACAACTCTTTATTACCGTATCCAGGCCGACCGGTTTTAGAGCAATTTAGGTACCTACTAAAAGTGCGATATCTAATTATAATCGTACAAAAATATTTACTCAGCCTTACACTTCTGACAAGCTGCGGTACGTTTCTTTCAGTAAGCTCCAAAGATATATAGACATTGTCATATAGACAATCACTAAATACATTTATTAACCTAAAAAATGATGCTATGGGATAATCCAAAATAATTTTTCAACTATTTCTTAAAAGTTCGAAACCAAAACAATGTGCTGATGCTTATATGCGTCGTATAATATGTTGGGTGGAAAACTGTTCGCGGTCAGATGATCACGGACATGTCCAGATAGACGCTACACCGACATTGCCGATGATGCATACTCAAACTTCTAATTATTTTAAAATGTCATACAAGTCTAAGATATTCTCTGGGTGGATACCTGATTATTTACAAATTCTGTACGGAATCCATTACGGAAAATTTTATTGTATGAGATTTACACAAAATCGAGTAAAGCTTTAAGTCTAGGTACCTCGAAATAAATGTTTGCGATATTGACCGTTTATTATTCTGTATTTGCTTATATAAAATATCAAATAGCCCAGCCGCTCGAAGTTCGATGACTTTTTACTTTTTGAATTCAATATATAGTTTGGAATCAATAAAATATTTCAATTAATAGAAATAATTGCATAACTTATAATTGCTTCTTTAATGCTTGTATCTGAGACGATCGAAATTAGGCCCACTCAGCTTGAACATTTTCTAATCATATACGGTATTTGGTCGGGCAGACACCGCGAGCTTTAGAAAAAGTCACAATTTTTCATAGTTACAAGCCCGTTGATGAATGAATATACACACACACACACACACACACACACACAATATATATATATTTGTACTCGAATATATTCTTGGCCTTGTAAATGTGCAAATTTAATTTTTTGATTAATTTTTCAATGAAAAATTCTATAACGGTAAGAAATAATCATGTCTATAAATTATATATTTTTGAAAGATAAATATTATAAAATGAGGCGAAATCTAGAGGCAGCGAGAAGCCGGGGTGGGCAGAAACCGGTAGAAAATATTTATTATTGTTTTATAAATTGTAAATTAATGTTATATAACGATGTATCTATTAGAGTCATTTATTAACATGTTGATAATGAAGTAAATAATTTAAAATACCTGCCTTTTTAATAAAAAAAGAAATAAAAATAAAAAACATTCAAGAATCCAAATATTTTTCATGGATTATATTAACAAAATAAAAGTGTACATATCAACAAGTGACTAATTATTGAAATGGTAGAATATAAGTAAAATTACAATGTTTTTCAATACTGAGCCTGTGAAATTGATGTACCAGTGAACAGTTTACGATGTTTGCCGTGATCGGCATGCGGCGGCGGAGGGGGTCCGGGGGGCTGCTGCTGCCGGTGCTGGTACTCGCACTCGGGATAGCCGCTGCACAGAAAGGTGAGTTCACAAACAAACAACTGGTTTTCAACTACTACCCATTCAACTGCTCTTTCAGGGATCTACCTTCACGACCCCGAAATTCGTTCATACATACATCACAATTATTATGTTCGACCTAGAAGTAATTTTGTAATAATAATCTAAATAACATTTTTACTTTTTGTATTTAGCCCTAATTATTAGTAGCCACACCGTGCAATAATCGCCTGTTGACAACTGGGACATAAACATTTATGAAAATGTCACAGCATATTAGCTTTGAACGATCAACCAGAAGATTTCGAAATCCGATTACTATTACCGTTGAGTATTGATGTCATGTCCAGTACAGAATACATGTATTCCCCGACTGCTTGCATGCTTCTCTGTGCTAGTATCGCAGAGGCTTATTGTCTACCAATCATTGCCTACTAGACCTCATCGGGCCAGCGGGATGTGGCCCTCCTACATGTTGCCTTTTGGGCTGTTGTCTCCACCCAGTTACTTTTTCGCTCACCTACTTAGTTACTATTAGTTAGCGACACTTACTACTGCGACACTCGGATTTTTAAGTCTAAGGTTTGGTTTGGCTCATTTATCTTTACACGACGTAGCAAAATCCCAACGTAGATCTGTCCACGGCTCCTCAGGCCACGATGATCACTGCCATTTGAGATTGAGATTGTCCATTTTTACATTCATAAGTCAATCGGTAGAAGATTTTACTGAATTTTCATCACCTTATTAGTTTATTAGTCGGTTGAGAGATCATAATGTGTAGTATCTCAGCAGTTTCCGTATCACATCGCAGTGGCAGCATTGCTCCGTTAATGTTTATCCTAATCTTAAAATACATGACTGGTGATTAGTTTCTGCAAAATAATACCACAAGGTGGGAACGATTTGGTTTATAACGACATCAATGTGTCTGTAGTCAATCGGGCATTACTGGGGCGCATCCATCATATCCCACGGCTCAATAATGTTGGGGGCTTTTTCAAAATCTATGTAAAGGGGAATATGTAGAGCTGGATATTAAAGTTTTGGAATCGAAATCTTTTTCGCAGCCGATGTGAAAGATTTATAGATATTTTGTTTTGTTTATTGGTGTTTCTATTTACAAAAAGTACTTTATTTACATATTTTTTGAGAGTCTGATTATGATATTATGAGTATATTATATACATCGTCCATTTATAATATGATGTATACATTAAGTGATAAAAACTTTTATTTTTAGTTAACGGTTATGAATTAAGTATTAGTTCCTTTCTATGCATATTATTAATATTATTTTATTGTAATGCACCTACTGACACTTACTGCACATCAGGATGGGTACTATTTACTTGTACAATATTAATACCAGCTGACGAATTAAAGAATTATGTGAGTCAAGAGAGCATGCTGTGAGCAAGCCATTGCGTTCTGTTACAGTTCAAGTGCGTTATGAACGAATTTTTAAACCAAGTAATTTCGATTATAATCTCAACCTTCAGTATTAAAAGCAATCTATATTTTGCAATATCAAAAAAATACGTTAAATTATTTTTTCACGAATCATTTTGCGTATTTTGTGTCATCAGTAGTAAAGTGAAAAATGTGAATAATGGATAAAATCAAAGATTAACAAAAGAACATTTTGAAAGAGAAGGGTGATATGATCACAGGTACTCGCAGACCGTAGTTATATATTTATCAAAGAGCCAACAGAAGAAGTCACGATTAAAGCTTAGATCTATCGATCATGCGGCAGTCAAATTGGCAGTCACGGAGAGGAACTTTCTGGCTACAAATCCGTGGACCAAAATCAGCCTGAATATCAAATCACGTATAGTACCCGTAAAACCGTAATAATATAGAAAAACTCGATCTACAATATTGTTTTGGTAGATGTCGCAAAGTCCACAAAACGAACCATAGTATTTACGCACTTTAACACGTTTCGTCTCGGCGTACCCGAGCCAAATGATCCACGATTAAGACGACTTTAAAGTATTTTCGATCATTTTGAACAGGCCTTATCGATTGTCAGGATAAGAAAAAATATTTCTGATTGTGAAATAAAAATTTACAATCATTTAAAATTTTTTGAAAGAAAACTTTTGTCAGCAATTTGCTAATCGTTTCCAGAATCCATCAAGGTGAAACAAATCTCTGTATAAAGAACAGGGATGGTTAACCAAAAATTATTAAACAACACTCAAACACTAAAGCAAATCGAATTTTATTTTCAGTTCGCGAACAAAAACATATTAAACAAACTCAAAACAACTTTTTGCATCCTCCATTACGATTTATTTTTCCTAACCTAAATCTGGCTAGATCATCAATTTATCGGAGATAAAGATGTCGAAGATTTTATTCACAATTTTAGATAAAATAGAGAATAATAGAGTAATTACAAATCTAGAAGAGATAGCGTCTGATTCTTCTTCTTGTACCCTATCCGTTCAACGGACGTTGGCTATAATCACTTTATATAAAGACTTTGATCAACATAACATCAATACCTACGGCACATAAAAAAGTTAGGCTTCCGCGTGCACTGGTTAGGCACTGGAAGACTTTGATCAAAGGCGTATGTGTTCCGCTTTCATTTGACGTATATATTTAAGAAACGTAAAGATATCTAATTTCCATGAATCCAGATCTCGATTATTCACAAGTAATATATGATACATAGAAACTAGTAATTCAGATGCAGAATAAACCTTGACCAAAATTGAAGGAGATACAAGCGAAAACAATTATATCGGATAATACATCTTTCAGATTCAACCTATAAGTAAACAATATATTATATATTAGTGACTCAGACGGTGATTTGTCAGTAGAACTATCAACCGAAACTCTTACCTTTATTCTATATCCCTATTTATATATAGTTTTTCTAGTTATATTCAAGTTAGCTTAGATTTTTCAAAGCTGAGTGTGTTCAAATAATATAACATTTCCCTAATATCGATTAATCTAATTGAAATGAACAATTAGTAATTAGTAAATAATGATAACGGATAATTTTAACTGTAATTGTAACTTTCATAATTCACCAAAAAATAAGTTATTGATAAAAAATGCGCATCTACTGAAGCACAAATAGTGCAGAATTTATTTCTATGAAGAACACGTTATTGTTGTGAAGTTGCGGAAGTTCAGAATATACTTCTGTGCTATTTTTAATACAAGTTAAATTAATCAATTTGAAAGATATACAAAATTGTATTAATACAAATTAAATTAATCAATTTGAAAGATATACGACTATATTAATACAAATTAAATAAATCAATTTGAAAAATATACAAGTTGATTCATTGGTTTGTATTAAAAATATTACAGAACTATGTTGTGAAAAATGTAACTTCACAACAATAATGTTTTTTCCATAAAAATATATAAAATGTATCAAAGGTTATCAAAATTGAATAAAACAAAATTGATTTAATTCTGGTTCTTCTAGCAGGTATATACGGCGTAATATAAAGTTTATAAGGCTTTAAAAATGAAATAATAGATGTATCAATTTGAAAGAGCAATGGAATATAATTTCTAAAATTGGTCGTAAAAACTACATAGTTGATATGGTAAGACTGAATAACACGTTTTTCTGGTAAAAAACGGTCCAGGTTCGAATCCTAGTAGCAACTAAAACTTTTTTTTTTAAAACAGATTTTGTCTGTACATCTTTACGTTGATTAATTTAATTTGTATTCAGAGTTTTATTGACTGAATAAATATTGTAATTAACTTTTATTGAAATGTTTCACTGAATATGTATCTCAAGTTGGACACTCAATTCCCTCCAACGTGAAATTCTTTTAGAATTTCTCGAACTCTTTATTACCGAAAGCCTCCAGCTATCCTGTTTTTGGTTCTGAAATATGTACGGTGGCAATAAACATAGTAACAGAATCGGTAATTTTTTTGCTGACTTATTTAAATTTGTGTTGCGAATCATTTTATTTTCAAATACAAATTAAATGTATTCATTAGAAAGATATACATATAAAATCAATTTTATTGAAATACATTGTCGTTGCTACCGGGATTCAAACCTGGATCTCTTCCAATCCGGGGAACGTGTATTAACAGACCGTCTGTTCTGAATAATTACAACTTCACAATAAGAATGTGTTTTCCTAAATAACTTTTATTTTCATCGTTCATCGTTTCATCATCGATTTATGGAAAAGTGATTATTTAATTCAATTTACAAAAGAGAAAACTCGCATAAAGCAATGTGGTTTAATCTTAGGTAGGTCGACATTAACAAATCTAGTTCTTTAGCAAACGGGTAGATTCATTGAACGCAGACTTTAGTAAGGTCTTTGGCATAATCTCTCGCTCTCTTCTTCTATACAAATTGAAAAAATTAGGGATCAGACGTAAATTGCTCGACCGGTTTAAATCTTAATAATCTGACATAGTTTTTTGTATAAAAATCCACTCATTCTTATTTAACAAATTATGGCAGCCGATGGAGATCACGTGTAGGTCCATTGCGCATCATATTTATTACTGACATAACTAATTATTTTTAACTGTAATAACCGTATGCTGTGATAATTAATGGCAGAAAATTAAAACAATTTTTGTATTATGAAAAGATTCGATTACTATTATTTTTTAAATAAGTTTTTGCCCGATAAAATCACACAATTCATATCGAGTATAACTCCATAAATGGAGAAATATTGGTAGATGCTTCCCAAGTCAACGATTTTAGTGTAGTCTGACGCTAATCTTATATTAATATAAATAATACATATAATTACGCGATGAAAATCATTGTATTGAGAAATAATTAAAATTTTAAATACTTTTACAATATGTTGATTTATATTACATAATGGTGAGAAGCAACTCGATGGCTCGATGTCAAGACATCCAGTCCAAGGACTGCGGTGTCATTTGCTAGTAACAAAAATATTCGCCAAAGTAGCGAAAATGTCGAACGTATTTTTAGTATCCTAGATTGAGGTGAAAATGCAGTAACTGTAAGTACGTACCATGATAACAGAGTTTTTTTGACACCTAATTAACCGTAAACAAATGTGGTTCTAGCAGAATGGCGCCATCTGCCATACAACTCGAGCCATAGTTGCTGCACCAGCAATTTCCTGGTCGCGTAATTTCACGGAATATCGACATCAATTGGCCAGAAAGATCTTGTGATTTAACATCGTGCGTTTTATTTTTGTTAATCATCAAAATCAAAGATCTATTCCAGCAATTCACAAACAATTAACGACCTCAAAAACGAAATCCGACGTGTTATCGATTAAATTGATCAGAGATTGTGCGAAATTGTATTCGAAATTGTTGTGAATAGAACGAAGATTTGCTGCCGAAGTCGCGGTGGTCATTTGTCAGATATAATTTTTAATATTTAATCGGAGAGTGTGCACTTTAATATAATATAAAATCAATAATAAAACTGTAATTTTATTTCCAATTTAAGTCCGGCGTTCAATTTGGGCCGCTCTATTGGGTGGCTAGCCTACAATTATTATCAGGGAATCGAACCAAAATCCCAACGATGCGGCTATGTTGAAATTGATTATTTGTTGTAATTGCAATGTTATACTTTTAGTGATTACGGCCGAAGAGGAGGCGGTCCAGGTGCAAGCCGTGGCAGGAGGCGGGGCGGACCTGCCCTGTGACATCTCCCCGCACCAATTGAACGACTCGGTCCTGCTGGTGGTGTGGTACCGCGAGGACACCCCCATATACAGCTGGGACGCGCGCAGCGGCAGCAAGGAGGACGAGGAAGAGGGAGACGATCCACCGGAGGCCGAGGCGGCGGACGAGGGGGCGGCGGAGCACGAGGGGGCGCACTGGTCGGGCGCGTGGGGCGGCCGCGCTCGTTGGTCTCCGCTCACGGCGCGCCTGGCGCTGCGCCCCGCCACCACGGCCGACAGGGGCGACTACCGCTGCCGAGCTGACTTCCGGGCTTCCCCAACCCGCAATACTCGAGTCAACCTGCAGGTTATCGGTGAGTTGTCATTTATTTATCGTTATTCATGTCACTGTAATCGTACAATTGTATACATGTAGTAACCGTAACGTGATGAACAGAGGCTGTCGGGACCCCCGCGGTGACAGACGAGGGCGGGCGCCAGCTGGAAGGGCGCGCGGGCCCCTACAGGGAGGGAGAATCGCCGAATCTCGTCTGCACGTCCTCCGGAGGTAGGTTTTCATAACTAACTAAGAGATTTACAAAATGAATATTTAAAATATTACATCGTGTATTATTGTGCAAGCTCAAATATGATTATAATGAAAATAACGAATGTTCTATAAATCACTGATTAATTTAATGTCATCCGGTTTTTATACATTCTGTACTCGTCTGTAGATACACAAACACAGACAAAATTACAGTAGAGGCACAAAAATGAGGAAAACCTTGAATCTTTTGGATCATGCACAACGTACAGTATGAGTACTCATTGGAATACAGAAGAATTAACGCGATTCTGTGTTTTTTATTATTATTGACAAAACAGAAAACTGCTGGATGCTTTCGTTATGTGATTCCTTTTCCTTTACTTAATCCTGGCTGTTCGTGAGATGTTTACCAACTCGTGGAGTATTTTTTATTTTTGTGAATGAAGGGGTTCGTTGTTGATATGAAAGCATTTTTCGAAGAACTTTTTTGTGAATTAGGATGTTGAGAATTAAGAATCTAGTTTTGAGGTAAATTTCTAGTCTTCCATATATTATATATTCTGGTTCAATTGTCTTAAAAGCTGCTTTTCTGTTGATGTGTAGTCTCCATTCGCTTCTATTTTAGGTTTAGTTCTCGGTTAACCATCTCTAGTGATGTGGTAGTGATTCTAAGTGTAAAGATTCGCACAGCTTTGTGTGATTTTGGATTTGAATTTTCTTGAATTGCTTTGGGTGACATATTTTGGATTTAAATTTTCGACTCATATACATATTATATCGTTAATGGATTAGTTTTTACCGTTGTGGCAGCACTTCGATGTATTTTGTTTGAGGCGACTTCATAAATTATTTTTAAATGATTTATATTTCTAAAAATAAAATTCAACCATTACAGTTTCGAATACAATACATGTATAATATACGCATCCTATGCATTATTGCAAAGGACCTAGAGAACCCTTAAAGTTCTGATGACCTAACTTTGTGAGATGTGGGAGTGACATGGCAAAAACCGAAGAGAGGGACAAAGCCGCGGGAAGACCTTCATTCAGCAATACTGCATGACAATAGCTGATGATGATGAAATAATTGCACCGCAACCTCTTCAATGAATGCGAGAGACCGTAGAATTATTTTCAAGTTTGGATTTTATCAAATACAGTCTTCTGTTTAGGGGATATTTACATAATTTTTTGTTAACAAATGAGGATTGAAAATTTATTGTTTATGTGGATTACTTTCTCTCAGTACCTATATCGATATTTTTTTCTCGAATTTATTTCTACTTGCTTAGATTGTTCAATATTTATTTTCTTCTTATTTGTTTTGTGAATCACGTTTTTGGCACTATTCATACGGCATCATTCTAAATATTCGAATGTTGGGAGGTAGTTGTTTGGACAATTTCGGTCAAAAGAAATAAAACATATTTATCCAAATTTTTTTTAGGGTTAATTATGTTTACAATATGTTGGTTTAGTTGAACAAGTGCTATGACGGCCTCGGAAGGATTTTTAATTACATTTATTTTTAATGAAGGTTGCAAAGACTGATTTTTGAGCTACGATTTTCATTTAGTTATTTATATTTTTTTAAGAAGTGTCGTATTGTACTACGTAAAACATTAATTTTGTAACACTTGCTAGGTAAAATAAGACTTTTAGACTAAAATGATTTACTCAACTGATATCATATATTCATACTTTAATAAGATAATATTTAATAGATCAGTCAGTAAGTTTGTGCGCATTTTCAGCATGCGGATGTATCGCAATGCCTCATTTCGTTGTACAGTAATTTTGTAATCAAGCTATATCCTGTTTCAATTTGTACACTCAAGGAGTCAGTTTAATATTTGTTTTAGTGAAGATCGGAGATAAAAAGAGCCCCTAGAAAATTAATATCCATAAATAATTGTTACGATACGTCCTGGCTCTAGCGGAGAGAACGCCAGGGCAGCGCCACCGGTTAGACAGTGGTTGACATGAAAATGTGGGTTCGGCTGGAATTGTGTCCTGGGCACTTGCCTTCAGCTGTCGACTTTTCTTTTACCTGTGGTAAATTTATAGTGTTGTGTAATTCGGACTAGGAATTAAAGCTAAATAATGAAAGAGGTTAATTTACAACAGGCTCGTTTAATACAAAACAAATATTAAGTAATCGATCTCTCCATTCTGACATCTGCTCACGAATACAAGTTGAGAAGGAAGTGGAACAATAATCATCCCGAAATATCGTTGAAACGATTCACGTGGCAAGCCAATCGGATAGGGCGCGAGACAAATCATCACCGTGAGATTAATCCCACCTCCGCGGCGATGAGCTGTCGTTCTCTCTTGATATTACAACTAAGTTTAAATGATGGTCACGTTACCTAGAAATCCGTGCGCCGTAACTGCTGCACACACTCGATCCTTCATCGCATGATGCACGCTGGATGTGCCGAAGATTTTTACATCTTAAATGGAGACTACCTTCCATCGCACATCCCAGCCAACTTCAGATTAGAACCGGATACCCTTAGCCCAGGGTTCGAAAATGGAAATTGTCATTTCCCGCGCTTCGATACCGATCGTACAACTTATCTGCAATTCAGTGTTTACCTCATATAAACGTGGCGAGTTGTAAAAATTACGACTTGAGGGATTGAATTCTAATATAACACAATACAAATGACACACTCTATACTTTTTATTACTATGTGGTGAAAGCGCAAGTTCTGCAGCAGAAAAAACAACAATAGTGAGAATGCTGTCAGTGTGAGGACTGCTCAGAAATGGTTTCCAAGATTCAGAGATGGAGAAAGCAACATTGACGATGAGCACCGGTCAGGACGACCCGTTAAATTTAACAATAACTTTCCGAATCAAACAATTAATGCAGATGTCCATTGTCAACAGTTTTCACGTTTAAACTCAACATTGACGAAAAAACGCCCGCGATTAGTGAATATCAAAAAGGTATTGTTCCACCCCGGTAACGCTAAACCAAATACAGCACAGAAAATACCACAAAAAATATACATTTGAATTGGGAGCTTCTGTCTCATTCCCCTTACTCTCCAGATATTCCTTTTAGTAATTTTCATTTAATTTTAGCTCTTTAGATTTTTTTTTGTGAAAAATATTTTTGCAAATTTTTAAAAATCAAAACCGGAGTCTTTTTTTATAAATGGAATTAAAAAACTACATATAAGATGTAACATATTTTTGATAATAAAGGAAAATATATTACCGAAAAAAAAAAAAAAAACTTATTTGCATTATTTCAAAATTTCTCAAAAATACGCACATATTTATGGACTGACCAAATACAATAATGAAAACGATATAACATATGCGTTAAGATGTGTGTGTGCCGCAGGTGTCCCAGCCGCCACGGTGCGTTGGTACCGTGGGGCGCGCCTCCTGGCGGCCGGGGCCCCCGCGGCCGGCCGGGCCTCGCTGAGCCTGGGCCCTCTGGCACGCGGGGACCTGCTAGCGGCCCTCTCCTGCCACGCCTCCAACTCCCCGCTGCTTCCGCCTGCCACAGCGACCATCATCATCGACATGCAATGTAAATATTTCCAATTCAACTTACTCCTGAAAAAGATGTTCGACTTAATATTTCTATACAGGATCATCCATAGTATGATAGACTGCCCCCAGACTGACCCCATGACTTTCACGCACCATTGAGGTCATCGAGACACAATTCATTGTTCTATTATAGTGGTAATATCAGAACATATGCATTAGCTAACTCCGCAGTCCCCGGATTGCATTATTTGAGGGATGAATATGCGGAGGTTGTGTTAGAACTAAATGATTACCATTTGTTGTATCTCAACTCAATGATGACGGATAAGTTGGTCTATTTCACATTTTTGATGTCATAGTTTTGATTATGAGAAAACATGGTGATATTATATCATTTTGTCATAGTGTATTGCGATAGTGATGAAATTTTATATTATTTAAAAAATATATGTTATTGTCTGAATAGGGCGTGTATAATAATAATAATTCCTGTTTAGATTTTTCAAAGTTCTATAAATAATGTCCACTGAATCTTATTCAAAATTTATTTGCACCGAATATCAAAACCTTTCAAGAGAGGATTGGATACATACGTAATATATACATAAAGGTTAGTTCAGATTAAAACATATTACATATAAATCTTATTTTTTAAACATAAGTGAATGCAAATTATACTGTACGTCATTCTTCAAATTTTTATAACCTCAATTTATCTAATGTTATTGTAATGTATTAAAATGTAAATAATGTTAAGTATTATAAGTAGTGTATTTTGTAAACTTCAATTAATAACTTTTATTACTTCAGAAACAAAAGTATTTTGAATCATTATTTTTCAGTAAAATAATCTTGATTGTCTTGAATTTGCAGTACTCGTATATGATACTTACATTTTTAGATTTACAATATTAAACAAATATGTATATATATGGAACTGGCGTCTCTTCTAGGTTAGATCGCGTTTTTGTAGATGTCTAGGAAGACGTTTGGGTACGATAACACGTGCCATTGTCAAGATGTTGCCTAGATTTCCTCAAGGAAACCATCTGCAAAAAACGCGATTTAAGCCAGTTCCATACACTACTGCTCGCGGAAACTTTAAATCTAATCTTCTATTCTCGTGTTATATTTAAGGTTTTCACGCACCCGCGTCAGATAATCCTAAGAGGAACTTCGATATTCTCGACGTTTTGAGTACATATCATTACTCATTCTCAAGGGCTTTTTATTTAGAATCCTGCTTTAAACTGACGAGTAAACTTGATCGTTCGAAGCAAGAGCCAAAATGAAAGTGAAACTCTTAAAATATATAAATACATTTAACAAGAATATGAATAATAATAAACACATATAACCAAGTATTGCATGTGAATAAGTACGCATCAGTCAGCAATAAGTGATGGAACTTCTTCAGATTGTTTTACAGTTAGTTTTCAAATTATGTCCCTTTTGTGTTGTAAATCCTCTCATGTAATCAATCATGTTTTTAATACTCTTTCAGAGCAGCTTTGTTTAGTTTTTACTTTTTATAGACGATTATATATTGCGTTACCCCATCTGTTATCCGTGACTTACTGGACTGTATTCGATGTCTTGGATGTCTCGGACTGTAGTGTTATTTGTCAGCAACAAAGAATATTCACTAAACTAGCGAAAAAGTCGAAAGTGTTTTTAATATGTCTAGGTTAATAACGTTTATTCCAGCATGATCGGATCCAGATTTAGAAAACCCAATTCGCCATAAAGATAATACACATAATAGAATACATTTGAGTTACAAAATAATATTTAAAATTATAGAAAATCACTTAAATGTTTTCTCTTTTTTATATTCAACTAGGTGACCCGGCGAACTTCGTACCGGCTCAGAATCAATAAATGTTGTGCTTATTAGCTGAATTAAATTCAGTTTTTTATTAAGTTAAAATGAATACTCAAAATGAATTAAGTTCAATAAATGTGCAAAAATCAGAATGAAAAGTATTTTAATTGCATTGAAATGAATGTAGTTTAAAGGTTTAATGGCAATTTCAACGCTGAATGAGCCTTTCGGTATCCTAGCAACATGGCCGTTATCCCAGAAGAAGCAACCGCTACAGCAATTTCGGATCTCGCACGAACAGTGGCCAAAATCAATGACATGAGGAATGTCTTCCCAGTTCCATCGGGCGCATCGATGAAAAATAAGCCACCATTTCTATCATCAATTGCCTTCATTAACGTATTGTAAATTTCCTTCTGTTGGGGGTTCAACAGTGGTACATTCATTCGAACTGATTGGTTCAATGCATATCGATCATAGTCATGTTCACGTTCCAATTCTCGATTGAAAGCGTCGTTCATTCCACGATCTGGCGTTGGCATTCCTAACTTGACTAACAAACTGCCGCATATGAGGTAACACATGACTTCCATCAAAAGCAAAGCCTGGTTATGTATCTCCTCATTCATCTCGAGATCGGGATTCCCTGAACTGACACGAATTCGATGTAAAATGTCTTCTGACATGTCATTTTTGTACTTGTTCCACAATTCACGTAGATTCGATGGGAAGTATGTCGAAATAATGATAGCATATGAGGCAACACATGACTTCCATCAAAAGCAAAGCCTGGTTATGTATCTCCTCATTCATCTCGAGATCGGGATTCCCTGAACTGACACGAATTCGATGTAAAATGTCTTCTGACATGTCATTTTTGTACTTGTTCCACAATTCACGTAGATTCGATGGGAAGTATGTCGAAATAATGATAGCATATGAGGCAACACATGACCTACATCAAAAACAAAGCCTGGTTATGTATCTCCTCATTCACCTAGAGATCGGGATTCCTTGAACTGACACGAATTCGTTGTAAAATGTCTTCTGTCATGTCATCTTTGTACTTGTTTCACAGTTCACGTGGATTTAATGGGAAGCATATCGAAATAATGATAGCAAATAATATACGTATCTGAGTTGGAGATGCAGAAACAATTGCTTCAGCGATTGTCATGTCCCAATGTGTATCGCTTTCAAGCAAATTGAGCTGTTGACATGCAGCACGAAATGTTGGCCACACTGCACCATTGACAGTTTGAAGTGATTCAAATGATGTCGGTCCACGAACATTCACCAGCAATAACCGCGAGTAGAAGCATTCGTCATTCTTCGGATGTACTGTGTAAATGCGACCGAGCATCAGTAGAACGCACATCCGGATGATCAGGAATCGCATCGCCTTACTTCCGACGTTGAAATTTCTTCGATAAAGCATTCCAAATGTAATAACGTGGCATCTCAGAGTAAAGCAACGTTCGTGCAAACGGATCGCTTTGGCAAATCGAAAAGAAACTGGTCAATGTTGTCGCTGGAGGTGTTTTAGCACGTTGAGCAACATTCGATGCGTTGAAATAAACTCGTTGACCATTCTCCAGATGCACGGCCAAATGTACAACAGTGAGATGACGTTCATGAATGGGGAATGAGAATACACGCCAAATTGCCTCATTGCAGCTCACACATCGACCAACTTGATAGTGAGTGATTTCATCGTTGGTATTAGGAGTTTGAACGCCAAAAATCGCCATATCGCTGCCTTTGGTGATATATTTGCATATGTATTTGATGGACTTCACTGAATTGCAATACTCCACGTTGCAATACGCCTTGGATGTTTTGGAAAGAATTGGCGAATACAGAACAATCCAAGTATCCAATCGACCACGATATCGTTTCCTTTTACTTTCGTTGTGATAGTTCTACCGTTATCGTCGGGTGATCGACGCCGATACAGTGGATAACCATCGTTGTGAGTGATAGTCTCCGCCATCAAATTTCGTGGATAACGCTTGGAACACTTGCCGTCGACCATCCACGGTGATTGGGGGTTGATGGTTCCACACGGTCCGTGAATCATGTTCGTAATTACAACATCATGCAGGTCTGTATCGATTTCGGGATCAGGAATCTCGGCACATATGATGTCATCTATGTTGGTCTGGTCGAATTCTTTCGACTAACCAAATAAGAATGTGTGCATGCGGCAAGCCTCGTTTTTGCCATTCAATGTAATACATCCAACATCGAGTATCTCCAAAGACGCGATGCTTAACAGTGTATATTTTTTGTTTCTTACTTTTACAATGCGCGAGGAAACTTCTCGAGGCCAAGACAAAGAAAAAAAAATTCATCAAAATCAGTCAATCAGTTCTCGAAAAATCATCAAAAAAGCTGTTCCATACAAAATGTATGAGAACATGAATTTTCTTCATAATTTTTTCCCGTAATTTTTTCCGATGTTTTAATATTTATTCTGCTATTCGGGGCGGAGGCAAATCCAACAAATCAAAGATTATAAAAATCTGTCCAGCCATTCTTGAGTTATAAATGGTATAACTAACCCGACTTTGTTTTATATATTTAGATAACAGTACGCAAAGAATCATTCAATTTGAAATAATTAAGAATACACTGCGACCAGCGGTTCACCCGAAATAAAACATGAGACATGTGGGTCCAATGTACAGAATTCGCCATTTGGTCTCCCATCCACTTCCTACAGCTATTCTCAAGGAAAATAAATAAGATTTAGTCTAAGATTTTACAACATTATAATAAGTACAGTTTTCACAATACAAAGATGAAATAATAATAAAAAAAGCGTTAACATCGACAGAATATTAAAACGAGTAGCTTCATCAAAACAACAGTGAAACATTAAATTACTTAATACAGTGTAAATGAAATATTATAGATTTCGTCCTCAGCGAAATGAGTAATCTTTGACATAGATTTTACAATACTAAATTTTTAATGAAATCGCACTCGAGGAGCAACCATAATTTATATTAATTTTATATTAGATTAAGTCACCATGTCGAATCCCACCTGTTAGTTCGTTCCACGGACAACAAAAACTCCGTTACTTGCGTGTATTGGCGTAGTCCATTATGAGGTATTGAAGTATTGCTTCACCATATTATGAAGATCATGTTGAGCAGATGGAAGCCGAATCGTATTCTTCCATCGTACTCGGGCTCATGAGCAATCCTTTATGATGATATTATATGTCATCACATATCCAGACTATGTGATGACTGTTGTATAAAAAAATAACGCCTCCTTTTTATGGAGGACAATCGGGGAAGGGATTTTACATCCTGTAAAACAAATATAATCACATAAAACTTACACAACATGGCGCAGCGCAACACAGATGCCTAATATTTTACAATTATTCTCATCCTTCCTTTTCAAATTTGAAATCACATATTGTGAGTGTTGGTTGCACGAGACGTCTACTGCGATCTACCCAGTCCGTTACCGGAAATACATAGACAATAATTTCTTTAGCAGTGTCGCGTTGCCATCGCTCCAAAACCGTATTTCCAAGCCCTCTTTTGGCGGGTAGGTACTATAACGTAACGTAATATGCATCTGTCAAATTATTTTCTTATCTCTGCAGTAGATGGTAGGAGATCTCTCTTAAAATGAAGCACTTTCTTAGTCGCAGTTTCAAAGTAACACGAAATCTTATATCATTGTTGGTTATGATAACATCATTTTAGGTTATGTTTGCGACCTAATATTTAGTTATAAATTAGTCGTCGACTTATATAGTTGTGAAAGTAACGAACACCTTCCGGAGCATCTTCATAGCGTATCAAAATCGATCCTGGACCAAAATAGTGTTAAGAAAAAAATGTTAAGATGTAATAATAATAATATTATCGTGTCTTGTACGGGCGGGCACAGTGCCACCCTTGCAGGCAGAGGTGTGGGTGGCGGAAGGAGAAGCGCTGAGCGCCGGCAGGGAACAGGAAGTGGGCTGCCGCGCCACGGGGGGACGCCCTTCGCCGCGCCTCACTCTGTGGCTCCAGGGCCAGCAGCTCCGCGGAGACCAGCAGGTAAGTACCATCAGTGAGCCATCTTCACCTCTTCTATAATACCTGTACTTTGCCGATAGCGCTCGCAGTACTCTGGCAGTGCCGATTTTATTAGTTGGAATTATAGGGGGGCCCGTTTCGTAATAATGTCAGTCCTACAAGTCTACTCGTACAATGCGATGCTCGCTTCTGTTTCAGGGTTGACAATTTTCAGTTAGCAGCATCAATTAGCTTTATGTTTTCTTTTGTCGTTCTTGTTCAAACCGCCAGCTGGTTGCTCGTTAGTGCACTTGTTTTATAACATTATATTTGAATATCATTAAGAAACGTCATCCTTATCGTTATTAGATCGGTGAGCCTTAATGAATAGGCAATCATGTATTTGTTTAGGTTTATTGTAAGGTTTATTGTCCTATGTAACTTCCAGCCATTTGCGTCCGATTACGGTACATATTTCAGGTTATGAATTAATTGGAAATAAATGAGTCTAAATAGATTGGGAATGTACTAAAAAATTAAAAATATATCATACAACACTACAAATATATCATACAATACTAACATACAACATTCATTACAGTTTTAGGTTGAAGAACTTTCTAAAATATTTTAATTATTTCATACATTACTCCACGTATTTTGTATGCAAAGATTCTACCCAACTTAATACTCAACTGAAACACACTGGCATTATATTGTCAACGAATCGTGTACGCAACTTTTGATGACTCGAAACAAGTCTAATCCGTGTGCACGCGTCATTAGAATGCACGTACACGGATCTTGGGCATTTGGCGGTAGAAGTCGGTACGTATCAGTTAATAATTCGTCCGTACGTACAACGTAGAATAGACAATCAGTGACAGCTGACTCGGAGAACATCTCGGCACTATCCTTTATGCATCTTTTGAGATGAGTCTCGAGACATATTTCAGCTGTACACACGCACAATTAAAAAATTAGAAAACCAGTATCGTTTTAAAAATTGACGGAGCAGTTTTGAAAAACCTACTGATATTTTAAATAGTAATTATCCTAACTCAAAATATGAATACACATATTTTGTGTGTATTATTCACATCTTTCCTTTGATAAAGTAATAATAATACTCGGATCACAAGTCGGGCAGATAGAAACTGCACAATTTTCCTTTTTTTGTTTGGCTTTTGATATTCATTGACGTATTATCTGCAAACACAACAGTCTTCAGTCAGAGGGAGCTGCGCTAGATGTTGGTCAAGATTAATTGGGATAATAATTAGATGAAAAATTTTACAGTAAAATATTTCACAACATCTCTGCTGCATTTAATGGCTGGCTTGCCAGCTGTCTTCCTACATCCAGAATAGAACAAGGGAGATAGCTATGGAATGACGTGAATAATCTAAAATGAGTAGCGGAAGACATATACATATATATTATACATGTATATTATATGACTACTGCGACATTTTTACCGAAACAATGAACTGAATGATAATCGCTATAATGTTGCGACAAAATATATAATTTACAGATTGAATTGTGGATGGGATTTTTTATATCTATCGATCATAAGAAATATAATAACATTTGACATGTATTTAAAACACTAAACACAACCGATACATGTTGTTAATGACGTAAATAACAACCCTGAATCTTACTTGAAAAATGAATTACATTATTTTAAATGAAGCAAATATCATTACTGAATCTCACTTGCGTCTGATATTATTCCTCCCATTTCTACTGCCATATTCTCTACTATCACATGAGCAATATCAACCCTGATGATGAACCTTGTAATGAGATCCGAAATATTGAAGATTCAGATTGGTAGTGAAAACTGAAGAAAACTTTTTAAATACAAATTTATTGGCTCAGTATCCTAGGTCATATTGAATCTAACTCTGGCAAAAGAGATCGCGAGAAGAAATTATATTTTTGTTCTTTCCAGCAAGTGACATTCTAAACATTGCGGTGGCATGAAATATAATATGGAACTACAAAAGCGAATACATCAGGATTCCACAAAATGTCAAAAGTCAACACTACGTATACATTGAAATGACTATCCCAACTGATTCCACGGGAGATTAGATTAAACAAAAGAGAAACGTGAACGATTTTCCGGATACGATTAGGTCCCTGCTATGATGAATTTGAATACATGCCTTAAAATATAACAATTAAAGTTTTACTTTATGTAAAATATAATGACAGTAATATATATCTCTGTTAAAACATTATAATAAAATTTACTTTATGATTTCTGACGTTAATATTTCTTTGACGAATAAAAAAGTTTTTAACACAAATTAAATTTATTAATTAGAAAGATATACATATAAAATTAATTTCATCGAAAAGTATTGTTATTTCTACCGGGATTCGAACCTGGATCTCTTCCGATCCGGGAAACGTGCATTATACGATTTTGATACACCAATACAATGGATTGACGACAAATTTTCGAACCTACATGTTACACTTTTCAAATTAATACATCTATCGTTCCATTATTAATAATAAAAAAGTTTAATATAATTTATTGATTTATAAAATTTATATTAATTTACGATAATGTTTTCTTTAAGCCTCTTTAATTAGGCTAAGCACATTGCGAGTATACTAAGGCAGATATGATATTTTGTGTATTTAACGTGTAAGCTCTGAAAAAAACACGTCATAACTGATATACATTATTATTATTATAATCAAAAACAAAAACGTTTATCAAGGATTTGTAAATAAACAAAAATATCCACGCCGTGCTCCTATGCGTATTAACGCGGATAAGACTCGCCTCGCAGACTCGACTCGAAAGTCGCACAAAGGATAGTACACAAATTGACAAATCTCAAAGACTAGAAACAATGTATCAATTTTTCGAGTAAATATTTCAGGATGTGGAGGAAGAGAAAGCCCTCGGATCTGAAGAAACGACGGCAGATGCAGGAAGTGCGGGCGTGAGCAGCAGCACCCTAAAGGTTCGCCTCACGGTCAACAGCAGTCAGCACGGTCAGAAGCTGACCTGCCGCGCGGCGCACGCATTGCTGGCTTCCCCTCTGGAGTCTCACCTGACCATGAACGTCCTGTGTGAGTGCCATTACAACAATCTTATTTTTTTCTCTAATTAAACTGGAGAGAGGGCCGATATTCCTCTGGTGTTGAACCGTTACGCGATGCAGTTTTGGAGAAAGCTCATTGATATGGGTCTTGCCCCTGACCTGTAAACGTGTGAGATAGACTCGGGCATTGTGCTTTGCTGAACAATGAGAGAGAGAGTATGATTGAGGGTATGGCGGAAGTGGGTCGTAATTCTGTAAGGAACTGCGACCTGCTTAGACCTGGACTTTCTGAGAGCGTGGGTCTCTAGGTGGTAAATCCTGGGTAGACCTAAAAGATATCTGGCTAGCTTGCCATTCAACCCCTTACTGTTCTGTTCTTGGAAAATATCTGCCGGCAATGGTGCTCGAATGAGTAATCAATTTTGTGTTTTCTCATTTCCCATGAGGAAGTGTTGTGTTACTCCCCGGTTGCCTCTTTCTTTCCCGGTTTATGTGTGTTTGAGTCTCTTCCGTTTTGTTTTTGGTATATTATTTTTATTTAAAATAGTTAATGGCATACTGGACGCCCCTAATTTAACTGAACTGATTGTATACCACGATCCTGCGCGGAGTACCAGGTCGTCGGTGCTGTTCCATGTTAATTCATAATATACTAATTTGTATATGAATGCACCCACATAAAGAACGATTAGATATATTCCGATACTCAATGTTTAAATATAACAGTGATGTTTTAGATGCTGTTCTGAATCAAAGATGCAACTGATTTAGATACTCAGAAATTCTGTGTCAAGCATAAATTTCTATTGTCTTTTCTGTCTTGAATCTTTATTTTTATAGTTTGTTTTGTTTATTTTTAAATTTATATTTTTCTATTCTATTTTTATAGTTTGTTTTGCTTATTTTTAAATTTGTACTTTTCCATTCTATTTTTATATATTTTTTTGCATATTTTTAAATTTATATTTTTCTATTCTATTTTTTAGTTTGTTTTGCTTATTTTTAAATTTATATTTTTCTATTCTATTTTTATAGTTTGTTTTGCTTATTTTAAAATTTATATTTTTCTATTCTTATTTTTATATATGTATTCCATGCTACTGTGCAGCTGCTCATGTGTTTATTTTTTTAAATTTTATACCGAACCTATTTTGTAAAAGCACATAAGGGCGTTAATAAATTAATAAATAAATAAATATTTTGGTATTGATAATATTGATTATATTTTTGTTTATTATTCTTAACTATTCTGTACTTTTTGTAAAATTTTATTCGATAAATATGGGTATTTTATTTGGAGTTCTTTGGACAATGAGGGATGTTTTTTGGTTGGCGATCGTGCGTCGTGGCTTAGTTTCACAGTCGCCTGTTTAACATTAAAATCAACTTGGTAGTGAAGGAGTAAGACCGATATGGGAGCTCTTGCTCGTAGAGCGGTTCTGGGTACACGGTGGGTCTCCTTTCTAGCCATAATTTTGTTGTGTTTTCGCTGGTTTGGTAATTTTGCAGTTCTCGTGAGTTTTAACTTTCCTTCCTCGAATCCAATAACAAATCGCTGTTAATAACTCGTACCTAATGATATTATAATGGAATTTTCCGTAGTTCCTCCGTCCGTGAACCTGTCCCTGGGAGCTACCCTGAACCCGCACGACATAGAGGAAGGGGATGACGTGTACTTCGAGTGCCACGTGCTGGCCAACCCTCCGCCGTACAAACTCATTTGGGAACACAATGTGAGTAATAATCGTTCAACAAGTACATAAATAATTTTGAACGAATATATTTCTTAAAAAGCGGTAAACACAATCCAACACTTTTATTATTGAAATAAAGAGTCTGAGGAATAGTAGGTACTGGTGTTTAAAATGTTATTTGTTTGAATAGATTAACGTTATCTCTCTTAAAATATAAATTGTTAGAAAATTAAAGAGCATATTTAAAATTTGTATATAAATAAAAGTACAACTTTATATCGAGCGCTTTCTTTTTAAAGAAATTTCAAAAGAAACTGATACATTATACTGGAGTGAAGTGCCAATTTTATTTGAAATATGAATAAAATCTGTTATTTTATTCTTTTTAGTTTCGAAAGAACATTTTCCAAATAAAAAATAAATAATTTCGCTTATACTGTTATAAAATTCAAAAATAATATTTGATTCTGAATTGAATAACTTCGTGTTATTTGTATCTACTGTAAATTAAATAAGTATTTTGAATTGAACTGTACTCTCTTACTCTTTGAATAATATGAACACTGTAAATGATCAAGTGCAGTGTGTATGGCAATATATGTCGCTGAAAGATCGTTAAAAGGTAGTTAGAAAACATTGTTTGGTGATGACCTTCGGGCATACATACTCGGATAATATACACAGCGCCGTTTTCATAAACATTTCGCTTTAAGAAACTTTCTGAAAATTATTTCATTATTAAATGTAAAACGCTATAGGCTTGTTGTAATCCATCATGAGATAGGCTAGCTGCGTTAATCCTGATTTTTAAGCTACGAATTATTTGTTATTGTGCATTTAAAATCATTTTAAGGTAAATTTGTGCTTTTTATTTTTATTCTCTACATTTTTTTAAATAGTGTCGTGAACACGGAATACGTGTCACATCAATATTCTTACTATTTTCAAACTAAACAAAATTGGACTAACTTGTTGATCTCTTGGAACAAGACGCGAACCTTCGACCACTAGATCATAAGGCCAGCATCCTAACCACTAGACCGACTCGAGTGAGTAATCACGCTGCACGGCAGCACGCGTTTATCGCTAGCGCCGATTGCATATTTGTCCAACAAAGTGACTGCCGAAATAACGTGTTAAGTCTGTATTTTAGTTATCAGTTTAATTCCGCCAATTACGCTCCACGTCATTTTAAAAACTTTTGATCTGAAAAATATTAACAATAAAAAATTTAAAATAAAACTAATTCATATAGTATTACACACATCTCTTCAAACGCCATCAACCCACCAGCGGGATATTTCACATCTGTCTGTCATGAGAAACCATGTCTTTTACAATTTGTTTACTAATAATTATTATAACTTTTTTATATCTAACCTTTATTTATGTGACCCACCCAAGTCGCCGATCACGCGTAGTGGATGATGGAATCGGAAAGGATGGGTTAAATAGGAAGTAGGGAATCGGAATGAGGAAATGAAAATAGGAAATTGGACAACTTTTGATAGCGGACCAGAATGGAATCATGGAATCAAAGAACAGCTCGACTCACCCGGTTGATGACGTCGTCTCGATGATCTTCAGAGTGGTGCATGAAGTAGTGATCCAACTCGAACAATGACATGAGAACACATTCTCTTGTCGAATTTAAAAAAAACCAATCGAGCCAAAGGAACAATGTGTACTGATTGGAAATAAGCTAAGGTGTAGGAACAAACTAAAAACTGGTGACAGTATACTCGTACTACATTTAACAATAATCATTTTGATTTCAGTATGGAAGTATATGTGTTCACCTACAAAAAATAATAATTCACGATTACGGAACAATTTATGAAAATGTCAAATATTTAAAAATCACAGTTTTGTGGGCTGATCTGCCATGTACATCTGACTTTTTTGACCGACATTTCAGATCGCATTGCAGAATCAATCATTTCATTTCTGGGTCCAGATAGTATCAGCCCTAATGATGAACCCTGCAATGAGATCCGAAACGTCAGCCAAAAAGGTCAGATATACACGGCAGATTAGATCAGAAAACTGCTAAATTTTTAAATAATTCTGATAACTAATTTGCAACGCTTCTGAGATGCTTTTAAATGTTTACGTAAAACAATACCTGCGTGACAATTTGATAGACTCGCAAAATCAAAGCGGATATCAATACATTGTTTACATATTCAACACATTGCTATACATATTAAATTGCGACATTTTAAGTAAAACCATTGTTAAAAAATGTCATACTTTGGGCGAGGCGTCACAGCAAACATGAATTATATTTCGTGTAATACAGTCTTTATGTAGCATGGAATTATAATAACAGTATCGTAAATTACTAAATTCCTCTTCAATGAGTAGGCATAGTAATTTAGAGATAAAGTAGAAATATTATTTTCATATTTTTCCGTCATTTTTTAAAATGCCATACTTAAAAAAAAATGTCTAAGTCTAAAATAATATCACTTACTTTTATAAAGATTACTTACAGTTTGTGGGTTATGTTTTGATATATATGGAAAACCAGTGTGATAGGTGTGATGTTTGGAGAATACGGTAGGTGGACGGGACCCACGCAATCACAAATTAACACAGCATCGAAAATGTGTGTTGCTGTTCTGTGATGTTTCAGAGTTGTCTTTTAATATTTTATTTTGCAAATATAATCCATTACTGTTATGTTTAACTTAATAGTCGACTTTTTAAAATTGTAATATTTTTTGTGAATTAAGTGAAAAATTAAGTAAAGTTGTGTTTAGATGGGAGATCGGTTACATTATATGCGTCATTTCAAATAAAAAATAAATGTTAAATAATCATTTATCAATTTAGAAAATAAAATTATCGAAAGAATAATAAAAAAAACAGAATAGTCGGTAATTTTTGTAATAAACATAGGAAAATGACAGAGAAAAAAAGATCAAAAACTAAACCATTTAAATTTTAATGAAAGCATAAATATTGCAAAAAGCTATTAGTGCTAGAATAATAAATTAGATAAAAATAGATTTGTAATTGAATATTTCTAATTTAAATGAACAATATAAAGGTATAATATTTTTAGTTTTAATTAATTTACTTTATTCCTTATGGAACTGTAATATATGTGTTGCGGGTGTTAACACCCGCATAACTTCACGTTGCAGAGCCGTCGTAGTATAATATAATATTAACATTAGGAATTGTAATTGGGTTGCGGTCGATAACTTATTACATATTCATCCGTATGAGTGTATAACATCACGTTTTTCTTGTAAACATGTTTACCTTTAACCTTTAACGTATAAATCACGGAAAAGTTCACCTCTCGGATATTCTCTAGGTTTCTTCATGATTATTTTTAGTAATTTTATTTGAAGTGTTTCCAATGGGAGTAGGTGGGTCTTAACGCACACCTCCTGGCGATAATTCCATACTTATTTATAATACGGATCGGATTTGGAGAAAATATAGGTACTATGTTTAATTTGTATTTTGATTACATTACATCACTTAGTCTTGGAAAAATCTAAAAATGTTTTCGTTATTTCAATTAAACATTGTGAGCTATGAAGCCAGACACCCCACATCTCCACCGGCTAGTTTAGTAGCGAACATAATATATGGATCCTACGACACAAACATGGTTGCTCGGCGACGACGTGATGCGCAAGTATCCCCAGATGATTATATAAAAAAATGGTTAATAGTTCGACACCAACACTATACCAGACAAAAGTAATAAACATGACCTAGGACTCGGGACGCTCCTCCTCCATATTGAACTCGTTGGCCTGGCTTTATTGTCGAAGCGTAATAGGTTATGTGAAATTGATCCGCTACCCTTATTGGAACTCGTGGCCATCGAACGGATGTCCCATCCACATCCCGCTTGCGACATCGTCCAATATTAATCGTAGAGTTCTTCCATCCCGGGCTCAAGTGGGAAATATACTATTTCTGGAGATGAGATTAATACAATACATACTAGGATTTGTCAAGAGATCGTAAGAATATCATTGTACTAGTAATTATAACTATTTTTCTTACCCATTGTTAAATCAAAATTTCAAATTTATATCGCTTTGTGATTTGTAAAGTCGGTCATTTTGACACGGCTGAAATCGCGTGCAAAATACACTTTACGCGTCGATAGATCAGTCCCCGACAGCGACAACCAACCACGCATGCGCGAGTGTTGCTATCATCATAATAATTTTTCCAACAGCTTTTAATTTTCAAATGATATTAAGTACTATAAAAAAAATAATGACCTACTACTGTTCCTTGAGAAATTACGCAATTCTTTGTTGATGCGTCTTTATCTATATAGCTTTAAAACCATAATATAACTTTTAATCAATGCTAAGTTTATTATTTTTTTTCTGTAGAATATTTTTATAATCAATATAAATACCTTTATGTTTATTTATCTTATTCAGAGAGTTGTATAAAATAGAAGTTAATTTTGCGATTAATTTTTGAGTTCTGAAAAATTATTCAAAACCATATTTATGTTTGTAAACAAACTGATATTGTCTTAGATATTGAACTGGATATTGTTTTTTGTATATTATTTGAACGTTGTTCTTTTTTTTTTGACAACCTTTCCAGTTTTGTTTTGCAATGTTTAAAACATATTGGACAAGAATTTATTATTAATGATATGACTCTCAACCATTTGCCTTAAGATAGCTCAGTGAAGCTTGTTGTAGTAGGCTACAATGAAGAGGAATATCCCCCGACCGTTTGACTGACCGAGTAGAAAAGGCTAATAGACACTTCTCTGGTGACAGCCCTGCAGATAAAGATCTGCAGAATGCCGAAAAAAGTTTAGGACCATAGTCAAGAGAGCAGGAGTCCATTATGGGGGACCGACGTGGATGATGGTTATTAGTAGTTGACCATGTCAAGTGAGACACCCAATTGATGGCTAGTGAAAAGAGCAAAATCTATTTATCCTAAACCCATTTGTTTATCAATATTATATGATCCTTGTGAATATGTTGTTATTCTTGTTTGATATCTATAATAGTATGTACGTCCTGTTCACTGGGCAGGGTCGGCCGCTAGCTGCAGACCCCAAGGCAGGCGTGACCGTATCGGGGGGGAACCTCGTACTGCGCGGGGTGGGGCGCGCCGCGGCGGGCGCCTACTCGTGCAGCGTGTCCAACGTGGAGGGTGACGCGCGCTCGGAACCCGTCCCGCTGCAAGTCATGTGTGAGTTCCTTTTTCTGCAAAGTGCAGAGATTACCTCCCCGAGAGATCATTCAACTTCTTTGTACACAACATAAGCGTTCTGGCATACTTTTATGATTTTAGAAATACTGATGTGACATTTTCTGTATAAATACTCTTCCACATTACTAGAAGTAGAACCTCTCATGAACAAAATTGATTCACCGTTCTTGTAAATACCACAATAGGAATTTAACAGGAATTTATTTTTTCAATATTGGCCTTACTACACTAAAATATATATTTTTATTTCATTATCAATTTTAGCAAATTATTCTACTTGAAAACACATCTCCTTGCTCTCCCTTTACCTCAACCATAGTTTCAACCTCTTTTTCTTCTTTTCTTTTCTCCCACCAGTTTTTATCTTCCTCTGCTAATGTTATGTTACTTTATATTGTAAACTGCGACATATGTACTTAAATATTTCTGCGGATTTGTATAATTAATTTCATGTGCTTCATATTATGTTAGTGTATCATAATTATTTATAGTATATTTAGTAGACAGGATGTTGGCGGTGACCAACTTACCACCGTTTGACGATCGATGGCGGCGGTTGGTTCCACTATATTTACTTACAGAAAGAGACTACAACTTAAGAGATGGGTGTAAGCATCTAGGGTGTGTAAGTAAATGACTACGTACCTGGGGTTCTGTCTCGCCGTTTATTATGTAGTATAAACTGGCTGTAAAAAGTTTGGTAAATGGTCACAATAATATTATTCAGATAAGTATAATATTCTAGAGAGTGATGAGAGCGGTTCTGGACCGCCAGTCCTCGTCAGCTTAGACTTTGTCACGCTCTGTTGAACCTAAAAGGACACTTGATTTCCTCTATCGGCGGTGCACCGAAGCTTGCTCGTGCACCATCGAGTCGCGTCGCGTTGAACTTCAGTGTTCGGGCTCTAGGTGTCGCTCTCTGCCAACATCATGTTAAAATCCCTTTATTAATTCAATTAAAAATATTTTGCAATTGTCGAATTTCTGAAATAATATATTAGAATTTATTTAATAAAGCTGATAGAGCAGCGATTAATGTAAACAATATACTTTTTCCTAAAGTTTGTCTGTCTAAATATGAAAGCTTTCTATATCGTTATTTAACAGAGAGTTACAAAAGTTATTAAATATGTCAGTAACGTGTGTTATTCAACAGAAAAATGTAAACCCATTAATAAATAATAGTCACAATCTTGCATATGCGAGTACGCTGTTTATATTTAAATATTAATCACATCGTATGTCTGTATATTATTTTAAAAAATGTCAATCTTTGTGTGTCTTGAGAATTTTATTACGAATTTTATTACACGCCAACCGGTTTTGGTTTGCTCAAGCTTCGTCAGGACGTATTTTAAACTAAGATTCATACAAAATTATTGTATTTTATTTAATCTGATAATATATAAGTATACTTACATTTGGAAACCAATTCGCGTCCTGATGGGAGATGCTTGAGATCTAAGACTAAGTTGCGGCTAGTGCAGTCAGTAACAGAGCGAGACTAAATCTCGATTGGCTGTGGGTGATCTCAAAATTATTGTGGAAATATATCAAATAAACGAAGATATCGAATTAGAAAAACATTTATTTAGGTTAGCGGAGCAAATTATATATAAAACCAAAACCCCAATATTCTTATCAACTCTGATGAAATGAGATGAACCTTTAAATTATAATTATTATTAAAAAAAGGTAGTGAAAAATATACAGATAGGAAATTAAACTTAACGAAACACATAACTTTATGAACAGTCTAAATGTTCGTATTTTGACAATAGTGAATTTAATTTCGTAACAAAAAGGAGTCTCTGTGGTTACATTTAAATTAGCGACAAAGTATTCTAGTCCTGTAGCACTGAAGTTACTGATTTCCTTTGTGACGTTTCTCGAAATTCCAAAATCAGATTCTGTACCTATACTTTCATTCCAGAATCTATTTTGTTTAAAAGTTGGGTTGAATCCAATAAATTCTTTAACAAAATATTTATTTCTAAAGTGTTCCATGTAGGAAACAAAATTTGTATTTTTAGGGTGGTTCGCCAGTGCCAGTTCACTCTTGTGGTTCGGGCTGACGATGTCTGTGCAGCAGTGCGCAGGGCCCAATCCGGTCCAAATAGTCATCCTCTCTCGGAACTTGGAACTGTACTGTACTATACTGGCTTTATGGAGTATCGGATTGGGTTTAGTAGATTCATCTTGTAGTATCAGGGCGTTGGGAGTTGGAATGGTGGTGTAAATTTATTTTTATGTAAAGGTTGAAAAATAATTGAATTTAAAATTGAGTGTTGTAATGTCAAGATTTTAAGTTGGTCTGAAGTTGCGTAATTATTTTATAATTTGAGATACGGTTAAATTTTGCGAGTTGAGAGTTTTATGTCAATTTTAAATTAAATTATTCTTAAGGCGACCGGGTGCCTGATAGGTATTTTTATTTTAAAGTGAAGTTTTGATGAATTTTTACTTTTATTTGAGAGATTATAAGAGTACCGTTATTGGCCTTTTCTGTTTGCCTTTTATACGTTCATCGTAGTCCCTCAGTACGCTTATTGTAGGGTTGAGTGGTTTGCAAGGCTTGCATAGAATGGTGTTGAAATTTTTTAAATATATTCTTTTATGAAAAGGATTCCAGTGTCGTGGTGAAGTTGATTTGTTCTTATGAATCTTGGTGCATCTAGTGCGATGCGAATAGCCCTGTTTTGTATGACTTGTATCATATACATATTTGTTTTGGCAGTATTGCCCCATATGAGGGCTGCAAAACTGATTTATAAATTAATAATTTGTTTTCGATTGATAGTTTGCTGCTTCTACCCACCAGTGGGCAGAGAGCGGACAGGGCTTTGGATGCTGTGCTGGCTTTATCTTAGATATAGGCTCGCCGAGTTAGGTGTGAATCGAGTGTTAGCCATAAATATTTTATTTCCTTTTTCCAAGGGATCTCCTGGCTGAATAATTTTATTTTCGCGGGAGGAGCTATGGATTGTTTTGTAAACAAGATGACTGCTGTTTTACAAGGATTAATTTGAGTTCGCCAGTCGATACACCAATTTTCGAATTTGGCAGTATGTTCTCGGACTCTGACTATGGCCAGGAGGGGGTCGCGTGATGAGGAGGATACTGCAGTATCGTCTGCAAATTGTGATATTGACTTATTGCGGTCAATCGGGATTGGTACATCTCTTGTGAAGTATATGTAAAAAATTGGAGCTAGTACGGCTCCTTGGGGGACTCTGGCGATTGATTCGCGTGTGAAAGATAGAGCGCCTCTTACTGTTACTGCGAATATTCTGTTTTCGAGGTAATTTATTATAAGATGGGTAATTTTATTTTTGAGGCCTGCCCTCGCCATTTTGATGATTAAAGCTTCTCTCCAGACATTGTCGAACGCGCTTGTTATATCGAACGAGATTAGGGCTGTTGATTTTTTTATATTAAATCCTAACGTTATTTGTTCGGCGAGTCGTAATAGTTGATGGGTTGTAGAGTGTCTGGCGCGAAACCCGTATTGATGGTCTGGAATTAGTTTTTTGTCTTCTAGTTCTATTTTTAATCTTACTGCGATGATTTTTTCGAATACTTTGCCTGTCGTAAGTAGGAGACTGATGGATCGGTGATTTTGTGGAAATAACGGATCTTTATTAGGTTTAGGTATTAGAATTATTTTAGCGTGTTTGAAAGGGTCGGGGAAGCAAGATAGTCGTAGCCCTGCATTCAAAATTGGTAAATGTTTTAATAATTTGTTGGGGATTGCATCCGGTCCGGGTGCTTTTTTATTATTTTTATCACTTTTGTCGTTGTGAATTTTATCGGTTCATCGGTCAGTAGTGGTTTATTATTTTTAATTTTTCCTACTTCTTTATAGATTTCTGATACGTGAGTTTTATTGTCGTTTCCTGTAAATGGGGAGAATTGATGTTCTAATGAGTCCGCGAAACTATCCGCTTTGTCTTGGTCCGTGTATACTATGCCGTTTAGTCCGTCAGGGAGGTTTTGAGGTTGCACAAGGATTTCGCTATTTTCCATACAGCGTTTTTATCCTCCTCTAGAGGGATAATATATTCGTGCCATCTTTCACTTCTGTGACTGGACTGGCGATGGCACTTTTTCTTATAATGTCAAATTATTGTACGTGCATTGCCATTTGCGTCGCGCTCTACTTTTTTCGCGGATTAGATATTTTATTTTTATGGGTAGGTCCGGTTTGGTTTGATTTGATTCTATTTCTTTAGTCACTTTTTTTTTTTTATGACGCTTTGCGTCATTTTTATGAAGTTATCTGCTTCTACGTTGAGAGTTTTTGCGTCTGGGATATTTGTAGGTATTTTTATGTTTCCCACATTATTTTTTGTTTTGTCGGGTCGATTACTAGTGTGCCGTCTGTTAGATCCATTATTATTGGGTCGTGGTCCGATGAAAGTTAGTTAACTGTCGTCATTGAGTAGGAGAGTTTTATATCTTTTAAGGTCGCGATGTTGATTACGTCTGGCCTTTTTCCGGCGTGATGGAATAGTGGGTTTGACGGGGGCGTCTATAACTATATTACAATTTTCGAGATATTTTGATAATGCGCGTCTTTTTGTATTATGTTGTGCGCGAGTGCCACCTGCAGTGTTTAGCATTTAGATCGCCTGCTATTATTATCGGTAAATTGTCTGCTAGAAGAGCGTCTAGTTGGGTGTCTATTATTTTCTTGCCTGGGGGGCTATAAACTGATATTATTTTATGTGGCGTTTTTAGATTTACTATTATCGCCGTAGATTCTAAATCGTCTGTTTGAGGGGGGGGATGATTGTTGTAAATAGCGTTAAGGGTGGCCATCATTTCGGCGGCTTGGGAGACTAGGTCGTTTAGCCTGCGTGTTGTGTACTATCTGTTCTTGATTTTTGGAAAAATGCGGTCTTGGCCAGTTGGGATTTGCCAGCGGAGCAAGATTTTTTGGGGCTTCCGGTTTCGGTTCCGGTAGCTTTTTTAGCCAATTTTCTGTCCTTATTTCCATAATGAGCCTGGAGTCTCTTAACGTATTTTGTTTGCGAGATATTTCTCCTAGATCTGCTTCTTGATTTGTAATGGATTTTGTTCATATCCCCCATAGCTGGCGGGATGTGGCAGGGCGCAGGTAGCCGGGGTGTCCTTCGGTTTTGTGCATTCTGATGAGTGATGTGTGCCGGCACATTTCACGCATCGTGGTGATGCACATCAGCAACTGGCCGTATGGCCGTACACCTGGCATTTATAGCATTGGCTAGTCGTGTCTTTTTTCCAATTTTTCTACTGTTATTTTTATTTTAAATATCGAGCTAAGGGAGAAGATTTCATTGGCATTGGTTGCCTGGTATAGCTCTGTCTCCTCCGGTAACCGGTTTCGGCAGGGATTTCCAGTCTTTTTAATTCTGATATTATTTCGTCGATCGGAATCGTTTCGGGTATTCCACGCAGAACAGCTTTGATAAGCTTCTCTTCAACTAATTTGAATTAATGATGTTCTATATTTTCCTTTACTAGAAAAACCGTCGCTCTGCGATGGTCTAGTGCAGTTTTTACCTTTAGGGATATGCCTTGGTTTAGGTTTAACGCAGTGGAGTATATACCTTTGTCGGCGAACATTTTAGACACGCGGGCCCATTTATCTTTATTCCTAAGAACGATTTGTGGAACTCGCTTCACGGTTGATTCCAGAAATTCCTGCGCGCAGAGATTTTCTTTTGGTTCATTGGTCGTGATGGCCCGTGCCAGTACTGCGAGGGGCGCGGCGGCGAGAGCGGTGTAGTCTGGCCTTCCCGAGCTGGAGCGCTCGGGTGTGCGAGTAGGGGAGTGCGAGGGGGGGACTAGAGCCAGACGAGCGCGCAGTCGAGCTGGTTGCTTGCCATTTTGTAGGCGGTGAGGTGACGGGTGCGGGGATAGCTATTTGCTCTGTCGGTGACGGGGTGTGGAGTCTCGGCGAGCGCGGTGGTGGAATGCTGAGAAATTCCCTTATGGGTTGGAAGTAATCGTTATTAGTTTCTCGCGATAGATTTGAATGAGCGCGAGCCCAGTGGCCGTTACCATGTCGGTCGGTATTTTATTCTCTCTTTCTAGGATTTTCTTAACATCAGCCCAGGTTGGTTCGGCTTGTATCTTGAGGTTAGTTTTCAAGTTGATCGTATTTAAATATTTGTATTCGGGGATTGATTGCTGTGGTTTACGCGGTTTATAACCGAATTATATTATTATTACTTGAAGTGTTTTGGGCGAGTGAAATGATTTAAATATTTAGTTATCGGGCGTGAATTTAAGTTAAATTTGGTAATGGAATTTTAGCACTGAGTGAATAAAAACAAACAAAAAATTTTTTGAGGATTATTACGTGACAGAAAACAGTGTAAAAATCGGAGCGTGGAAAAATTTAAAGGTTTTTATAATGGTTGGATGAGAGTGGAGTGCAAAGAGTAGAACCAGTATATTCACCAGATATCATGGGCATTTTATTACTTCATTACTGCATGTGCCCGCGATGTCTTATATGTCACAAGGTCGAGCGATCGCTTGGCATTAATTTGTTTCGGTTACAAAAATACAATTTTATAAATTATATTCACATATGAAAATACACAGTTTATATTACACATTCCTGTACAGGCGATCCGCTAAACATCTTGTATCGTAACACCATTAGCCCAGAAGCCTCGTGCTCCGTTTGTAGTCGTGGTCTTGCAAAAAGGCTATTTGCAGGGCCGCACGCCGGCATAGCTCCCTCGATCGTGATCCTGTGCGGCACATAGAGTTTTTACTAAATATTTCGTAGCAATCGATTTAAAGTTCTTGAATATTATTGTAATCATTGATAAATCTTTGTATTTCCTGTTTTGGAAGAAGTAGAACCCACGTCACATTGATAGGGCTTAAATCGATGAAAAAAATTATTTTTTCAGTTATTAACTAATAAAAATGGATATTTGAAAGCTGCCTAGACATTTGTGAGAATCATAAATATCTAGGCAGCTTTCAATCAAATCAATGGTAAGTAAGAGCTGAAATATAGAGATAGTAATTTAAAAAAAAGCATAATCGGGTTAACCATATGAAATTAACAAAATTTAAAAAAGAGATATTATAAATCAATTGTATTTCATTTTCAATACTAAAGAATTCGCAACATTTTATTTTATAAGAAAAACATACAGTTTTACAGTAATACATATACCATCTAGATCGACCCGGCAATCTGCACTCTTCCACATTCCTAGAAGTAGAACATCTTACATACAAAATTCATTCATTCACGGGTCATGGTTACGCTTAAAGGGTTATTTATATGAATCACCACAATCTCAATTTTGGCCAATCATTCTACCTATAAACACATCTTACTCTCCCTTTACCGCAACAATAGTTGCAACTTCCCCACTCTTTCTCCCTCTATTTTCTTTTTATTTATCTTCTGCACCTAAACATATTTATATACCTAAACAGATCTGTGGATTTTCATAAATAGTATCACGTGTAAAATATTTATTATGTTAGTTATTTTAAAGTTTACACTGTCAAAATCCCTCAATAAAATAAAATAAATAAATAAACTATATAAAATTACAACTAACAAATTAAGCCAAATACACGTTTTCACTAGAATACAACGGTGACTTGGTGAAAGTAAAGAATGAAGAAGTTCATGGTGTTTTCATATCTTTTCCATTTCGTGTATTGTAGTATATCGATTTTATTTAATTATTGGATAGGCGGTTCACTGTTTCATACGTATGTATTTATAAGTACAAGAGTATGTTATAACGTTACGTTATAGTACCTACCACCGATAGGGATATTTTGAGTTACCGTTTTAGAGCAATAGCAAAACTACACCACTGGAGAAAATTTTGTCTACGGCATTTCCGGTAACGGACGGTTAGAGCGCTGTAGACGTCTCGTGTAATCAACTCTCACAAAATGTGATTTCAAATTTGAAAAGAAAAGGTGTGAATGATTGTATAATATTAGGCATCTGTGTTACGCTGTGCCATGTTATATAAGTGTTTATGTTATTATAGTTGTGTTTTACAGGATTTAAAATCCCTTTCTTGGAGGTCAATCGAGGAAGGGAGGCGTATTTTTTTGTACAACTGTCATCACATAACCTGGATATGTGATGATATAATAATATATACAATAACATAACTCTGAATAACTCTTTAAATCCTTCCAAGTTTTGTATATAAGACAACTGTTTACCAGAACAATCTAAAAACTATTTAAAAAATAATAATTAACTTTACTTCCACGATCCGATTCAAAGGAAACTAACGAGGAGCAAAGCCTTAGGATACTTTTCAGTGCCAAAATTTAATACAAAATTAGCTCAACGAACTTTATTATTTTGAGCTCCGCGAATATTTAACAAATTGCCACTAGACATTAAGGGTTTAAAGTGATTAACGACTTCAAACCAAAAATAACAAAGTGGTTGCTTGGTGTGGATATAAAGCAAAATGAATCTAATTTGTCATTTGTGCTAACCTAACTACCTACACATTTTTGTCTCCAACTATTGTATATTACAGACAATAATATTTTTATAACTTTTTTCAATAATATTTTATAACTTCAGATTGTATTTTTTTCACATAACTTTATAACCAAAAATAAATATATATATCATCATGAAGGATTGCTCACGAACCCGAGTACGATGGAGGAATACGATTTGGTTCCCATCCGCTCAATATGACCTTCACAATATGGTGGTGAAATAATACTTCAATACTTCATCATGGACTACACCAATATAGACAAGTGGTTGAGTTTTGTTGCATTCACCGTGGAACGAATTATCAAGTGGGATTTGACATGGAGACTAAAACTATTATAAACTTATTATAAATTGTGGATTGCTTCTCTAGTGTAAATTTCATTGTAATTTGGTGTTGTAAAATTTAATTCCAAGTTTACTCATTTCGCTTAGGTCGAAATTTATAATTTTCATTTACACTTCTGAATTAAGAAATTTAATGCTTTACTGTAATTTTGATGAAGTAAATTCGTTCTAATCTTATGTCAACCTAAACGTTACTTTAAAATTATATTTGTTGTGTAACATTTTGTCGATGTTAATGCTTTTTTATTATTATTTAATCTTTATATTGTGAAAACTTTATTAATTATAATATAAAATATCAGCTTAATCTTATTTATTTTCTTTGAGAATGATTATCGGGAGTAAGTGAATTCTGTAAATTAGACCCACGTGTCTCATGTTCTTTCTTGGATGAACCGTGAGAGTCACGTCGTGCACGTCACAATGTATAAGTATATTATTTTTAATTCATTAAATTATATATTTTTATTGCATCTCTTTTCCCGCCCCTCCCCATCCTCTTCGCTTTATACAGTGTAAAAATCATTCATTGTCTATTTTCATATTTCATATTTATTTATTTCATTTGTAATTTTAACAGTATAAATGATAATACAACTAACATAATAATCCACAGATACGTTCAGGCAAAGTAGTAATGAAGTATATGATATAAGATAATATAATATTAGTAAAAGAAGATAAAAACTTGTGGGAGAAAGGGTGAGGAGGTTGAAACTACAGTTGTAGTAAAGAAAGCGCAAAATGTGTTTGTAGGTAGAATGATTGGTTCAAATTGAAAATATAGTGATTCATAAATAAAAACTCTTTTAGTGTAGTAAGGCTGATATTGAAAAAGTCAATTTCTGTTAACTTCTCATTATATTATTTGCATGAACGGTGAATGAATGAGTCTTGTGTATAAGATGTTCTACTTGTAGGAATGTGGAATAGTACGGTCTGCCGGGTCGATCTAGATGGTTTGTGGAAAGATTTATGTCATAAGTTATTATATATTATGTACTATTTGTTTTTCATAAATAAATAAAATAAAATTCGCAGTCAAGCCGGTGTGCTCCAGCAATCTGCGGCGGACGTACGGAGTGGGGCGGCAGGAACGCGTGCAGCTGGTGTGCGAAGTGGAGTCCGTGCCGCCACCGGACTCCTTCTCGTGGGCGCTCAACAACTCGGCACAGCTGTCGGCCGTGGCTCCCGAGCGATACACCTGGAGCGGGCAGCCCGCGCGCTCCGTGCTGTCCTTCGCGCCGCTCTCTGACCTAGACTACGGCACGGCACTCTGCTGGGCCGCCAACCTGGTGGGCAGGCAGGCCGAACCGTGCGCGCTCACGCTGCTGCCTGCCGCACGGCCGCACGCGCCCGCCAACTGCTCGCTGGCTAACCTCACCAGCGCCGCGCTCGAGCTGGCCTGCGAAGAGGGCTGGGACGGCGGCCTGGCGCAGCGCTTCCGCCTGGAGGTGTGGGAGCGTGGCGAGCGCGGCGACGAGCGCGAGGAGCGCCTGCTGGCCAACGTGTCCTCCGCGCGACCCGCCTTCTCCGTGGGCGGGCTCCGGGCGGGCCGCGCGCTGCGCTTGCTGCTGTACGCGTACAACTCGCGGGGTCGGTCGTCGCCCCAGACCCTGGATGCCTACACGCTGGAACTAGCGGAGAAGCGTACAGGTATAGATAATTGCCTTATACTTCATCTAATATTTTGTATTATATTAAAATATAATCTAAAAAATAGATGGATCCTTCTATTGAAATCAAATACCAACTTTTATCCGGTGTTGTTCCGCAGTCATAATCTCAACTTTAGATTACGAATAAGAATGGTTATATGTTATGTATTTATTATTTTATGGAATAAAAACTTGGTCATGTTCCGAAAAAATGATAAGGCTACTTGAGCATTTGAGATGAGGATCTACAGAAGAATGCTCAAAGTAAGCTGGATGGGTAGAGTTACGAATGAAAATGTTATGATACGGATGTATAAAGAAAAATAAGTAATTAAAACAATAAAAATTCTTAATTTTCAATATCTCGGATATGTGATGGGATATCTGGAGAAATACATAGAGTACCGCCACTGGCCAGGCAGGGTTACATGAGAAATATGGGTTCAGCTGCAATAGAGTCTAAGGCACTTACCTTTAGCCGACGACCTTTCTTTCACCTTTCAGTGTTGTGTAATTCGGAAAGCCACTAATAATGAAGAAGTTAATTTACAAGATTGTTCTATACAAATAAATACCAAAGTTTATCGAACAATCAATAAACACCGAGACATAATCTAATCAAATTCATTTGACGAGCATCTCGGATCTGATGTCACTCCAAGCATGCGCCACACTTGGCGATGCTGAGCGCAGATCGCGGCCGATTATTTTGAGGTTTTGCGTGGCAGTCATATTTGTATGACGGGGCGTAGCGTATTTTGCCAATGTAAAGGATCTGCGGAAACTGAAAAATCTCAACTCCTATTTGTTCTATTAACATGGGGTTAAAACCAACTTATTTAGAAATAAACGGGCTATAAGATTGATTTGACGTATTTTCACCTACATGCACTCCCACAGTATGAAATTTCAGCCTTAATTTTAAAGTTCTTATTTTCCTATCAAAACACTTTTTATGGTTTTACAAAGAGTATTGACGATTTTAATTATTTTTTTTATTCTGGAAATTGACAACAGAGTACTGCGTCTCTACAGGATATGTCTGATACCGTGCGATAGCCGGTGCGGCCAGGCTAGTATGTATATTATATACGTATTAAACCAATTAATATTATTTATAATGTATATATTATAATAATATTTATAATAAGATTACACGTTTTAAGGAAATGAAGGGGGGTTGGATAAGAATCAGCAAGGATTAGTCATGAATGTAAGTGAATAGTCTTTGCTAGTTTGAGCAGACACGGGTTTGTTCAGACATTCATGTTGTGTATTCCCTCCCGGCTTGGGCCTCAGTCAAAATTAGTAGCCAAAGAGGAAGGTGGTCTCTGCGCGTTCTGTGTGTCGCAGGTTTTAAAAATGGAATATAGTGGGGGTAAACTGATTAGTGAAGAGTGCAATAAGCGTGTGTACGGACCAGTATCTAGAGATATCAAATTAATTAGTGAATTAAGCAAGAAATACCGAAATCTTCTTATTTTAAGAACAAACAATGCTGTTGAAAATATTTGTAATTAGAAATGAAGTTTTTTGTAAAGTACTGTACCATAAACGAATTTGAGTGGTAGTGGAAGATCAAATATTGTGAGTGACCAACATATTTGAAGTGCGCGTGTTGAGTTTCCGACACCTTTATAAATGGTATAAAGTGGTTAATTTCTCAATACAAATTATACATTTTGTAATATTTTTAAATCGACAACATTTTTTTTGCTTTTCCTATTGTATTAATGCATTCGTCCTATCTTCAAAATACCTAATGAAGCATTTGGAAGAAAATTCATTCTATAAACGTTTATCGTGCTTTCTGGGTTTTGTTAAAAATCTGTTATGAAGAGGTTTGGAAATAATCGAATCAAATGTTAAATATATACAACGGGATCTAAAAGATCGATCATCGACGGACTTCACATATGTGATTATGGAGTTCTACAAAGTTTTAGACGGACTTTTATAAATGCTATATTTCAATGTAAACTTCTGAATATCCTGACTTATTTTGTATAATTATGCTGCAGTACACAATTTATGTTACCAGATTCGCGCTCCACAATGATTCAGTTGTATTTTCATGTTGATAGTAATCAATCTCTAAAATTAAAATTGAATCTGCTGGGCCCTGACTAAAGTAGCGACTGGCTTATGTAAAGTTTCAAAAGAAAGGAATAAGAATGGTTAACTACAGCTCACAATTGTGTCAGACGAGAGCGCTAGCGGCGTGGACGCGGGCTGGGTGGCGGGGGTGTGCGGGGGAGCCGCAGCGGCCGCGCTGCTGCTGGCGCTGGGCGCGCTGGCCGTGCTCAAGCTGCGCTCGCGCTCGCGCACTCATCGCTCCGACTACAACGGTAATATCTTTCTCATAACTGTCACATTTAATATTACAACACTTTTTATTATTAGAAATAATTTAATAATTTTATGATTGGATCTTTAAGGAGTATTAAAGTGCACACTCAAACAACATAATACTCCTCTTCATAATACTCTACAAACCAACGGGCGAACTGTCGGCGATGGGAATGGTCAGCAAACCACTCGCATTTAACGGTCAAAGTGTCAGAGTTATCAAACACTAAACAAAAAAATTGAGCAAAATTTAAATTCGGCATTCAATTTGGCCCACCTATATAATAGCTACGTATTTTTTCAGTAAAATATAATAAATTTACTTATGCATAAACATGTATTTAAGAAATTGACCATTTATAATAGATAATATATTTCAGTTGGCATGAATAAACCGAAAGGGGCGTCGCGCTCCGAACTGCAGCAGACCTTACAAGACGACAAGAATCCTGACGTCGTGCCTCTCACAAAAGGTCTGTATACCATTTATTATCTTTCCGCGTCTTACACACTCGAGAGCATCCTTTCATGTCATTTCTAACAACCATTGTAGATATTTGTAATTATAAAAGTGTTTTATTTTCACTGCGGCCTTATAGCGTTATCACTTCACTTTAATTTTGACAAGAAAATATCATAATTAATAATTATGAGTTTCGAGACGCGCTATTAAATCGAGGTTGCACCTTGTTGGCATTGTCATAGCCAATCCAAGTAGCTACATAAGCTCTCTAACCACCTTTTATACTGAAGTGCTTTCTACAAACGTAAGCAAGCTTACGAACTCCCTATTAACAAATACTTCTCATTGCTTTTCTCACGTTTTCTGATATTTTAGACTATTTTAGACTTTAGACTATAAATACATATTAAATTAATCAACTAGAAAGATACACAAAAAACTTTTAGTTGATCTAGGTGATTCATTAAATATGTGATACATTTTATGTTCTGTATTCTCTGAGAAATGTCCTGTGGAAATTTAATAATAAAGTAAATCAAAATAAGCTCATAATAAAGGGTGTTTTTTTGGAGATTTGTTTTTAGAATTAGCACCTTTTCTAGCGACAGCCAATTTGACAAATGACAGCTAATTTATGCTCAGTTTAGTTTGCCATTTCACCATGAATAGACTTACCCCAGAACAACGCTTGCAAATTGTGCAAATTTATTTCGAAAATTGTGGTTCAGTTTGCGAAACTTACCATGCACTACGTTCATTTTACGGTCGATATAATCGTCCATCTGAGCAACTAATTCGAATAACCATGAATCGTTTTCACACCACGCATACTCTAATTGATAATACGCATCCACAGTGACGTCGCACAGTGCGCACTGAAGAAGCTGTTGATGCAGTGGAGCGTAGTATTGAGGAGGATCCGAATGAGTCGATTCGCCATCGTGCATAGAAATAGATACACGATTACTAACTTTTTCGTCCTCCAATTGGATGGCAGTAATGTGAAAGAGCTATGCTTTCAACAAAATGGCGCAATATGCCACACAGTACGCGCTACAATCAATTTATTAAATGAAACATTCGATGAGCGTATAATTTCACGTAATAGACCTGTGTTTTCTGTAGAGGTATGTGAAGCACTTTGTCACAAGTGGACAAGAGGAGTTAACAAGAAGTTATCAGTAACTATCTGTTTAAGTTTTTCATTAAAAATTATATTAATAAGGTTCGCATCATAACCATTGTTTACTGATATTTGTTTAACTGTTTTATAATTATTTAGAGAAACCAATATTTGATAAAGGGATTGTGACTATCCGATTAACCATTCTATGAAATGCTGAGTGCTTATGTGAAACGAACTTTCTTATTTTGTGCTCCGCGAATATTTAAAAAATTGCCACTTAAAATGATTAACGAGTTCAAACCAAAAATAACAAAGTGGTTGCTTGATGTGGGTAGAAAGCAAAATGAATCTAATTTCTCATTTGTGCTAACCTAACTGCCAACACATTTTTGTTTCCAACTATTGTATATTACAGTAATAATATTTTTATAACCTTTTTCAATAATATTTTATAACTTCAGATTGTACTTTTTTCACATAATTTTTTATAACTTATGTAACATTATACTTACGTACCTCTAAACAATTATATATTTTAAAAACTGTACAGGTAATTGCTTTAGAACAGACCACGTCTCGTAAAGTAGTTACCTTTATTTTTTCATATGTACTACTTATGCTACAAAAAAAAAAGTTTGAGGAACTATGTAACATAATAATTTATATTACACATAGATGCCGTCATAACGGCAAGATGAGATATGTATTTATGATGAGGTATGTACGTTCTTTGGTGTTTCCCGCTTTCTACGATTCCCATAACTCTCCCTTTTTACCATATTTATTTGGTGATTTAACATTTGAGTATATAACTTAAGTTAATATATTATATTTTTAAAATATATCAAATTCTAACTTATCGATCGCCGATTTCCGTCTCGCGCGCATGTGAATGCGACATATGGATAATGGTTCCTGTCTCACTAACGCCTCCGATTCTACGGTTTTGGTCCAGTGACTTAACGTTTACTATTGAAGTGTGAGTTCGAGAGTACTTCGTGCGGAACAACAGAGTATGTATTCGAAAGCCAGAAGATCTGTGACTCAAAGAAATCCAGATACCTAATGGAGCAACTCAGGTGGGTCGTGTTTCTTTCTGATGTCTTGTTGGTCCTTGAGCTCCCCTGTTCCCTAATTTTATTCATGTCCCTAATATTCTTCCATCAGCCCCTTCCCCTATGTCCGTTTATCCTGCGCGCGATCATATTAGGTCGGCTGGAGATTGCGCGCACAATAACTAAGTTCAAAAAATAAAACTATTATTGACAAAACAATTTCAACTACTACTGCAGCGAAGGATACCATTTGAGGATATGTACGCGCCCTGTTTACTATTGTGTAAAGCAGTATAGCTTTGCAGGTGGCGAGCATAAGGTGACGCTGGAAGAGCACGAGGAGGGAGGAGAGGGGCTGCCGCGCCCCCCGCCCTACTCGCGGGCCCCGCCACTCTTGACGCACACTTTGCCGGTACAGTATTCCGATACATTATTATTTTTCCACACCCTCTGATTACATACCGCCGGTTGCTTTCACTAGGCCCTCCGGGTGCGGCCGCTTCGTAGTCACTGATTCCATTTTTTCTCCCAGTCTCTGCCTCTAAAGTTTCTAAACATAATTGTTTCCAGAAAAAAAAATGAACTGATAAAACTGTGGACAAAATCAAGATTTTTAAATAAAAAATTTTTTTTCAATTTTTTGGTATAATATTTTTATTAGATTATTTTTTGATATAGTCATGTTGAGACACAATAATTACTATTAATAACTTACTTTAACTACATAAGTCTCGAGTTTCAGATTTTTATATAAAAACGGCATATTTGTTTATAGGTACAACCACCCAATAGAACTATGGACACAAATCAATGTACCTATAGACACGTATGTACTTGTGGACAGTAATAATAAAACAAACAAAAAAAATTGTAATAATGTAATTACAATCTACAAATTAAATTCTTAACTTAACAGTAACTTAATAATCAGTATCGTATCGGACGCCGTCCAGTACGGAGGTGACGCTGCGAGTACTGTTGCTAGTGTATACCTACATCAACGCCGCGTAACTGCGGCATCATGGACGAAATATTTAACACCTTACGGACCGACATAGAAAAAATCACAAGCGTATCAAAAACAGAAACCAAAGGTCAGAAAAGACTTTAGGTACAACGCAATTGAAAAAATGTGTCTCAAATTTGGAAAAAGCTTTAAATAAAAGAGACATATATCAACAACAACTAATAATAGAACTACAGAAGAAAAAAGTATCAAAAGAAGAAAAAAAGTCATGCCTTCAAGACCAAATAATAAATCTGCAATCAACCCTTATTAACAAAAATATGGAATATATAAATAAAATTGAAAAAATTCAGAGTGAAAGTGAAAACAAAAACATAATTTATGCGAATATAACAAAAGAAAGAACTACAATATCACAAATTTCCGAACCACAATTTCCAATAATGATAATATCCAACAAAAAGGATATCACAAGCGAAAACCTACAAAAAATTGTACAGAAGAACATCCAAATAAATAAAATTTGGTGTAAATGGGATCAAAAAAACAAAACAACTAAATAAAATTATAATAACTTGCCACAAAAAAAACACACGGAAATACTTACAGAAGAAATAAATAAAATTAAAAGTAACCTGGAAATGTCTGCAGAAGAATTAAAAAAAAACAACCATGCATTATTTTTACACTAACTACCAAAAAGAAAACTTCATAAACGATATTTTGCTTCAAAACGATGACATTAACAAATTATTCACCACAAATAAAGATAAAAACGTATTAGAAATCAAAAAAATAACACAAAATCGAAGAAATACACATTATGTAACTACATAGTAGAAGTAACTGGCGAAATGAGAAAATTATTATTAATGAATGGAAGAATAAATATTGCTTTTCTTCGAATTCACGTCGAAGACTGCAACCCACTGATGCAATGTTACCATTACCTATCTTTCGGCCATAAAATCTATACGTTGTACAAAAAAAATGGATGCACCTAAATGCCTACATTGTTCAAAGGAACATTACCCACATAACATGCCCGAAAATAAATTTAAAACCAATCTGTTCCAACTGTATAAAACACAACGTGAAAAATAAAACAACAATATGCACAGCCCACACAGCTAATGACCAACATTGCCCATAGCACAACAACGAATTGATTATTTATAAAACTACAATGGAAGACATGACTTTTGAAGAAATACAAAACTATTCCTCCATAAAAGAAATATTATGTGATAATTTTGATGCATGCAACAATATATTTACATAAAAAATTTGCTTTATCCATTCTACAAATGAATATTAGAAGCATAAATAAAAATTTTGATGAATTTTTAATAAAATTGAATACATTAAACAATTTGTCGGGATTTATTGTGTTAACAGAAACACATACATGCGATTGTGATATTCCGTATACTATTCCCGGCTATAATAATATTGCAACGACAAATAAAATAAACAAGAACAGTGGAACAATAATATATTATTGAGTATGCTTCGAAATAACTGATACCTCAGATATATTTTTAAAAAATACATAAAATTATATAATAATAATAACAAAATTTGACCAAAAATATTTGGTTTTATAAAATGTTGTTATTCCACTTGATGCTGATTACGTTAAAAAAAAGATTTGAATATAAATAAAACTTGTCATACTTTTATAGAAATTAAGATACAATTTTGGCGCAAAACCTTCACTCGAATAAGGTTTCCGAAAAATGAACAAATGTATGGAACTGCCTTTCCGAAGATAATCGTCAATCAATTAAACGGGTTTTCCAGGTTGCTCGCGCTGGGAGGGAGGTGGTCACCACGCGGGCGCCGCTGCCCGCAGCCCAGGAGAGCGACGTGTAGTCGCGATCGGCGCCCAGTGTCCCCTTCTACATTCCCGGTAGGAAGTACCCACTTCATTAGTGATTGAACTGTTGATAGTCGACAAATGCCCAAAGTGCAATCTTTTCCTTCACTGAAGAGCAGAGTGGACTCCTGCGAAGACTCGGATGTTCCAGATTAGTTCTAGAGAGAGAGAGCGCGACATACGTGTGATATTTGTATGTACTAGTGTATGATGCTATGTTATAATTGTACGTGTGTGGTGTTTACCCAAACTATATTTTCAAAAAATCTTATACGTATCAAAACGATGTAAATTTTTGTAAAAAATATTTCATAATCCCATGACATGGAAAAAACCAAATGCCGATTCTTCCAAAAGAATCGATCGTATTATATATTTTAAAAATGCTTAATACAATTGTAACATTTACGAGACGAGGTCAGAACGGTTTGTTTATAAATAAATAATTAACTTAGTGCCAATTTTCTCGAAATGTTTGTAAAGATTGGAATTAATTATTCCGTACAAATTTGGAAAACAAAATCTCTATCGTAATTCAAGAGTTTTTAAATATATATAATTTATTATAAATATTCTTTTTTATATTAGTTTATAAGCTTTTACATTCGAAATAATTAGATTAATAAATTTATGTTATTTTTTTGTAAAACTGAGTAACCTTTTTTTTGATACTCGTTTTAATCGAAAAATAAATATATAGTCAGTTAGTTCACTCTTCTAATTATAACCTCTCTATGACTGATATATGAAGACTTCATTAAATCTAAGTTATATTATTGTAAAGCTGCATATTTTCAGTCCACTGTAATCTCTGTTAGTTTTCAATAATGTAGCTGGAAGTTAATATTCATTTATTGATATTTATATCATTTTCATTGTAATTTTTGGCTAATTTACGATTCATACATAATATATTATTTATTTCCATGCAAAGTCTGTCGTAAAGATCGTATATTAATTTGTATGGTTTTCTATGAATACATATTTATGCTCCATCATATTCAGCTGGACGTAAAAGATTTTTTAATAATCATAAATGTCATTAAGCACTACATTTCTGATGCACTAAGATTATATTTATAATCTTCAAACCAAAATTCAAACCTACTTTTCATTCACGAAACAGTGATTTGTTAACAAACAAAAAATTAAATTTATTATATAGGAAAAATTAAAACTTAATGTACCTATTTAAAATCAAGCCTAAATCCTGTCTATCGGTAATTAAAAACATATATTTATTCTCGACACCAATAATTATATGGTAATACAAAAAATTTGCATGTAGACATGTAATTTATTTATTTATTGATGTATGAAGCTTTTATTTCTATATATATAAAGAGATCGTCTGTTGGTTTGTTGATTGGTTTGTTTATTTGTTTATTTATTTTTTATACAAATCTACAGTTTAATTCCAAGCTTCATGAAACTTTGCACACTTGACCTTTAAAATACGAGGAAGGTCGCGGTCTAAATGAGATTTAAAAAAACTATTTCCATCGCCCTTTTCCACCCCTTAAAGCAGAATTGTTAGTATTTTTTTATGAAATTTTGTACACTTGACGTTTAAAATAAGAAAATATTACTGACGATGTTCCACATTCAAATGTTTTATGGCAGATTCGAGTCTGTTTTTGATTAAAGTTATTTATTGCAATATTGTTGATACATTGACACGTACGGTCGCGGAAATGTGGACGTGGAATAGGTATTTATATAAAAAATAGTGTCTGTGGGAATGTGTGTTTCTTAAAACGTTTTAATTGTAAAATAAATGAATTGTTACTAAAAGTGCGAGATGGCGCCGTGCCTTTAGAACAGCGTAGAACCTTCCAGAATAGTGTTAATGACGTAACCGATAACAAAGAAAAACTCAGCTCTTCGAGACAACAAATAATCGATCGACGAATAGATATTAATTCATACCTATCGAAATGCTGCCTAAGAAAATAACGAGTATTGGTCAGAAAAACCCCGCAGCTAAAAGACAAAAAGCTATTCAGGCGTCAGAAATAACTGAACAACGGGAGCTTCGTCTACATCAGGAGCGTGTGAGAGCTTCTTCGTCTACGTCAAGGGAAACTTTGGAGGAAATAGTGCTGCGTGTACAATAAGATCCACGTAGAAAGGAATAATCAAGAATGCTAAATTGACATTCAGATCCAAAATTAAGGGCAATTAAATGAAGGGGGACGGATGGATGTTGATGTAAACATTGTCAGGCAAAGAAATATAAATGCGAACCAGCAGGAATACGTTGCTCCAATGGAAAAGTGAAGCTGCCAGAGCCGCTGCTATCTTACACAATAAGAGGAAAACTACCGTCTACATCTGATTTCGAAAAAAAACTACCCTCATCCCACTAAATGAAGTCTCTTCACTCTGTGTAAAGTTGGGACTACGCCGGATACTTCAGATAGTTTGAAATATAAATGAAAAAAATATGAAATTGCACGCTTGATGTACGAATTAAAGAGAAAATTACTGTTTGCGTCTAATTTCGAAAAAAAAACTACTCCCATTCTTCTAAATTAAACCTCTTCATTCTGCGTAAAGCCCGGGCAACGCCGGGTGTTTAAGCTAGTATATAAATATTTGAGTACAAATTTAATCAGATCAATAGACCATAATAACAGAACCGTTTACATTATTAATAAATCATCTAATGCGTCGTCCGACTGAAGATCATAGAGCAGTGAGCAGTGAGCAGTGAGCAGTGAGCAGTGAGCAGTGAGCAGTGAGCAGTGAGCAGTGAGCAGTGAGCAGTGAGCAGTGAGCAGTGAGCAGTGAGCAGTGAGCGGTGAGCGGTGAAACAGTGGCTCCAGTGCAGCGTGTCGGTGGATTTGGACAGAGAATAAGCGCCGTCGCACGTCGTATGTAGAAAATGAAGTTTTGTAAATAAAGGTCTGTGTGACCTTGAACCTGTGTATTCGTATATAGTTATCATATATACTCAAATATTTATACCAAATATCAACAAAAATCCATGTAGTAAGGTTTTACTAAGTAAAATATATCTAGGTACATCTAAAAATATTCAATTGGGAAAATAATTAATCAAGGACAATACATTTTTGCTGTGAAGTTGCATTTTCAAAACATGGTTTTGTGGTATTTTAATACAAATTAAATTAATCAATTAGTAAAATACACCTACAGAAAACTCTATCAATCGAAAAAATATTTAGTTGCTACCAGGATTCGAACCTGGACGTCTTCCTATCCGGGAAAGCGCGTTCTCCGATTTTGCTAGCTAAACCAAATACATTATTGATAAATTTTGAACTTATATTCTATAATATTTCAAATTGATGCATGTATTAATAATAAAAATAGATTAATAAATTTATTTCTGTCGTCCCCTCTTGAGTTTTACTCAAAGGTATTTGAGATTTTCCTTTAAATAAAGTGGATTGCTTTTTAAAAAATTGAATAATTGATGTTAAGATTGTTTAATTTTATTTGTATTAAAAAAAAGTTTTTTTTTTATATGAGCTTTTATAAATTTAAAAAGTATTTTCCGTCCAAAATTTCCATAGGTTATATATTATTTTATTATTTGTTGGCGGATATATGATGAGCTTGTTTATATAAGTTAAAATATAATTTAGTTTAGCCTCGGTCTTAAGCTATTTCATTATGGCTTGGAATTTATCATTTGCGGGCTATATACTCTTTTAGTTTCATTGATAATTGATTATCAGCCACAATGTGTTTATACTAGATTGTTGCACTCGTAGTTACATGCATCGTCAATGCTTATTATTGTGCAAAGAAAGTCATTCCATACCATTAACCGTAGACGGTATTTAGGATTGAATGTCAAAAGTGTTTTTAGGTTTTCATGACCATTCACAATCTTAATAATATTGGATAATTTGTATAGCGCCATTTTCAGTAAAACTTTCACCTCAACCTTCAACATAATTTTTTTCAACTCTTCGGTTACCCAAGAAGCTATGCACAGTACTTTTAAAAGCTCTAAATTTTAAGGGTCTAATATTAAATCACTTTGTTTACCTTGAGTAAGCTTGTGTGGCCCACCTAGTATTATCTTCATCTTCATCTGAGTGCAGACCGTACTCCTCTGGAGGGGTAGGTCCCAGATCGTTCCCTCGTAACACTGGTCGCTAGCTGACGGGATGTTGGGGTATTTAATGCTCAACTTCTTTTTAGTTATTTACGTGATTTGTCGGCTCCACACATCCACGTAGATTCACAGAACATATATTGAAACAGATATGAGGTGTCCATGTTTTGCCTTGATCCCCTAAAGTATCTTGTAAAGCAGAATAGTGATAGTAGGCTGTCTTGTATAGTATAGTAGTTAGACGTTTCTGGGCGGCAAATATCACATCACCACACACAACTGAAATTGTCAGATTTGTTAATACATTTACGTGACATTCTGGTTTTTCAAGTAAGTATGATCACAAAACAAAACTCTGAACAATGAAAGTAACAACACTCTAACCTTCACTCACGACTCACGATACAACGAATATAATAAAGTCTACGGTGATTCCTCATTCCCGCTGTCAGGTTTGCCAACCCTTATATTTCCTTTACGTACTACCTTACTTCGCCGCTCGGAAAGCCACACGTTTCTTTTTATATACCTATATCCGGAAATAAGACCTAACTAAGCATTTAACTGTCTCACTCGGTTTACACACTCTGAAATCAATAAGATATAATCATTTTCAAGTCAGAAACATTTTCAACGTTGACCAGTGTAATTACTGAAGAACAACCAATATTGATCGGATTCCTTCCTACCGCTTATAAGAATAGTACACCTGTACCATCGCAATAATTCAACAACTTGACCCGATTGCCTGAGAAATGGGTAGATTTTCATCTTATTTTGAGTCAGTACATTATATTGGCTGTTTTTTTTTCAGACCAAAGTTTTCCAGAAAATCGCCGCGAAAAGTTATAAAGGTAATATTTATTTATCTTTTTTTAAACTAAATCCCTTCAAATTTCATAGCATATTTCCGATGATTTAATATTAATTATACGATTTCTAAACCAAAAAATAAATGCTCATTTTTATTACATTTCACGTTTGTTTGTAAATATATTTCCTTTTATAAAACATTATCAGTTTTAATATAGAGTACCGTACCGCAGAGTACGGGTACCATAGTAAAATTAATCATGAAATCTGTATTAGAAAATGTCGTAATATTTTTATATACTCTGTATAAAACATACGTAATATACCTTTCGGGTGCAATTTAACGTGCGTCACATTTGATGGCATCAATATCGAAAATTTTAATTTGTTCTTATCTCATCATTTTTCCATCAAAATAATAATATCCGTGCACATATTCAGATAATTACAGAAGTCATGTGTACAACTGACTGAAAATGAGTGCGATAAATTATATGACCTCATTATATTATATGTTCTTTCTATAACGCGGTCAACTTATAGAAATATATTATATATCGTCGTATCAAATGAATTTCACTAATACGAGTTCCATTACGCTATCATATTTCTGGACTCTGTAGACATAAGTCGAGAAAAGGATTCTACATGAGAGTATATTTTATGTTTTGATGTAAAATAATATGGAATAATCAATTTACTCTTAAGTTAGAACATCACAAGAGAAGATTATTCCCAAGGCATATAATGAAATAATGTTTCTCTTGACAAATCTTCATTTTCAAGCTCAAACTAACTGAAGTTCTTATGTCTGCTGCATCTAGATTTTTCAATAGTACTTAAGTACATTATGTCGTCAAACTGCTTCAGTGGATTATTTGACCGAGTAATGAAAATATTGATATTTAATTTCAATTATAAAAATGGCCAAATATGATTGGTGTCCATTATACCCAGAGCGTTATTTTCAGGGCGATAAGTCTTGTAGCGGGTCTTTTGATATAATGAAAATATGTGTATGTTGATAGGAAGGTGAAAGAATAAACCAGGCAAAGAAAAAATGAATAATGTTGAGATATGTTATAAATATGAACTTTTACCTTTTCAATGCAAATGTCCCAGGACAGCAATGTATCAGATCGAGCAGGGATCTAGATCTCTCGGAATTTGTAATTATTAGGTAAATTAATGACACTAATAAATTTTGGAAAAATAGGCCTAACAATGTTCAGTTATATTTATATACCTAATTCAAATATTTTTTCGAAAGAACATGAAATAAATTCAGAATGGAGTTTCAGTTGAAATATAGTAACATACCAAAGGAATATGCAGTACCATTATAATCACCCAACAATTATTCTCGTGAACCCGAAGGTATCTGTCGCGATTACAAACGCCATAAGCCCTAATTATTCCGAATAGCAAGTTACCGCACCCCTCGATGTTTAATCGGGCCATACGGTGGTATTTTAAATTAAATATTTGAGCAAAAAGCCGGCTTTATATTTCAAGAAATACAAAGTTTCATTGGTTATCTAGATGAAGAGCTCATTAAATGAAAGTATTATTAGTGCCATAACTTGCACTAGGATTAATATAACAACAATATAGACAATATTATTAATTTCGTGTGATGGAAACGAGGTATTACGCGTGAATATTCATAGGACTTTTTGTTAATATTAAGTAAACAAATGTAACAAAAGTCAATAGACAGTTCGGAGGAGACTTAGAATTTCACTAAAGATTCTATTTAATATAAATTTGTATTGAAGAAAGGTTTCATATGCTGACGTTACTGATAGTATTGTCCGGTGAAATAGCATACTGGTGGACATTTAAAAAAAAGAGTAAATCTAAATTCTAAATTTAAATTAAATAAAAAGTAACTTCAAACACTGAATGGAATTAAAAGGAATATTTCTGCTGTATTTAAAGTTAATGATTGACGAAAAAAATTCTTTGTGGAAATAATTAGGACACAATACTTGGATAGCCGTGTAGATAGTACAGATGGATCTGGCTAGATACCTAGAGATACCTCCCTCCAGCGGTAGGTAAAATTGAATACGCCTGGGAATTGATTGATATCCCTGTAGTGTTATCCTGACTTTAGCTCGTCAAGGAAAGTTTGCTGTGGGGTAGAATTCAGACATGGATAAAATAATTATTTTCGTAGCATATACAATACTTCTTGCACCAATATTTGCAACACAAACTGTACTATGATGAAACCTGCATTTCCAAACGTGTCTCGTTGATCAAGTTCGCCTCACGACAGTCTTGAGGATTAAATAACTGCTGTTTTCTAAACGTATAATGATAAACGATTTGTAATGAAACCAAGATTTTATAAAACATGCTTTATTCAATATTTTTATACTTTGCAAACTTTGTGTACCGATCAATTTGTAGACATCAAGTATATAGTACAATTTACGTACTGCAAATGTCTAGAGAATGATGAAACATATGAAATTTTAAAGAATGGCTGATGCAAAAATATTATTAATATTAAACATTATAAATATAAAATATGAATACATTTTATTTGTGCTGTCATTAATTGAATAGCAAGCTATTTGGAAATCCAGACATCAGTTCAAAAGATACAGTTGTGTGACCGCTGTAGATACCATCGCACTGTGGGATTTTAATTGGTTTAATAAAACTGCAATATGTATATAATATATGCAATATGTACAAATATTATATCTATTTAAATATAATTAAGAATTATGCATCTTCTTGATGTTTAAGTCCAATAATTAGAAGCTATAAACTGAATCATTTTAGATAAATAATCTCCATATTAAATATAAATTTAATGAATCAAAACTAAAAAAATATAATAAAAAGTCTATTTATCGAAAAAATATATTAGTTACCAGATATAGATTTTGTCTGTATATCTTTTAAGTTAATTTATTTGAATTAAATTTGTAATAAAAATACCGCAAAACTATGTTCTAAAAATGCAACAACATAACAAAAAGATGTCATCTTTAAAAATCCCCATATTATTCGAGTAATTTGTTTATTTTCTGCAACTTCAAGCCAGCATTTTCAGGTTATTGCATACAATCACTAATGTGATATGACTACCTGTATTATTTCAATAAATTTTGAATAGGTACAATAATTTAATTCGTTAATATGACATTTTTCGGTAACTTGTTTTCAATATAATTCAAAACGATATCTATAAATATTAATATTAGAATAGTCATTTTTTGAAATCGAAATATTCAATTTAGCTAAACGTGAGAGTTCTCAACATCTCACATTTCGCGTACACTGCATCCAAAGAAGAGAACACACCATCTAGCGTGCTAGCCAGGAACTCGTGTACACAAGCTACAGAAGCTGCCGCGCGCCGGCCGCAACATTTCTTTCTAAAAAGGCGTAGATTCCTGAACCGGATAACTCTACTATTGGAACATTGTATAGTGGAACATATTACAATAATTATTTTATTCGAACTATAAATTTGGTGACATTTCAGAAAACACCACAATATGTGATATTATAACAATATTTCTTGTCATAAAATTGACATTTTTAGGAAATCATATCAAAAGAAAAATATATATTGAAGAATACAGAGATCTCGTCAATTCGTGCCGCGACTCGTATGTTCGATTTGGAATTGACATAATATGACTCTTTATCAGCGATTGTCGTGGCTTCTGGCGAGACCACCCTCCAGTGTCTAGTTTACCCGGTCGTGCCAGTAAATAGACGAAAATCATTTAAATTATTTTATTTTTCGAAATAAGAAAAATAGAAACGAAATAAATAAAAAATAATGCAATAAATTAAATAAATAATAAAGCGACACTTCACTCGTCATCTTCGAGTATTTATAATATCAATAATAAAACAATGTTGGTTATAATTATTTAAACCATATAATTTCGAATCGAAAAAATTGAGTAATTTCAACATTTATGAGTGATTATGACTAGTAACCTCTCATAATTATTTATATATTTTTAATATCATAATTGAGATATTACGAATCAAGGAATCTTTCGAATACATCTTTTGTTATTATTATATTTTTAATATTCGTGGTGCAGAACTACATACTAAAAACTGATAAAAGTATATTTTGAAACATCATCATTTCTAAATTCATTTTCTAAGAAAAACGCATTGAAATATAGAAAAATATTACTAATTCTTATGCATTATTTCTTTCTTAATATTTTTTAAATACATAAAAGATTTACATCATCACTGTTGGAATACACATAATATTTATAGGTTCTTTTAGCAAACGTATGTGATTAGTTTCGGATGTGGATCCCGTGATGGAATCTGGATGGTTAATTATCGTTTTGAAGTGCTAAATATGATCCCGTGACCAAATGTACTCAGGAACACATATTATATCAATTAGTAAAGCTTTAATCAAAATCTCAGTGAAATATCTAAATAATATTTTATCCCAAAAATGTATACACAGATAGCCAATAAAACGTGGTTTTAATATAAAATCTTTGTTTTTTGTTCATGCATTTAAAATCTATTTTTATATTTTTCTTTATTGACTGTATATCATTTTCATTTTAGTAATATATTTGTTATTTTGCTAAAAAATATTCAGAAAACAAGGTTTTCGTCCCAGTCAGCAGCAACACGGCATATCTCAGTTTCTTGATAAATTAAGATATTTATATTAGCATCCGCTAGTTGTCTGTTACCTTCCTGTTGCTGTACATAAGTCAAGCGAAACCATATCTAAGTTTAGTTCAGTTTCAGTTCAGAAAGAATCTGCTCCTTTTTAAAACACTAGAAAGGTAATACTATAGTAATTCTACAAAAATAATTTAAAACTCGTAACGTCTCTCTGCTGTAAAGTACACAATTCTGAGATATGTCGTGTTGTTGGTTACGTGACGATTTGTTAAAATGATTGAAGATTGAGATTTGAATTGGACTTGGATCCTTGGACCTTTATGATTGTATGTATTATTCACAATGTTGGTGGCAATATCAATATGAACTGTGCAATGCGAGTTGTACATATGACATATGACATGGTTCCCCGCTTCATCATACTTGTTATCGACGGGAACAGGAAATTCCGTCTATTCATGGCAACGCATTCAAGCAACGAGCATTTGCAGCGTGCATAAATTAATGTAAAAATTAGTTTCTTTCGATTTGTAAATATTTATGTGCATCACTCACCTACCTGTTATAATCAAACACTATTAATATTGTAATATAAAATAAAAATTAAGTTTCTTCATTTTAATGTAATTTCAAAAATGTAGGATTATAAATTATATTTATTTAAAAACAGTGCTGTAATACAATATTTAACTTGTTTATTGTGTCAAATTTCCTTTTTAATTTTTTGTTTATATAAAAATTGTAAATAAAAATTTAATATACCTATGTACATGTAAATAATATTATTGTTATCCAAATTATTAAAACATTTTATAATGTATGTAAAAAATAAAAACTTTAAAAAGTTGTTATTGATTGACAAAAAAACATTCCCATAAATTGTTCCTATAGAATTAATTTATGGAGGGCTATCACCTCCACCTTCATCACCTAGGGACCGCACAGCGAAAGCTGAACGCGTTCAACAAGGCGGTGTTTGAAACACTACATCCACCAACCGATTAGTAGACCGACTGTGGCTCCGCGAGAATGGCTCTTCTCACGCCGTGAATAGTTCGGTCACGGACGGTTCACTCGGGCTTCACAAAAATGTTGTAACATTAATGACAAACTCATGAAGCATCAAATGTTATCTTACACAAAAAAAATATTTTATCTTCGAACGGTCTAATATAATATAATTCAGCATTTGTAACCCTTTAAGAGATAGCTTGTTGGTCTAGTAGTGACGACGCTGGCCTAGTTATTTAGCAGACAGGGATACGCGCCTCGTCCCAGGAAACCAGCAAGTTAGTCCTATCTTCATGGTACAAGCGTTTAGCTTAGTTTTAAAATAGTAAGAATATTGATGTGACATAAATTCCGTGTTCGCATCTTTCATTTAGAAAAAAGTTTTTTAAAAGATTAGCCAAGTAAATTACTCCAATTATTATATATAAATGGTAAACATATTAAACTGAGACTGCCATTCAGGAAGAAGGCTAAATCTCAGAAATCGATGATGTATAGTGCGATGTAGATTATTAATAAAATTCTAGAAAAGACATGAGAAAGGAGGAGAAACTACATACATTCAAATTAAAACTAAACAAATATATAAAAGATAAGTTGTAGTAAAAAGTAATCATTTTGATCTTGTTTATATTAGAACATACATAAAAATACTTATATAAAATAGAAAAACATTAGTAATAAATAAATATTAAGAAAATTGGTCAATTTTTCGCTTTCGCTTTACGATTCGAAAATGAATATTATATTATCTGACGTTTTAATACTATTGTTGCATAATAGCATAGATGCCGGAAGAAACAGAATATTTGGAAGGTTTGCACTTACTACAATCCAGTTTTTCTGGCACCTCCAAGGTGGACGGTAAATTTAGATTTTATCACAATCTCCGTTCAGGGGTCCTAGTCCTTCAGATTGCCCTGGATTAGACACGACGTCTCACTTTAATGCATTATTGCCATTCACTCGTTACCGTACCGGTTCAGGGTCGCCGTTCGATTGATGCGGTGGCATGCCGGGTGAGGAGGGAAGAGGAAGGCACAGTACACTAGTTTTGTTCAAGAATAAACATATGTCCCAAACAACTATACAGCGAGTCAATTAATAAGATTTTTTTTACCACCTTCACTAGATTGACGCCCTGAAAATATTTCTAAGCGACTCGGCATTTTAATTTTTTTTTCCAAGTATGGAAATACTTGACGTCTTTCCTCTTTAACAAGCGGAGACCGACTAGGCTCCGCGGCGAAATTTTGCCTTATATAACCCCCTCACAATTGCTTCAGTACCCCTTGGGTCACCAGTTGAGTACTCGGCTCTGTTTCTTCCACCGAGAATAGTAGTAGTAAAAGCACACTTCCATTCGACTTTTGATTGGCCGAAAAAAATTGAGTCAGAGGAATCTGGCAAAAGTTTAGAAACCCAGTTGCTTGCAAACATTAACACTACGTTGATTCACTTTTCAAGTATTATGACAATAATTGTCAAAAAAAAATTCAATCTTTAGAAACACACAAAAGTTCTCCACACTTATCATCACTGCCCCGTGACACTGAACGCACGCTCAAATACCGGTGCGTAAAACGAAGCTCCCATCAGCCATAAAGACATCTATTACTGACGTCATGTAACAATACTAACGAGGCCAGCAACCGTTTAAAAGGCACTCTCTCTAACGCCATTCTTTCTATTATTATCATACCAGCAACACTTCTAAGAATCGTGAAGAATAAACTACTGGAATACGGTACTACGCAAATAGTAGTGACTAATTAGAAGAGATTAAAATATAATATGTATTTGTGAATTGAACCTAATTAATTGTTAACCTTAAGTATTTTATTATTTTAAAAACCTGTTCTGGTGGAATGCACAACAAGTTGGGTTGGGTCGGGTTTTATTTTTTTTTTAAATTTTAGTGGCCTTTATTTTTCTTTCCTTGATTTTTGTTTACAAGGATTGGTTAACAAATATAATTACAAAATTTTAGCTTAAAAAGATATTGTAGACATAGTAATAAACAAAGTAAAATAATGAATAAAGATAATTATAAACATAAAAGATATTGCAAAACATTAAAGATAATAACAATTTAAAAAAAAAATTATTAGAACATATTTATAAGGGTAGTAAGAATAAAAATAAAAATGTTAAATGTTAACAAAATAAAATTCAAAATGTTTTTCACTTTTGCTTTCTATTTAAATTATTTTCTTTAATTGTCTTCACTATTTTTTTCATATACAACATAAACTTGGGTGTTATATATTTATGGTTTATCAGTTTTGATATTTTGTCCATGTTTATATTGTATCTGCGACATACTGCATTCATTTGATGTCTTTCGTAGCTGAAAAACAGGCAATCCTTCAGTAGGTGTGTTATATTCTGAGTGCTTGTATAATCGCATGGGCAGGTATCGTCATCAACCAGCTTGAAACGATGCAGGTAGCTGTTGAAGCATCCATGTCCTGTCATTGCTTGCGTTAGTTCATAGTTAGTTTGATAGATTTTATGGAACGATATAGCACTTTTAACATCAGGAAAAAATAGTTTTGTAGTGCTTCCTGTCGTTGATGAAATATATCGTTTGTTCCATTCTCCTATCATTCTTTCTTTGACTCTCTTTTTGGCGAAGCTTAGCGGGAAAAGGTCATAATCGGGCTTCGTCTTCTTCAGGGTAGCCTCTTTAGCTTTGCTATCTGCAAGCTCGTTTCCAGGGATGCCTATATGTGTTTTAATCCATCCTATTTGCACGTGTTGTTGTCTATGTAACAGTTCTGTTAGCTTTTCTCTAATTTCAAACACAATTGGGTTTACAGCTTTAGTGTCTTGGATTGCTGCTAGACAAATTGGCAATCGGTCAGAATATAAATATTTTTCCAGCGGCTAGGCGGTTTACACATGACATACACTAATGCTTCTTTAATTGCAAATA